>CM064529.1:43139328-43574328 GCA_032716605.1 Paralithodes platypus
GTCCTAGGAACTTCTAGTTTGTTTTATACTCATCAGCATTATTTGCCGTATTCATACAGCCTAAATTTAAAACCATACACTTCGTAGCAACGAAATAAATTGAAAATGTTATAAACCATAAAAATCAAAATCATATTTTTTTTTTTTCGGTCACTGCTTGAGAACTATTGAAGATAAACAATTTCTGTTTTCAGATTTGGAAAGAGGAGAAAAAATACTATTATTTGAGCAAAATAAATATATGGTCATCACTCACAATTTAGAGCTAGGACGGTGTGAAGACAATTGCATGGGAAATAATTGTATTCCGGACTCATTTACACTTTCATATTTCGATTTATTTACATTTTTTTTTATTTTATCATGTACTATAAATATTCCTCTTTCCATTGATATATGATACATCACAATAAACAGCATTCTGGTGGATGGAAATCGCGAAAAATGTAAGGCTTCGACAACACTCATGAGCCAAATTCAAGACCCAAAATACTTGTCAAGCGCCTCCTTGGACTTATTGGAACATAATATGTCGGAGGGAGTTAATAATTATTAGACGATTTTATTCAGCTTAGGAAGAACGCCAACCCATAAAAAGGCTACAGAGTAACTTGGTAATTTTGTTTAGCTAGCATATATCCTAAGCTTCATAAAATCGTCTAAATGAAGCTGAAATAAAATAGAAATACGTCACTGCTACAGAAGGGGTTAAGTGAATGACCATATTTGTCAACCCTTTTATCATGTTGTGTGTGAGAGAGAGAGAGAGAGAGAGAGAGAGAGAGCGCGGTGGGTGGGTGGGTGGATGAATGGATGCATGGATGGATATATACATAGATAGATAGATAGATAGATAGATAGAGAGATGGCAATTTACCCTCAGCCAGATAATAGGAGCGCAACCAAAGGCGGCGAGGGTTTCCTGTATGTGGTTTTGGTTCTCAGTCGGCACAGGACTTTCGGTGGCCAATATCTAACACCACGCCAAATGTTAGCACTATTTCTAAAAATATTATATACAACGACAAATCAAAACAGTGTTATCCACTCGCCTCCTCTGATCCCCAACACCAACAACAATCGAGTTGATCTTTCATAGACTTTTCGCTGCTGGTCAAATACAGACTATAGCAAGATGAATTTTAACAACAGCACCACAACCACCAACAACAATAACAATAATAACAACACCATCACTAACACCAACACAACCACTACCACCATCACCACCAACAACATTCTCACCACCACCACAACCGTGGAGGTAGAATATAAAAAGAGGGAAGGTGGTCCCACGGGACCCAGTCAGAAAGTGTAGCCAGTGTATTGGCTGAGGCCATGCCCCCTACTGGCAAAAGCCCGCCAAGCACCCTCCACACCGCTAGATATTTATTATGTTTGATTCTGCATACTACGTGTATATACCGCTATATGTTATGAATATACTATATAAATGTATATCAATAAATTGATATAGTTTTTATGTATATACACTGACAGGTAGCAGTGTAGTCAGGTACCAATCTGAATATATGTGTGTATGTGTGTGTGTGTGTCACAACATACAGAGGCAGATGTACTGTATTTGTCAAACGAGGCAGGGAGTGAGATGGGATTATCATTTAGGCTGGTCAGGGATTATTCTCCTAATGAACGTTAAATGAACTTTAACACCGCCCACAAACTAAGATTCTTGTTATTCAAAATGGCACTAATTTTGTGAACTAGGCCTATCTGAACCATGTGTTCCTAACTTCTTGTTTGGAAAATATTACTTTAGGTTGAATTATTATTTATTTTATCATAACTTTTGTGAATTATATTCTGAGGTGGTATCTTCCGAAGCCATTCATTATGTAGTGTCTCATCTTTAGGAAATCTGAAGATTGAAATATGCTATATTTACCACCTTATTAGCGGCCTAGGCGGTTTATTTATATGTACCCAGCGGGGTGTTTTTAGCCAAAATAGGGCTGTTTACGTGATCATTTTCATGCCTAAATAAGACCCAGAACGTAAAACAAGTATCTATCCCTGAAAGGGCATAAACAGAGCTTTCGAATGACACCATAACGATCCTTTTATGATGGCTAGTTTTCTTGCAACAACCGTGCAACGCGAGTGCAAAAAGCATGTAATTAGGCACTTTCCCCATACAATTCCGTATATAGCGAGTGAGAGAGGGAGGGAGGAGGTGGGATTCGTGTCAGTAGGTTCGCCGAGGTGGTCTGGAGCAGTCATACGCTCGCTACTCTCCTGCCACCACTTGTCTCTCTCTCTCAGCAACATTACGTGCTGAAATTGCCACACGACCTATGTCGAGCGCCGCCACATAGTCCAGCTTTATTTAACTCGACTTATGTTGCTCGCCGACAGTTTAGGGTTAAACCTCATATACAATACAGTACATGGATCACGAAAAAATGAAATATAAGCATACATATCTCATAATTATATAATTTTAACCTGTGCTTAATTATACTTATTTATACTCATTCTTTACTGCAACCTTTTAGTATTTAATTTGCTCTGTCATTTAGTATAATTGTCCAGTAATATACAGTCTATGTCCGGTAATATATACAATATTTACTACATATATATACTGCCAAATCATGCTAGAGAAATTATCCATTTTCGGCTTACAATAAATCTCTTTAATGCTATTTAATATGCAAGTTCCAGCTACAGACAAAATCAAGAAGCTAGACCTATTTTTGTAAGAAATGTACGTAATACGAGTTAAGAGAATGCTAGGGTTATGTGGTGATGCCTTTATCAATATATGAGTACCTACATATTATGTAATTAGTATGGAATAAGTGAAAGTACAGTATATATGTACCGGTAGCTTACTATGCACTGGTGAAACGGGAGACCTGTGTGTAATGTGTGAAAGTTGATATATGCATTTTATGTAAATAATTTTTTTTTTTTCATAGACATAGAGTATATGCGCCAGTTATGTGAGTAGACTTCGCATGAATGTAATTATGTATGCTATGTAGTCTCGCATATTTGTATGTATCGGTAATTTTATCGGATTTTATTTTTCTGAATGTATGTAGGTACTTTACTATCTAATATAATTTTCATATATATTTTCATATTATTCTATATTATAAAATATGCATTATGATAATTATTATGAAAGTGGTATTACCTTGAATACCGCAAAATCAGACTTGTAAGTTATGTGGAAAATATCCTATATAATTACGCATATGCTTCCATTTATATTGAATGCTGAATATCCGAGTTTAAATGTTCTTTCTGTTTATAACCAAATGTCTGCATTTTGCTTACTGATGAAATGTGTCGTGAATCCTAGCTGGTATATATACCGTAGTTTGAATTTCCCGGGTTCACGACAGCTGGTTCCTTTTTGTTTATACACATTACTTTATTTATCTTTGTGGATAAATATTACTGTGGTTGCACCAACCGACATGTCCATCACCTAACCTACACTCTTTGCATCACAGCTAAGTTCCTTTAATACTAGAAGTACTTCATAGATATTACTGGTTCTACCACAGATAGCCTACATATACAATTTAACACGTAAGTCCAACGCCGACTGGTATCATATTTATAGCCTAGGCCATTTCATCTTTCCAGGTCTGAATTTTTTTTTCTTTTTTCTATGTGATTGAGGGAGGCAAAAGGCATAACTGCCTATAGTGAGTACCTCCCCCATAGTTGAAAGAGTGACATGGCCAAAATCAAGGGACGTTCAAGACAAAATGCCTGGACACACAGAGTTTGAAGCAATTTAAGTCATAGGAAGCGGGAAAAACTGATTCTGGGAGAGAGTTCCAGAGTTCAGCTGTTGAGTTGAAGAAAGTTTGAGAGTAACATTTCACTCTTGGGTTGGAGAGTTGCACAGAGTAGGGGTGGGATTGAGTTGCAAGACGGGTACCACGTGCCCTACGTAAAAGGAGGTGTTATGCACTGGGATAGCTCTGAGGAACACTGATTATTATAGTAGCGATAGAATAGCGAGAGAGATGCAACATTGCGGCGGAGAGAGAGAGATTGCAGAGAGTTGGTGAGTGGACGGGAGTTAATGATACGAAAGGCCTTCCTTTCAACCTTGTCTAGGAGAGCGGTGTGAGAGGAACCTCCCACACATGTGAATACTCAATACAAGGGCACACTATGCCCCTGTACAGAGCAAGAAGCTGTGCAGGGGAAAAGAACCCCCTAAGGCGGTTGAGCACACCCAGCTTCTGGGAGGCTGCCTTAGCAAGACTGGAATATGGTCCTTCCAAATGGGAGCAGAAGAAAAAGAGACACCAAGGATATTGAGAGAAGATGAAGGGTTGATTTTTGTATTGTTGAAGAATAAGGGATCGTCCGCTGGGAGATCCTGACGGGTAGATAGATGGAGAAATTGGGTTTTGGAAGCATTAAAGTTACTTTATATCCGTTTCTCCTCTACCCCCTAGGAATAATATTCAGGATATAATTGGTGCCGTGACCAGGATACTGGGCCATCTGTTGTATATTGATAGGAATTGGGGGGGTGTTAGGCCTGACTTGTCTGCCTTTGTGTAGAGCTGGGCGGTCCAGTGGACAAATGCCGAGGGGCGCACCGGGGAAGGCGGCAAGGGCAGGGGCCGTTGGCCAAGAGTTTGTGCCATCGTCCGGTTATTACCCTGTGCCTTTGAGAAAGGTGGCCCTCTTCGGCCATTCCTGTGTGCGGGATTTTCCGCTGGATCGTCCAGTGCAGTGCCCAGCCTTTTTTGTTAAACAAATATATAGACCAGGGGCAAGGGTAGACACTGTCAGGCAGACCTCGGCCTGGGATGAGCTCCTAGCCTACAAGCCGGATCTTACGTTCCTGATCCTCGGGGGAAATGATTTGTCCCTGCAAGCTGACGTTCAGGGGGTGGCCCTCGGGCTCCAGTCTCTAGCTGAAGAGATAGAAGAGAGGACTGGGGGTCACTGTCTGGTGGTCAGTCTGGAGTCTAGGGTAAGCCCTAGGGGTATGACTCCCGAGGAGTACAATACGGCAAAGAATGGTGTGAACCTCCGCTTGTGTAGAAATCTCCCATTTACTAAACAAAGGTACTTTGCCATGGGGATGAGTAAGACCGACTTGTGGGACGGAGTTCATTTAGATGCGCCAGGGAGCCGGAAGGTATTAGATAGGCTACTGGACAGAGCGCGTGCCTTCTTTGAGGAGAAGGACGGGGCCGAGGAGGAGCAGTTGACGCAATTGGCTAGATCTCAAGACTAGGACGACGGCTGCGGCTGTTCCTCCTTCAGAGGAGTCTTGATCCTTCTTTCTTTTTCTTTGTAATTTGTTAAAATTTAATATAGCCTAGCCTAGTAAAGTAAATATTGTAAAGTAGAGTAATATGACATAGGGTAATTTTCCTTTTCTTTGATCATTTGTAAACTCACAGGGTGCACGCGTTCTGCATGCTTCAATTTGCTTGGTTGCTGTCGTCATCAGTGTAAGTAGGTTAGCCTAGGCTTAGAATAGGTTAGCCTACAGTGACGATTAGTATTGTTGTTCCTTAAGCTTTAGTTACCGTAAACTTTTTAAGAATGGATGAGAAAATAAAGTCATTGCGGCGGTTCAGGGCTGCCAAGAAGGGAGGGATTACTAAGCTTACCTCTAATCTGTCTGAATTTATTGAACATGCTGCTACACTGCATGATGTAAGGGGTGTGAAAATCACTTTAGAAAAGGCCCTAGCTGATATCGAGTCATATAACGTAGAGTTGTATAACTTATATTCAGATGATCAGTTGGAGGAGGAGATGGTGAAAGATATACAGTATGTTAATCAAGTAAACAGTCAGTTAGCTGAGTTAGATAGTGCTCTACAGACAACCACTACTGGTAGATCTCATGATAGCGCAGCAAGTAGGAAACAGAAGGGTATTAAGCTACCCTCCCTGAAGTTGCCAGTTTTTGATGGGGATCCAACACAGTGGGTGGGTTTCTGGAAGCTCTTTGATTGTAGTGTTCACTCCCAAACAGACTTAACTGACATTCAAAAATTTACATATCTAAAGGGACAACTTAGTGGTGAGGCTCTACAAATTGTTAGTGGATTTAGTTTGGCCGCTGCAAGTTATGAACCAGCGGTCACTATACTGAAAAACAGTTATGGTCAAAATCACATAGCAAAACTGTGTAATCTCCCGCATCCTAGCCAGGAGGTCAGTGCTCTGAAAGATTTTTCCGCGTCATTTGAGTGTGCGTTAGAGTCATTACACTCTATGGATGTAACAGTAAGTGAAATGTGTGCAGTACTGTTGCATAATAAACTTCCTAGTGCACTCTCTGAAGTGATTATGCGTGAATTAAAAGACAACTGGCTGGATGTGGATGAATATGTTCGTGTGGTTAAGACTGATGTGTGCAATCTAGAAAATAGACATAATCCACTAGAACAGTTTGGGGCGACCGCCACAGCAGCATATGCAGTATATCAGAAACCCGATACCAAGCAGAAGTATGGATGTATGTTGTGTTGAAAGACAGGACATTTTTGGGCAAAGTGTGCAAAATACAAGAACAGTCCCGCCAAGGCCAATAGAGCAAGGCAGTTGAAATTGTGCGTCAGGTGCCTGTCGTCTGAACATGGCAGCCAGGGGTGTACTAACCCTAAAATTAGGCCGTGCCGATTCTGCCAACAGAAACATTTTAATTATTTGTGTCCGACGCCACGCCTTGAACAAACTGGACAACCAGTGGCCCCTGAACCAACAGTGGCCATGGCTGTGGCTTCGGGCCGTAATGCAGTGTTGTTGCCTACCATTCAGATAACAGACAGAAACGGTCATACCAGTAAAGTAAAAGCTTTGTTGGACCAATTTTCGCAACGTACCTTCATCTTGCGCTCTGCTTTATCGCAGCTTGATTACGTTAGGGTCAGTAAGGAACAGCTACAACTCCAGGGATTTACTGGCTCACTTGATAGTACTGAGTATGAAATACTAGAGTTAACCTATCATCACAGAAGAAGGGTACGTAATTTGAGAGCCGTTGTGGTGGAGGAGTTACCAGTATACAAGCCAGGGAGGGGATTAGAGATGGAGGTAAATGCTATCAAGGCTCGGGGTTACAAATTAGCAGATCCAGGTATCACTGATGGAGATATGATAGGGTTACTGATTGGGGCGGACTTTTATTACCACTTTGTACATTCAGGCTATGTCAGGGAAGGAAGTATAGTTATGTTACCCACAATTTATGGTTATGCACTGAGTGGCACTTATCAGTCAGATATAGAAGAGACCCATGTAGAGTTAGTCACTGTTCTTAACACCTTAAGAGCGGCCTATGCGGTTTATTTATATGTACCGCCCAGCGGGGTGTTTTTAGCCAAAATAGGGCTGTTTACGTGATCATTTTCATGCCTAAATAAGACCCAGAACGTAAAACAAGTATCTATCCCTGAAAGGGCATAAACAGAGCTTTCGAATGAGACCATAACGATCCTTGTATGATGGATAGTTTCTGCAATAACCGGCAACGCGAGTGCAAAAAGCAGGTAATTCGGTACTTTCGGTCATAATGAGTATGTAGCGAGTGAGAGGGAGGAGGGAGTTGAGATTTGGTCAGTAGGTTCGCCGCGGTGGTCTGGAGCAGTCATACGCTCGCTAGTCTCCACCACTTGTCTTCTCTCAGCCACATTACGTGCTGAAATTGCCACTCGACCTATGTCGAGCGCCACATAGTCCAGCTGACTTAGTTGAGCCGCTTTAAGGGTTAAGTTAGCAGTAGACCCTTTAGTGGAGATACAGGAAGATATTGGCAGTAAATCTCCAGAATTAAAGGATCTGACAGTTCTATGGGACTTGGACCATATTGGTATAAGTCCTAATGAGACTGGTAAGGGTGGGGAGAAAGTCTTAAATAGATTTTCTGAAACGGTACAGTATTCCGAAGCACAGGGACAGTATACAGTGGAACTGCTGTGGAGAGATAACATAGATAAATTACCTGATAACTTTAAGTTAGCCTTGGGCAGAATGAGAGGCTTGCAGCGTAAGTTTATAAAAGATCCCAACTACTGTCAACAGTATACAAAGGTTCTGGATAATCAGATAGAAAGGGGGTTTATTGAAAGCCTAGAAAACAGGAATCAAGCTGGTCATGCCATTCACTACTTTGCTCACCATGGTATTACCAAGGATAGTGTTACTACGCCTGTACGGATAGTGTTTGACTGTTCGGCTAGGATGGACGAGAAGGCGTTCAGTCTGAATGACTGTCTCCATACAGGTCCATCGCTAGTGGCTGACCTCACCCAGGTGCTTCTGCGCTTTAGATGCCATCAATTTGCCTGGGTGAGTGATATTGAGAAAGCATTTCTCATGGTCGGGTTGAGTGAGAAAGATAGGGATGCTACTAGGTTTCTATGGCCCGTTGATCCCTTGGATGTTGCAAGTCCTTACATTGTCTACCGGTTCCGTGCAGTTCTGTTCGGGGCCACTTGTTCCCAGTTCCTCCTTAATGCTACCATTCAAAAAAACCTGTCTATGATACAGGAGAACAGTGAAGTAGTTAATAAGCTAAAAAGGGGGTTGTATATTGATAACTTGCAGAGGACTGGTGATGATGTAAGTGATTTGCATCAACAATGTTGGGATGCCCGTAGAATATTTTCCAGCGCTAACCTGTCTTTACGTGAGTGGGTCACAAATAATGAGAGTTTGCGGGAACTGTTGCACCTGAAAGGTATAGCTTCCGCCAAACAAGATGGGGTTAGGGTGCTTGGCGTTGGGTGGCTAACTAATAAGAATATGTTACAGGTTAATTGCCGCGGAAGTAGCCCTGCATTGGTTACGAAACGCGAGGCTCTAAGTCTAACCGCGAGTGTTTTCGATCCTCTAGGAGTGTTGCTACCGGTAACCATCCGGGCGCGGAGGTTCGTACAGGACTTGTGGAGATTAGAGTGTGGGTGGGATGTCCCCATTCCAGATGACATGAGAGCTAACTGGCAGGGTATTTATAACGATATGATAGATAGTACAGGTATCATGTTTCCCCGTCAGGTCACTAATTCTAAGAGGGTTACGCTGCACCTATTTGGTGACGCTAGCTCAGTAGCATATGGTGTAGCGGCCCATGCGGTTGGTGATGAGGTAAGTAGGTTAGTAATGGCCAAAGCTAAGGTGGCGCCTATTAAGTCCCTCACCATACCTAAGATGGAGTTGACTACTGTTCTTCTCGCAGCTCGTCTCGCATGTTATATATGTGAGGCCAACAAGGACGAGCTGATTATAGAGAATGTATACCTCTGGTCGGACAGCCAGATAACCCTATGTTGGTTGTCTAGTAAAAAGATTTTGCCTATATATGTTCAAAATAGAGTTGATGAGATAAAGTCATTAGTCCCCAGCACTCATTTTCGTTATGTGTCCACAGAGGACAACCCCAGTGATCTAGTTACCAGAGGGATTTCATAATTATGTGTCCTTAGTTGCTTCTTCGCTTTGGTGGGGAGGGCCCATATGGCTACCTCACCAAATGCTGTGGCCTGATCATGGCCCAATAGGGGGCTCATTAGGAGGGGACACCACTCTGGGTTGTAACGTGAGTCAAGAAGGAACCCTGTCATTGCCGGTACCGGTTGCCCCTACTGCCATATTGAATTGGGACTGGTATGGCTCATATATGAAGTAATGGCATGGGTCCTTAGGTTTATTAACCCTTATTTAGCGGCGAGCAACATAAGTCGAGTTAAATAAAGCTGGACTATGTGGCGGCGCTCGACATAACTCGAGTGGCAATTTCAGCACGTAATGTGGCTGAGAGAGAGAGACAAGTGGTGGCAGGAGACTAGCGAGTGTATGACTGCTCCAGACCACCGCGGCGAACCTACTGACACAAATCTCAGCTCCCTCCTCCCTCTCTCACTCGCTACATACTCAATTATGTACTGAAAGTACCGAATTACCTGCTTTTTGCACTCGCGTTGCACGGTTATTGCAAGAAAACTATCCATCATACAAGGATCGTTATGGTGTCATTCGAAAGCTCTGTTTATGCCCTTTCAGGGATAGGTACTTGTTTTACGTTCTGGGTCTTATTTAGGCATGAAAATGATCACGTAAACAGCCCTATTTTGGCTAAAAACACCCCGCTGTGCGGTACACATAAATAAACCGCATAGGCCGCTCGTAAGGTGTTAATACTTAAAGAGAAGACACAAGGGAATTATCAGTCAAAACCGGCATACTTGACGGTGCCGGAATTAAGAGCAGCAAAATCAGCCATGATTAAGGTAGCTCAGAGAGAAGCTTACTCTAAAGAACACCACAATTTGTCAAAAGGACAGGGCACACCAAGCAATATAGTGAAGCAGTTACGTCTCTATATGGAGGGAGGCATGATACGCTGTAGAGGTAGGCTACACTTTTCAGCTTTACATGATAGCGCCAAGTACTCTATCCTTATCCCTAATAAACATTGTATCGCCACTCGCCTTAGTAAATACTGCCACAAAGTGTGTAACCATAGTGGTGCTAGTTATGTTGTAAATTACATAAGGCAAAGATGGTGGATCCCCAAGATTAGACAGGTAGTAAAGAAAGCCTTAAGGGGATGTATCATCTGCAAGAGATTGCAAGGTACATCATACCGTGCTGTACAGGCCCCTCCGTTGCCGGAGTTTAGGGTTCAGGAAGTGAGTCCTTTCCAGGTTGACTACACAGGTGCCTTGCCAGTAAAAGAGAAGGGGGGTGCTGTAAGTAAACTATATGTAGTCTTATTCACCTGTGCAGTTACTAGAGCGGTCCATGTAGAAACGGTGTCTAACCTCTCCTGCGAATCATTTTTGCATGCATTCCGTAGGTTTAGTAGCATGAGGGGTTACCCTGAGATTATGATGAGTAATAATGCCACCACCGGTCGGTCTCCTCTACCCCCTAGGAATAATATTCAGGATATAATGTAAGGGTTGGATTTTTGGAATTGGTGTACCTTGCAGTACAACCAAATGCAGCACAAGATACTGGCATTACTCCATACAATGCTCATACAACTCAAAAAGACACATTGGCCCAGGACCCGGAGTGATTGTGATGTCTGTGGTGGGTGGTATCTAACTGAATGACTGGCCGGGCCCGACTCAGACTGGGACACCTGGGACTCAGCCTGGTCAAGGAGTGGTCAGGTCATACCATGGTCATACTGTCCTGCCAATACCAAGGTGGCGGAAAGTCATTGACAGTGCCTTAACTTTTCCACTACTCACCCTCCCTCCTCTTATATCTTACCTTCATTGGTTAACCTCAGGGACGGGGTATCGAGTGAGGAATTAAGAAGGCTTTTGGGCATTAGAAGTATCAGTGAAGTGATGCGCATGAGCTGACTCAGTTGGTTTGGACACATGGAGAGAATGGATGATCAGTGCTGGATTAAGAAATGCCGGACTGTAATCATGGGGGAGCTGCGCTTAGGGGTAGGCCTAGAAAGAAGTGGGATCAGGTACTCCAGTCCGATCTCAAAATAAAGAGCTTGACAACAGAGGCAGCCCTTGACAGGGTCGCCTGGAAAGCCCCAATTTACGATGTGAGACTGTAACTACATTCTCTGTGGACAAAACGGTCTTTAAACTTGTATGTATATAACTATGTATGTATCTACCTGTCGCAGTCTTCCACAAGACTATCAATCACTCTTCAACAATACACAAATTATCCCTTCATCTTCTCTCAATATTCTTGGTTTATCTTTTTCACCTGGCCATTGTTGTTAAGATCATATTATTACTTTTGCTAAATCAGCTTCCAAGAAGTTAGGTGCGCTCAACTGTCTCCGTGGGTTCCTCACCGCCGCACAACCTCTTGCTCTGTATAGGGGCACAGTACGCCCATGTATCGAGTATTGTTCGAATGTGTGGGGTGGTTCCGCCCATAAAGCACATCTCAAAAGAGTAGAGTCGAAAGCATTTTGCCTCATCAACTTACTTCCTCTAACTATAGTTCCCTACTATAGGTTTAAGTCCCGAAAGGAAGAAATGAAAACCTAATAATTTAGTAGTCACCCCGAAATCATTGACGAGATGCCTCATACAGTAATGGCTATCTTTGAACCACAGAGTCAGCTGTTCAACCAATTCAAGCGTATGCTCATAATTACTTACGGACTCGTCTTTATGATGCGGATGCCACTACTAAAAAACTAATTAAAAACTAATAAAAAGAAAGAGATTAGAACTCTTATCTGTTTTACGTTTCCCATAGTGCAGATGTTTGCTTAGCGTGGGTTTCGCATCGCATCGAGACGCTGCTGCGTTTTTTTCCTTAATTACCTGATATATCAAGACACTCTAGAAAACATCAGGAAGAATGGGAAGGGGGTGGTTGGGAGGGCCGTCATCGTCAAAGATTCTGGGGCCACTACTAATTATTTAGTTTTAATTTCTTCCCTTCGGGACTCAAACCTATAATGTATTAGTGGCCCCTCCATCATTGACGATATGCCTGATATCACACGTCTGGAGGGGGACATTCGTGATAAATATAAACACCACTAACAATAAAAATAGGATGAGTATAAACCCATTGCTTAGAGCTCCTGTTTTATTTTTGTGACATAAATGGTAAAATATAAAAGAGGTACAGGTAGCATACTTAAAAATATACCTGTGTACAAGCTTCCTGAAACCTTGAATAGAGGTTGTAGAAAAATTGCACTTCATATAAACGTATAGATTATATGTACAAATATTTCAGATACATGTATATACAACATATGTAACTGTATACAAAATAAAATACTTGTCTATGCATATCACAATGTACAGTACAAAATATTGTTGACTCTTAACTAGTTTTCGAGTGTTTGAGGAACATAGGATAATGATTATCACAGTACAATCGCACTACCACGTCCGGCGGGCTGAGGGTCTTAGCTATCGACACCCCCTCTTCTCTTCTTAAAACTAGAATAAAAAGCATTAAACAACTCAGACCTGCTGCCTCAATGCAATGCAAATCATATATGGTTTATCTAAAGTAACAGACAGGTAACGTGTCAAAAAGGTGTGATTCGAAGCCCACAAATTTGTTTGTTGAACATCATTTACTGAGAAATTCCATAAAAAACCGAAGTGAAGCTGCCCATTTCTTTATGTCATGAGCCCGCCTAATGGCTCCGGGATTGCTTTCTTCAATCACATCAACTAACATAGCTCCTAAGTGCCGCTTTGCGAGACGTTTACCTGCCTGATTAACCCAAAGAGCTCCCGGTTGGTTAGGCCGGGATACTCCAACATATACTCTCCAACATAGGATAGTAGTGACTTCACCGGACACAGCCTGTGGTGAGCGTCACCTCGCTTGAGCGCCGGCACCTCAAACTCGGTGAACACATGTTTATTGTGTTCGTTTTTGGCGACAAAAGTGGGCGACGGCGCAATCTGAACACTTGCATTACGCCGTGCGAACCTAAGACAGATGAGTTCGTTGCTCATCGCCTTCAGCTCAGATACGCAGTTTCCTGTAGCCAAGTCCATAGGGAACACAGCCTTCTTTAAAATTGAATTAAAAGTAGGGTTGTGACTATATTTCTGAGAATGAAGTAAAGACAAAGCTTTGTCAAGTGACCAGGCATGCATGAGCTGGCGTGATGGTGGGCGAAGCTTGAAACATGCACGCATGAATGCCTTCTCCTCCGCCTGCGGTACTGACAGCCCTGTTAAATAAATAAACGGGACTCTAATTGCGGTCATGTGATTCTTTAGTGCAATTACTGACAAACCCTTATATTCAAACAGATAATCTAAGTACTTAAAAATTAAGGACACCGAGGCCACGGTTTGGTCATTTTCAACGATCCAAGTAGCAATGGCTTTCCAGTGAGATTGGTACTGACATCTAGTAGAGAGGGTGTATTGATTGATCAATTTATTGGTAATGCTCTCCCCATAGAGGGCTAACCATTTGGCCTTCAGAATATCCACAAGGCGAGGTATTTATGTTGCCAATCATCTTTAAGTGGATACAAGATCGGGAGTGACACCGGGCTCTCGCACCACATCTTCAATTGCGAGTACCACATCTGAGCCGGCCACAGGGGCGCGATCATCGAGACTAAGCCTCGATAATCCCGTACTTTGTGAACTACTTGACACATGAGTGAAGCGTCTGGTGGTGGAAACAGATAAATTGAATTCCATTTGTTCCAGTCCGTCAGCAATGCGCCTGGTCCTCCCGCCCGGGTTCGCACCCGGCGAGTGAGGAAGAGAGGAAGTCTGTGGTTCTCCTCAGATGCGAATAAGTCCATTTGTGGACGGTATGGCTCTGCAATCATCCATTGAAAGATGGTTTGCTTGAGAGCCCATTCTACTCGTGTACTCTGTCTCCGTGACAGAGCGTCTGCCAATATGTTGGCTATACACTGCCAGATAGGATGCGAGATGATAAATGCTTAGCTTATCCGCTAACACAATGGTCTTTTCCGACAACTCTAGCAACACTCGAGACCTCGTTCACCCTTGCTTCTGAATGCAAGTGACTGCATTCAGATTGTCAATTTGAAAGGCTATTGATTTTTCCACTAGAATCGAACCATGTGCCTGAAGGAAAATTAAGGGGACTAGCAATTCTTTTGCATTGATGTGAAACTCCTTGAACCGGGACCAAAGACCCTGACCTTGGTGTCCGAGGTTTGACTGATACCCCCCTCTCAGGGTACCTGAAGCATCGGTGTCTACCCAAACCGTAGGCGGAGGAGATGTCCATGTCGTAATTGAGTGTAATATTTTTGGCCTCGCCCAGACTGCCAGTATGTTGTGAATTCATTTTGGGATATGCCATGACTTGTCCACCGGCAAAAGCAGAAAATGTCTGTTTCCCTCCAAGATAAACCTCTTTACTTTCAACCGGCCCAACGGTACCATTAGTTGAATCCAGTTGAGAGACCCTACCAGGGACTCCCACACTTTCCTTGTGGTAGTCAGACTGTGGAAAAACCGAAACAGTTTCCTGCGAATCCTGCTGCGATTGTTTACACTCTGACTGAGAGTTAAGTGTGCTTTGTCCCACAGCAGACCCAACCACTGAATTACCCTCGTTGGGACAAGGTGCGACTTTGCCAAGTTGACCTTGAACCCGAGGGATTTGACATGACGCATCATTATATTGACATGTTGGAGGCATAATATCTCGGACTCCGCTACCACTAGCCAGTCGATTAGGGGAGGCTGAGCCCTGTTCTGAACCCAGACATCAACATTTCTAATTATTGTGTTTTTGTTCTATAATGCTTCTTTCAACATAGGAGAATAGCATAGGAAGGAACAAAAAAACATATCGCATCCATAATCCCCCGGGCCGGGGGTTCGACCTCGACCCCCGAAAAACATTTTGTTTTTCTTTCAGCCACACAATTTTTTGTTTGTGTCTGTAGTCTAAAGGGCTGCTGTAAGCAATATAAATTATCATATGAGGGCATAAACACCCATATGATATCCCTAGGGCCCCCTTGGGGGTGCCCCAAAATCATTGATTTTGGTAAAAATTCTCAAAAACAAATCTGACGAATTTTTTTTTTAGTTTACCATAACTCTCGATCTTCTATGTGCGCGCTATGATAGAAAACGGAAGCTAAGGAGGACAAACTGTTTTCTCTGCCCCAAAATTAATTTAGAGTCATGAAAACCTAAGAATTTGTGTGGTTTGGTATAATTATTTTGCACTTACGAGTCCATCTATATTTGTATCTATTGCTCAAATGCATTCCCCTTCTAAATAGAGTACATAGGGGTACATAGGAAGGCCTGTCCGTTTAAATAAATGCCGATTTACCGAAAATGTCAGAGTTTTGACCTTTTTTGGAGTCAAATCAGTTGTAACCCAAAGATGATAATGTAATATATTTATTTCAGCACTTTCTATTACTCGATAGGGGTATATTTAAATGGGATGGTGTAGGGGATGCTTGTACTCTATGCCATGCAAAATTTGCGGGAAATTTGAACAATTTTGAGTGACTAGATGATTTTACGAAAGTGCAATGAAATTTTATGACATTTTGCGCTCACGCATACGCGCGCGCACATAGAGATCTGATTTTTTCATCGAGTCTTAATATTACCATATGTAATAAGATGGTATAATGCCAGAAACACTATCTCTTATACAGGCTGACTTGGGGGTCAAGACTGCAGCCTCCCCACAAGTACCACATGATCGTGACCCCTTTGCTTTAATAGTGGTAACAGGGCCTGTCGGACTAATTTGGTAAATACTCAAGGTGTCAGGTTCAGAATGAAAGGCATTCTTGCCAAAACATAAGTTTGATGCCTGATCCTCAGTGCGAGGAATGTTTGGAACCTTTTGTTTACTGCGACATGCCAATAGGCTTCTGTCAGATCTAATGAACACATCCAAACCTGCCGCAGAATTGTTAACCTGATCTTATTCACTGTGAGCATCCTGAACGATGGGCTGTGAATGTAGCGATTCAGTAGAGACAAGTCTACGACCGGTCTAATCTGAGCGTTGTCCCTCTTTGGTACAAGAAAAATTCTGGATGTGTAAACAGGGCGAGTTGGATTGACTGGGGCAATGATAAGCTTGGAGATAATTTCTTTGACTAGGGACTCTACCTCCAATGAAACATGATTGATCTCTAAAGGTTAACGTAAACGAGGCCGCCGAAGCCATTGCCAAGTGATGCCCTTGAGTAACACTGTCCTGGCCCAAGTTTGCTGGGGCCATGCCCGGTAACATATCCGGAATTCTCCAGTCATGCAACTGGAAATGTCCGGCAGAGCAACACTCGTATCCAACTCTGGGAGTGAGAGAGCTTGGTGATCTCTTAGTTTTTTTACTGGGTGGTGGTGGGCTGTGAAGACTGGCTAGGGGAAGTGGGTCTCAATTCCTGACCGGTCTTACCCTTAGAATGCCCCTTGTACAGTTAACTCGATTAATTCGCGGAGACAGATAGATATGTATATATTGAGAGAGATATATTTGATCTGGCAATAACTACAGCGCTTGGGAACAACAGCAGTTATCGTACCGACTTGTATGATGTAATTTACCTTTCTACGTGCATGAAGTATCCTTTTGTTATTATCTGTGCATAATAATAAACATAGTAAATTGAGTGAACGTAAAGTAAGTTAATTAATGTTTTTATACAAATTCATACGATAACAAGCAAGGTAAAAATCATGGGAAAAACATTGAGAGTAGGGGGTGAGAGGGGTGGGAAAGTGGGTGAGGCAGTGACAGAGCTAGTGGGGAGTGAGAGAAGAGAGATAGGAATGGTATGGGGGAGGGGTTGGCGTGTGAGGCGGAGGTAGGGAGGGGGGCGGTAGAGGAGTAAGGGGAGGGGAAACGGGGGAGGGACGGGACAAAGAGTAAGAAGGGAGTGATAGGAGAAAAAAGAAATAATTAGGAGGGTGGAAAGATGGGTAGAAAATGTGTGTATGGTGGGGTAGAAAGCAAGTCCGGAAATGGTAACAGGCTGGGAAAAGTAATACAGACTGGGAGGAGAGGGTAATTAATACTATACGAGCATTGGCCAATTAAGTTCTGAGTATTTAATTTCAAGTAGAAGTTCGGTTATGGTGAAATATACATTATATTTGGCAATAAAACAAGACATTCACTGTTCTTGTTAAACACTAAAGTAGAAACGCCCTCCGCAAATCAACGCTTTTACTGGCTTGCACGGCCAGTTGATTCTGACAACTCACGGCTGCAACATGCCATGCCCCGCCTACCAGCCAATCAGCGGCCTTCATTATTGGAGCGCGAAACTGGACTTCTTATTCTACCTCAAAAGTCACTCTCTTTCTCTGCCCGAAGAGCTCCTTCTGATTATCCCCTAAGTAATACCTCGGTGACAGCCCTGTACTCCCGTAAGCCACCACAAGAGGTTTATAATCAACTTCCTGCATCTTACTATGAAGAGGAGAGAGAGAAGATGAAGAAAGCAAGAAGTCAGTGCGAGCAGGATGCCATGCGGGTCCCTCAGCCAATGGCAGCGCGAGAGAGCGGTAGCCAGGACTATAAAGGGAGGGGGGGGGGTCGCATTGCAAAGTCATTCGCCGGCCAGACGGCACCGGGTCCAGATCTCGCAACCTACTTGCTCCCTCGCACTTGGGCACTCACGGGAATTCGGCTCCAGCCTCCCAGCCCTCGCCTTTTGTTCCAGCAGGCACACCCCAGGCCTGTCAGCAGCTCTTCCCTACTAAGGCAGATACACCCTCAGTATCTGGCCACCTGTCATCGCATCGCAGGCTTGCATACCACTACAGCCAAGCGATTCAAGAGGACGACAGATAGTAGTGGGAGAGCAAAGATTTCCAGTTGAGATAAAGAAAGAGAGATACTGCAGAACTGACCCGGTGGCCATCACTTCTAAAAACTAATGTGTCCTTCTAGAACAAGAATAAAGGAAAAAGAATTTAGACTTACCTGATTATATATAGATGATGATGTGTTATTAAATTAGTTATTTTTGTTAGCAGTGGTACCAGCCGAAGAGTTATTATATAGGATCTGATAGGAGAGATTAAATATTAAAAGAGTAAAAAGTAAAGAGAGGAGGGAAGGAATACTTGTGTAAATAAATGAGGCAACCAGTAAGTTAACACCTTACGAGCGGCCTATGCGGTTTATTTATGTGTACCGCACAGCGGGGTGTTTTTAGCCAAAATAGGGCTGTTTACGTGATCATTTTCATGCCTAAATAAGACCCAGAACGTAAAACAAGTACCTATCCCTGAAAGGGCATAAACAGAGCTTTCGAATGACACCATAACGATCCTTGTATGATGGATAGTTTTCTTGCAATAACCGTGCAACGCGAGTGCAAAAAGCAGGTAATTCGGTACTTTCAGTACATAATTGAGTATGTAGCGAGTGAGAGAGGGAGGAGGGAGCTGAGATTTGTGTCAGTAGGTTCGCCGCGGTGGTCTGGAGCAGTCATACGCTCGCTAGTCTCCTGCCACCACTTGTCTCTCTCTCTCAGCCACATTACGTGCTGAAATTGCCACTCGAGTTATGTCGAGCGCCGCCACATAGTCCAGCTTTATTTAACTCGACTTATGTTGCTCGCCGCTAAATAAGGGTTAAAGAGTGAACCAGTTGTTTGGTTGCCAAATGGATTAAAGATTAAAAGAGTACAAGTAAAGAGGGGAGGGAAAGAATACTTTTGTTAATAAATGAGGCAACCAGTAAGTTAAAGCGGGATACAGTTGTTTAGTTGCCTAATAAATTAGCTATAGCTAGGGAAGGATACTAGTCCATATGAATCATTCTTTAAGTTGTGTAAAAGGGAAACTGTGAAGAAGGACACTAGTCCAATGTGAGTTGCGTTATTATTAAGTCTAAGAGAGTTTTTCCATGTATGCGTCTGAGGCACGGTTCATCTTTTGTTAGTACGGTAATTGATTAAGGTGAAAGGTAACCTAGCGTGTTGGTAACAGGGTTAGTTGAGGGTAAATTCAGAAGGGGAAATTGAGATCAAGATTGTAAACCCATATTGTGATGTAACTGGGTGACGGAACCCAATAGTGTCATGGAGATAAAATAATGTCAACCTATATTGTGAAGTAACTGGGTGACGGAACCCAATAGTGTTATTGAGATAAAGATCGTAAACCTATATTGTGAAGTAACTGGGTGGCGGAAACCATATTATATGTGCAAGAGAGACCTTGTAATCTCATTCGGTAATTTGTACAATTTTATGTAATGACATAACATAGGTACTTGAGTAGTAACGACGGTTGTGTCAAAGGAGTAAATAGATTCTATGTATTGAGGAGATAGATTATATATGTTATAACCTTGGTATTGAGAAAGGATACAGAAGGCTCAGTAAACGTGGGAAAACCTAAAGAGTAGAGGAAAGAATAACACTTTTGTTTTTAGTTATGCAAAGAGCCATTGGTTCATTGGGCCCTGGTCTCAATAAAAGACACAGCAGGGTTGATTTATTTATTTAGGATTAATCACTAATAACGGGTCGTAGGATCGAAGCCGACTTGAGTCAATACCTGAATAGCGGGGATTTAGTTAGGGAGTAACAGGAACTTTAGGAGTCCAAAGTACAACCTAGCATGAATCGACGTAATATTCAATCTGCGTCTTGAACTCATCTCGGCCCGAGCCAAGAACCTATTATTAGAGTAGTTAGGAAGTCTGTTAAATAAAATATACGAAATTCTAAATGACTGTCGAATTATCCCCAGTAGTAGTAGCATAACTGATTTAGAATTAAATACTACATTTTGGTGGCAAGCGGTGGGATTCGACAAATCATTTGGATTGATTATAATTATTTAACAGAACAGATAGGATGACGGGCATGATACCATTCAGATTATGGGAAGAGGGAAAGGAAGAAATCGAGCTTTGGATTGAGCAGTTAGAATGTCAGTTCACACTACTTGACGTAGGGGAAAATGGGAAGAAAATCGCCTATGGAAAGGCACACTTAGGTAAGGCCCTGAATGATGTGAGAGTACGTCTGGAAGGATTAGTGTTGTGGGCCGAAGTCAGGAGCACCTTAATCGAAGAATTTGGCCGAGAGACTTCCACCAGAAAAGTCAGAGACAAACTGAAGAGTTTGAAACTTGATGGCCAAAATGTGAGAGCCCTGAGGAGGGAAATCAATAAGAATGTGAAACTAGCGTATCCCCATATGAACCAAGAGAGCCAGGAAACTGAGATTAGGGAGATCATGATCCAAGCTAGCCCGGTACAAGTTAGGAAGCACTGCATCATTCATGAAGTTAACACTACCAAGGAATTGATGGAGGTCATTAAAAAGATTCTGGAGGCTAGAGAAGTAAATGAGGAAAAAGAAAAAGGAGAAGAGGAGAACCCAAAGAAAGGGTATCCGAAAGCCCTGATTCGATGCTTCACTTGTAGACAGACCGGACACCTAGCTAGGAACTGTACCAACCATCCACCAGCCCCAACCCCTAGATTTGACCCCAGACTCGCACTCCCAAACGATCGACCTCTACCCAGGGGAACCGATCCGGACCGGAGAGGAATGCTTCTGGTAGAATACCGGGAGACAGAAAACCAGCCAAGAGTTACGATGCCGGAAGAGAGAACATTTTCTGCAAAACCTCACATAGAAGGGCGGTATAGTGAGGTCAATATCTTAGAGAGACAAACGCCTTGTGAAACTGTAGTCATAAATGGGAGAGCCGCGAACATGTTGATTGATTCGGGGGCACACCGAAGTCGTCTCCTCGAGAATTTCGTAAAACAAAATCAGCGAGAAATGGGCCCATTAAATCAAACCAGTATTCAGTTGTCAGGAGCTGGGGGTCAACCACTGACAACCCTAGGAAAAACTAACGCGTCGGTAGTGCAGTGGAATGGAATTACCTTTACCACCGATTTTTGTGTTTTATCGGGAGAAGCTAGTAGTGAAGTCGATGGGTATCTGGGGATATATCTCATGAGTCAGTTGGGAGTAACTATTCAGTGTGGGCCGAAAGACACAACAACTACTCTCCAACCTCAAATAGTAGCTACCACAGGAAAATTATCTATTCCTCCTAGATCTTGGAAAATGATAGAGATTCCCCCAAACCCAGGCATGACTGCCGGGATTTTTGAACCCGATGCACAGAATGGGGTGAGAATATCTCCCACCTTCATTACTGCCGACCAGAGGAAACTAGTTTTAGCTAATTTTGGTGATGACACAATTAGTTATCAAAAAGGGAAACTGTTATAACAAGTCACACCCGCTCAACCCACTACTGTTGGAACTGATGGACCCGTGAACTTACCTGAGATCCCGAAAAAATTAACCTCAAATCAAGCCAGTACCTTACATGAATTGCTCTGGACATACCGAGATGTGCTTGCTCAAAACGAAGGGGACCACGGATCGGCTCGAACCCGACACACCCATGAGATACACACGTAAGGGCCTCCTATTAGACAACCCTACCGACGACGAAACCCTATTATGAGACAAAAAGAAAAGGAACAAGTTGAAGACATGATTAAACAGGGGATAGTAGTGGAATCATACAGTCCGTGGTCATCTCCGGTAGTCCTAGTTAAGAAAAGAGATGAGTCTACTCGGTTCTGTGTAGATTATCGAAAATTAAACGATGTCACCATCAAAGACGCGTAGCCCCTACCTCGTATTGATGACTCGTTAGAATCCCTCAATGGGTCGACCTGGTTCTCTACCCTAGATCTCCAGAGTGGATACTGGCAAGTACCAGTTAGGTCCGAGGATCAAGAGAAAACCGCATTTGCCACGAGCGAAGGCAAACTCTACCAGTTTACTGTCTTGCTGTTTGGAGTTTGCAATGGCCCTGCCAGTTTTACTAGAGTCATGGACGAAGTATTGAGGGGATTAACCTGGAAGACTTGTTTGGCATACTTAGATGATATCATAATCTTTTCCGCTAGTTGGGAAGAACATATTCACCGACTCCAAGAAGTGTTAGAAAGAATCATGGGGGCAGGACTTAAACTGAAACCTTCAAAATGCCAATTAGGGGCCCGTGAGGTGGCATATATAGGGCATGTGGTTTTCAGTAGAGGTATTCAACCGGACCCCCATAAAATGAGATCTATTGCCGAAATCTCACCTCCGTCCTCTGTCAAAGAGATTCGAGCGTTTCTGGGAATGGCCTCCTACTATCGAAGGTTCATACCTAACTTTTCTAAGATTGCTCGCCCCATGACTCAGAGACTAGAAAAAGGGAGGAGGTTCGACTGGAATCAGAGTTGTCAGGTAGCTTTTGATCACTTGAAGCAAAAATTAACTTCTAACCCCATAGTTTGTCATCCGGATTTTACCAAGCCCTTTCAACTATACACCGATGCTTCTGATGAAGGACTCGGAGCCGTTCTGGCCCAGAAAGTGGACGGAAAGGAAAGCATAGTGGCCTTTGCTAGCCGGACACTGAATAAGGGCGAAAATAATTATAGCGTTACGAAAAAGGAATGTCTAGCTCTAGTGTGGGCTGTACAATATTTCCGTCCGTACCTAGCCGGGGTCCACTTTGAAGTTATTACGGACCACCATAGCTTACAATGGCTCCGAAAAATGAAAACGGAAGACGGACTATTTGTCAGGTGGAAGGGGATTTTGGAAGAGTACTCTTTTGAAGATAGACATAGACCCGGTAAATTACACACTAATGCCGATGGCTTGTCTCGACTACCAGTAGCACCCGTTCAACCCACTGAACCTCACGGGAAAAAATAACAACCTAGACCTAGTAATAAAGTAAAGTTTTCGGAGGGAGCCTTGAGGAATTCTCAAGATCGGGTCGTACTTGATTATTCAGAGGCAAAACACATGATCCAAATCCTCCACGGACAAAAAGGAAGAGGGGCTCATTTGGGACAGTCTAGGGATCTCCAACAATTCAATGAAAGGTACTGGACCAAGAGGGCCGACCAGATTGTTAAAGAAGTCGTTCAAAATTGTTTGGGATGCCAGTGGGGCAAAGATGGAAGGGGTCCTAGACAGTTGCCCGGACATATTACCGCTGGTACACCCTGGGACAAATTATCAATGGATATTATGGGACCTCTTCCCAGACAGACAAACAAAAGGTACATCTTGACCTGTGTCGACATTTTCTTTAAATACACGGTTGCTTGCGCTATCCCGGACAAGAAAGCTGAAACGGTGGCCAAGGTTATCCTGGAAAAGATAATTTTTGTGTATGGCACCCCTGGAGTTATTCTGAGTGACAGGGGAAAATAATTTAATAATGAGATCTGGCAACACTTGGGAGAAACCTTGGGGTACCAGATACAGCACACCTGCCCGTATTACCCTCAGGGAAATGCTGTCTGTGAAAGTAATCATAGGGTGTTAGCCAACTGCATCCGGGCTAGTCTGAGCTCACAAGGGGAGAAAATCGTCCGGGGTTGGCCAGAACTTTTGCCTGAAATTGTCTGGGAAATAAATACCACGGTCTGTAGGACTACGGGGTATTCTCCCTATGAGATTATCTTTGGTAACATACCAAAATTGCCTCAAGAACAGTTATTGCCCTACCCCCGGTCCTACACGCAGTATTCCCAACCCGGAAAATATTGGAAGGAACTAGGGGAGCGACGACAGCAAGTGCATGATCATATTGCTCAGCAACAGCCTAAGAAAGTTTTCGCTAAATAATCCTTATTGCCGAGGGGAGTATATTTTGGTCAAGAGACATGACCTGGTAAACTGGAGGAGAAATTATGAGGGTCCTTTCAGGGTTGTCAAGACAAACGGGCCCTATCAAGTGTTATACTTACATCATGGAGATATCGTGTCAGTTACTCATATTCGTCAAACCAAACGATATGAGGGTAATGTTCCCCCAGAGATGAGCGAGTGGAGTAGCGAGGAAGGGAGCGAAGAGGAAAAGGAATTCTGGGTCGACGACCCTGATACTTCCTCAGTTCGACCCAACGTTAGAGGTCCTACTCCGACTCGGGACTACCTAGAAGATTCTCCACTCTGGTGGTCACTTAGTCGAAAAAACCGAGAGGGTCTTCCTGAGGTTGAGCCAGAAGGAGACCTAGGAAGCGATGAGATCGTATCTAGTGGGGAAGATGATTTCTATGAGCTTACCGAGGAGGAAAAGTCTACGGTCCCAGACAGCGAAGTTTCAGTTTCCCCGAGAGATTTAAATAGAACTTTAAGTAGTGAGGAAGAGTGTCCTCAAGACGAGGTAGAACCGCAAGGCATATCTGTTGACGGCAACCGTCTGAACGGTTCTCCCACAGCTAAAGTAAAAGAATCCAAAGAAACTCCCTTGCTTAATGTTCCCGATAAGACTTTTGCTAGAGCGACTAAGTTCACGGGCCCCACTGAAACTCTCACTCGTAGTGGTAGAATTAGCCGCCCACCAATTAGATACACGGACGAGAGAGTGAGAGTGAGAACGGAGAAATGGATAGGCGACGAGCAGGGAGGTTTTAGGAAGGGAAGAGGATGTGTAGTCAGATTTTTACCCTGAATTGTGTTGTGGAGAAGTATCTGGAGAAGAAACAAAAGGTGTATGTTGCCTTTATGGACTTGGAGAAGGCCTATGACAGAGTGGATAGAGAAGGTTTGTGGAAAGTACTTAGAATATACGGAGTAGAGGGCAAATTGCTGAAAGCAGTGAAGAGCATGTATGAGGGTGCAAAGGTGGCAGTACGTGTGGAGAGTGAGCAGAGCAAGTTCTTTGACCTGAATGTTGGTTTGAAACAGGGGTGTGTGTGATGTCCCCGTGGTTGTTTACTGTATATATGGATGGAGTTATGAAAGAAATACTATCAAGAGCAGTGGATGTTGGTGTATCGCTGAAAAGGGAGGGAATTGAGTGGAAGCTACCTATACTGCTGTTTGCGGATGATACAGTTCTGATGAGTGATAATGAATGGGAGTTGCAGGGTCTGGTAAATGAGTTTGGAACAGTGTGCGAAAAACGGAATTTGAAGGTAAATACGGGGAAGAGCAAGGTTATGGTCTTCGAAAGGGGTGAAGTCACAGAGTGTGAGGTGAAGCTGAACGGTCAGGCTATGGAGATCGTCAACTCTTTTAAGTATCTGGGCAGTGTGTTGAGTAAAGATGGGACTATGGATGAAGAGGTGCGGGAGAGGGTACAACAGGGGAAGAGGGTTGTAGGAACGCTAAAAGCAGTAACAAGAAATAGGGTGGTCAGTATGGAAGTGAAGAAGTCCTTGCATGACAGTGTGGTAATCCCGACACTGACTTACGGAAGCGAAGCATGGACATTGGTTGAGAGACTCAGACCAAGAGTGAGAGCAGTGGAAATGAATTACTTAAGGAGTGCGTGCGGAGTTACATGGAGGGATAGACAGACTAATGAGGAAGTAAGAAGGAGGTGTGGTGTGGAGGTAGATGTGCTGGAAAGTGTGAAAAGGAACAACTTGAGATGGTTCGGCCATATGGAACGTATGGAAAGCGAGAGAATGACTAAGAGGGTGTACGAGAGCGAGGTGGAGGGACAGAGGGGGAGAGGTAGACCGAATATGAGGTGGAAGGATGGAGTGAGGAACTACATGAACGAAGGCGGTGCTGGTTGGGGGGAGGGGCGTCGACTGACTGGGGACAGAGGTGTATGGGGGCGGTTCGTTCGTGGCCACCCCTTCGGGGATCACGGTGTCAGGCAATAGATAGATAGATAGATAGACGAGGCTATAAATAGGACCCCCGGGGCACGTGCCTGTCAGTTGCAAGGCACCATGCCTCTCCCTTCTGACCCTCAGTACCGACTCCGGCGACTGGTAGCAATAGTCGACGGGCAAGGGCAAAGAATTAATACCACTCGAGCTCTCAAACAGTTTCTCAGCCAGCCCGGGGAGGTTTTAATAGCCAAAACTATCGTGGGAAATCAGAATCCTGCACTCCAGTTACATAAATGTCTATGTGAGCACAGTGGACTGGTGGAGTGGCAGCCTGAGGGCATAAATTTTAGGGGAACAGTATTGCGGCGATCTGGAGCTCACCTAAATTCAGTAGGGGGTGATAAAGTAGAAACGCCCTCCGCAAATCACCGCTTTTACTGGCTTGCACGGCCAGTTGATTCTGACAGCTCACGGCTGCAACATGCCACGCCCCGCCCACCAGCCAATCAGCTGCCTCCATTATTGGAGCGCGAAGCTGGACTTCTTATTCTACCTCAAAAGTCACTCTCTTTCTCTGCCCGAAGAGCTCCTTCTGATTATCCCCTAAGTAATACCTCGGTGCCAGCCCTGTACTCCCGTAAGCCACCAAAAGATGTTTATAATCAACTTCCTGGAACTTACTATGAAGAGGAGAGAGAGGAGATGAAGGAAGCAAGAAGTCAGTGCGAGCAGGATGCCATGCGGGTCCCTCAGCCAATGGCAGCGCGAGAGAGCGGTAGCCAGGACTATAAAGGGAGGGGGGGGGGGGGGGCGCATTGCAAAGTCATTCGCCGGCCAGACGGCACCGGGTCCAGATCTCGCAACCTACTTGCTCCCTCGCACTTGGGCACTCACGGGAATTCGGCTCCAGCCTCCCAGCCCTCGCCAAGTAGGCACACCCCAGGCCTATCAGCAGCTCTTCCCTACTAAGGCAGATACACCCTCAGTATCTGGCCACCTGTCGTCGCATCGTAGGCTTGCATACCACTACAGCCAAGCGATTCAAGAGGACGACAGATAGTAGTGGGAGAGCAAAGATTTCCAGTTGAGATAAAGAAAGAGAGAGACTGCAGAACTGACCCGGTGGCCATCACTTCTAAAAATTAATGTGTCCTAGGACAAGACTAAAGGAAAAAGAATTTAGACTTACCTGAATATATTATAGATGATGATGTGTTATTAAATTAGTTATTTTTGTTAGCAGCGGCACCAGCCGAAGAGTTATTATATAGGATCTGATAGGAGAGATTAAATATTAAAAGAGTAAAAAGTAAAGAGAGGAGTGAAGGAATACTTGTGTAAATAAATGAGGGAACCAGTAAGGTAAAGAGTGAACCAGGTGTTTAGTTGCCAAATGGATTAAAGATTAAAAGAGTACAAGTAAAGAGGGGAGGGAAAGAATACTTTTGTTTATAAATGAGGCAACCAGTAAGTTAAATTGGGAAACAGTTGTTTAGTTGCCTAATAGATTAGCTATAGCTAGGGAAGGATACTAGTCCATACGAATCATTCTTTAAGTTGTGTAAAAGGGAAACTGTGAAGAAGGACACTAGTCCAATGTGAGTTGCGTTATTATTAAATCTAAGAGAGTTTTTCCGTGTATGCGTCTGAGGCACGTGTGACGCCTCCCGGCGTTAGCAGAATGGTTGCATGGGGCATTGCAGCTCGCTAGCGCTCGCCAGGATGGGGGGATGGGTTACAGTTGTCCTAGAATGATCTGCTTTATTTAATTAGTGTCGTGTTGCCACAGACAGTCTAGAAATGGTCTTTGTTTTGGTCTGTGACTGCGCCTTATATTTTATATTCGCTATAATATAAATGTTGCTTGTGTGGGAGGCGAGCGAGAGAGGGTGAGGGAGTACACCTGGTAGCGGGGTGATCTATGACGCGGCTCGCTTGGGCGCTGACGGCGTTGGCGGCCGGGTGGTCAACTAGTCCCTTCCCATCGCGGCCTCGTGTTCTTTACCAGCTCAGTGCTTGCCTGACACGCGTATCGCCTACATCATTTGCAATTCTGTCCCCCATACTCGCCACTTTGCATACTATTTCTCTCTCTCGACTTCTCCTTTCTCATTCTCTAATCTTTATTAAACTCAACATCCCTTCTGGTTTCAGCATAGACGTTCACCGTCGACCAGTCGTACTGTACGCGAAGCTCTCAGAGATTTCCATGTATTAGGTTAAGGAGGTATTATGCTTTATTGAGGTTTGGAGAGACGGACTTTTCCGTATGTGTCCTCTCTCGGGAAGGTTGTAGACCGGTATATGTCTCCCTGGCAAGGCGTTGAGTGATTCTGCTTGGTTATCTAAAGCTAGACTAGGGGTAAGGTTACTGTGTCGTTGTCTCCGATGTGGGCAGTGTTAGCTAAGCCCTGCACGACATCGACAGGTACTGTGGGAGCCTAAGTTGTCTTCGGGTGGGTTTACTTTGCGAGCACAGCGCTGTGGTGTGAGAGGGCCATAGCCTATCCCTCACAACATAGTGCTGCCTCTTTGTGTTGACTTCCGATGGATCGCCAGGATAGAACTAGGTACTAGAGACCTAGATTTATCAAGAGAGCATCCCCGTCATATAACGTAATCGTCATTAGACCACCTTCGGAGAACGTTAGTCTACGAGCCGCATGCTCGCCCATTGTTGCCCTGCCTTGATACCCCAGCTAGACTTTATTAACTGAGCAGACACTGGTTAGAGATAAGCCCCCATTATTATATGTATGCAACATTATTATTCACTGCACTTTTGAGTCGAGGTTGTTGTTGAGTTACACAACCCTAGTAGGCTGTTGCGTTGTGTCGCGAAGCATTTCCTTTGCGCAGCCTTTATTATTCGCCTGCCTATTATTACTATATGTCCTAGTATTTATTGTGACCCGTATTCTGCATTATAATTGTTCAAGATTCTTTACGAACATCTTCCCAGCATCAGACTTATTTCAGAAGTTTCCAGTTGATGTTGCAGGACTAGCATTGCACTTTCTTTAATACAGGAGTGCCAGTTATTTGAGTATCTACCGTAACGTTAATTAATCACGTTAACTATCTTTTCTTTGTGTAACCTAATCGAGTAATCTTTTACTGTTTGAGAATAGGCTGTTTCATCGAGCGTCAGCCTAGTGTGTGTGCTCCAGTTACCGAGTCATAGGATACCTCGTTGTCCAGGCACGACTCAGGGCGGTAATGGTGTTTTGTTTTCCAGTGTTTAAGGCAGGGGTTGGATCTAGTGTTACCGTTGTTGCATTTTGCCATTATCTAGTCCAATGTTGAAGAGCCCTGTGTCTTTGAGAACCTGGATCGTAACACACGGTTCATCTTTTGTTAGTACGATAATTGATTAAGGTGAAAGGTAACCTAGCGTGTTGGTAACAGGGTTAGTTGAGGGTAAATTCAGAAGGGGAAATTGAGATCAAGATTGTAAACCCATATTGTGAAGTAACTGGGTGACGGAACCCAATAGGGTCATGGAGATAAAATAATGTCAGCCTATATTGTGAAGTAACTGGGTGACGGAACCCAATAGTGTTATTGAGATAAAGATTGTAAACCTATATTGTGAAGTAACTGGGTGGCGGAAACCATATTATATGTGCAAGAGAGACCTTGTAATCTCATTCGGTAATTTGTACAATTTTATGTAATGACATAACATAGGTACTTGAGTAGTAACGACGGTTGTGTCAAAGGAGTAAATAGATTCTATGTATTGAGGAGATAGATTATATATGTTATAACCTTGGTATTGAGAAAGGATACAGAAGGCTCAGTAAACGTGGGAAAACCTAAAGAGTAGAGGAAAGAATAACACTTTTGTTTTTAGTTATGCAAAGAGCCATTGGTTCATTGGGCCCTGGTCTCAATAAAAGACACAGCAGGGTTGATTTATTTATTTAGGATTAATCACTAATAACGGGTCGTAGGATCGAAGCCGACTTGAGTCAATACCTGAATAGCGGGGATTCAGTTAGGGAGTAACAGGAACTTTAGGAGTCCAAAGTACAACCTAGCATGAATCGACGTAATATTCAATCTGCGTCTTGAACTCATCTAGGCCCGAGCCAAGAACCTATTCTTAGAGTAGTTAGGAAGTCTGTTAAATAAAATATACCAACTTCTAAATGACTGTCGAATTATCCCCCGTAGTAGTAGCATAACTGATCTAGAATTAAATACTACAAACACGTTTATCAAATATATTGTACCGTCAATTTCACTTATTACAATAATGTAGATAATGTTCCAAGGTCATGTTTAATGTCAATTTTTGTTTTAACTATTTACCAAATACCAGCATATTTGTGTCTGGCAAAACACAAATATATATATATACAGGTATAATATATATATATACAGTATATTATATATATCGCTGTACCCCCCAAAATTTTGGCGTTGTAAATATTTTTCCCCCGAACTTTCTGTAATTCAACATCTTGAGTTTTGTTTTCCATCAACTTTCATTGAGTAATAGTTTACTTCTATTTTTTTAATGGAGGGTGACTTTAAAAATAAGATCTTTGCCAATATATAATTTTGTTATCCATTAGTATTTTCTATGGGATATGCTGTTTGCTTCAATAGGTAGCCGATTGAGCAAACTTCACTATTGCCAGTGGTTGGGAAGCAGTCTAACTTGATCAACTATTATCATAATGCGTTTTGCTGTATATAAATGGTAAATGTGGCTGCTACTCCAGCCTTTGACAGAACTAAAGTTAAAATGTGTAAAGTATATATCATATAGAAGTGTTTCATTAATACAAGCCTTGTGCCTGTCGGTCTATTCATCATTCATTCATTCAGAACGATTTTAATCCACTACACCACGGCGTGATAAATTAATCTCAACCTGTTCCTATATATATTATGGAGAAGGGAAATCCTACTTGGAGAATGTTTTTAAATAGATGCACATGTCGCAGGATCCATAAACCAGGATACCATTCAGTGATTTATATAAGATTATCCACGCAACTCGGGTTGGACACTCGTTTCTGAATGTCGGAGGTTCGATCCCGACCGGGAGTATTTAAACATTTATTAGCTCACGTGTATTTGTAAGATATACTTGATATTAATGACTCTCGTGTTTGGCTGGGCGAGAATAACAATTTAATGAAATCTCTATAACATGAGTTAAGTGGGTAATCTTGTAAATATCCCTGTATGGTGTCCTGGAATATGAATCCTGCGACTTGTGCAGGAAATGCAATAGATTCTTCAAGTAGGATTTCCCGTTTCTTTAATATATATAGGAAATGGTTAAGATTACTTTATCACGCCTTGATGTAGTGGATTAAAAGCTTGTCCACTCGTTCTGAATGTCGGAGGTTCGATCCCGACTGAGAGTATTTATACATTTATTAGTTCACATGTATTTGTGATATATATATATATATACACCTGACTCATTTAATACTTCAATATACAGGAAACCAACCTTCACAGGTTTAACGACAAAATTTAATTCATCTATCCCGATACAGTACAAACGAAATTTAATCTTAACTTTAGTCACCCGTGCTTACCACATTTGTTCCTCATATTTGTCTTTTCACAATGAACTCGAATATCTCACACATTTTACATTCTAATGGTTTCTCTATTTCATTCATTGAAAACTGTTTCGGTAAACAACTAAATAAACTTGTCCAAGTCCCGAGCCCCGTACCGACTGCTAAAAAGGCAGTAATATTTTTCACTATGCCATTTTTAGGACCATCAAGTTACTCGATACGCCATAAAGTCACAAAATTGATTCGTTGCTTCTATCCCCAAGTGTCCCTCAGAATAATATTCAAACCTACCCATACTTTGTCTCGTCATTTCAAATTCAAAGTTCGTATCCCGGATGTTCTGCAATCCTCTATTGTTTATCAATATAAATGTAGCTGCTGTAATGCAACTTATATAGGCCAATCAAAACGGCACTTAAACACGAGGGTTGGGAGCACCTGGGTCGATCTTATAGAACTGGACTTCCAATTTCTAAACCATCCTTTTCAGCTATTCGAGACCATTGTCAACCTTTAGGCCATTCCATTAACAAAGCAGATTTTTCAGTAATTTTCAGTTGTTCTGGGGACACTACCCGGTTAATAGCAGAATCCCTCCTCACTCACCATCTTAAGCCCACCTTGGGCACCCACGAATTCTCCTCCAACCTATTATGTTTCTAAGGTATTGTGTACAGTTTAGCCTACAATATCTACACGTAGTTCACATATGGTTTAGCTGTTTCTGTTGCTTGTGTTTGTTTCTATCTCTTTTTTCGCGATTTCTAACTTTTTATGTTTTTCTAAATCATTATTAAAAATATATTTGCTTTAAATGTCAACATAATGTATTAATACATTTATTTCTTATTGCTTTAGGTCTGATGATGACATATGTTAATGTCGAAACGTTACCGGTACCAGATTAAAGATGTTCGTGTTTACCTTGGTGTTGCTTGCCCTTATAAGACTCCGCTTCCCCCGAGGAGAATCTATTGCCACTACTATATATATATATATATATATATATACACATATATAAGTCACGTCTGTGTGTGTGTGTGTATGTGGAACCGGAATTATAAATAGACAGTAAGCATACATATTGACAACATTTAATAAATATTTATATAGATATGGCGAGGGCAGATGTCATTTTCTATTCAATTTGACGGTGTCTGGCTTTGCTTATATGACAAATTAATGTAATTTAAAGCGGGGAGGATTGTTACACAGATGTAAAGTTAAAGGTAACCAATGTGTGAGAGAAGACAAACTCTTAATGCACGAAAAGGTAACGCCTCAGGTTAGATAACACCAGATTCCTATATTTGAATGCTGCTTCTGCTATTCTTCGTTACCATGCCTAGGTGCCATAAGGGGCTTTCCTCATGCCCGACTTTGCCCGATTTTCTTTCGCGTAATGCCTCTCGACTGATTTTCGTAACGAATTTGCCAGATTGTCCAGTGGTGACCGTTATTTTAAGACAACATACAACTTGTCGCAAAACAATCCGCAACATGTCTTGCAATATTAGGCGAAATGCCAGCGACATCGTCTGCAACATATGCGACTGGTTGTCGATATCGTCTGCAACATAGGCAGACAACATCGGACACCAATCAAATTTAAACGTCAGCCACTCGGAAAAAGGATGACTACATGCAAAAATTCGACGATATTTCTGCAAATTATTGCAGACACTATTGGCGATAAGTCGGCAATATCCCGGACATAAAACGACAGTAGAGTAAAAAAAAAAAAAAAACATACAATCATTGCATCCTATAGAATTACCCTCAAGCTCTACCATATCCGCTGCCAAGACATCTACCACTGCCAACACAACCACTTCCAATACAATGACTACCAACACAACCACTGCCAACACAACCACTGCCAACTCAACCACTGCTAACACAACCACTACCAACACAACCACTGCCAACGCAACCACTGCCAACACAACCACTGCCAACACACCCACTGCCAACTCAACCACTGCCAACACACAACCACTACCAACACAACCACTGCCAACACAACCACTGCCAACACAACCACTGTCAACACAACCACTGCCAACACAACCACTGCCAACAAAACCACTGCCAACACAACCACTGCCAACACACCACTGCCAACACAACCACTGCCAACAAAACCACTGCCAACACAACCACTGCCAACACACCACTGCCAACACAACCACTACCAACACAACCACTGCCAACACAACCGCTGCCAACACAACCACTGCCAACACAACCACTGCCAACACAACCACTGCCAACACAACCACTACCAACACAACCAATGCCAACACAACCAATGCCAATGCAACCACTGCCAACACAACCACTGCCAACACAACCACTGCCAGCGCAACCACTGCCAACACAACCACTGCCAACACAACCACTACCAACACAACCACTACCAACACAACCACTACCAACACAACCACTGCCATCACAACCACTGCCAACACAACCACTACCAACTCAACCACTGCCAACACAACCACTGCCAACACAACCACTGCCAACACAACCACTGCCAACACAACCACTGCCAACAAAACCACTGCCAACACAACCACTGCCAACACACCACTGCCAACACAACCACTGCCAACAAAACCACTGCCAACACAACCACTGCCAACACACCACTGCCAACACAACCACTACCAACACAACCACTGCCAACACAACCACTGCCAACACACCCACTGCCAACTCAACCACTGCCAACACACAACCACTACCAACACAACCACTGCCAACAAAACCACTGCCAACACAACCACTGCCAACACACCACTGCCAACACAACCACTGCCAACAAAACCACTGCCAACACAACCACTGCCAACACACCACTGCCAACACAACCACTACCAACACAACCACTGCCAACACAACCGCTGCCAACACAACCACTGCCAACACAACCACTACCAACACAACCAATGCCAACACAACCAATGCCAATGCAACCACTGCCAACACAACCACTGCCAAGACAACCACTGCCAGCGCAACCACTGCCAACACAACCACTGCCAACACAACCACTACCAACACAACCACTACCAACACAACCACTACCAACACAACCACTACCAACACAACCACTGCCATCACAACCACTGCCAACACAACCACTACCAACACAACCACTGCCAACACAACCACTACCAACACACCACTGCCAACACCACCACTGCCAACACAACCACCGTCAACACCACTGCCAACACACACATACTTACACATACTATGACAAACGCACACAGAAACGAATCACACACAGTTACTCTCTACCCCCAAACACACACACTCACACCCACACATGCTCACACCCCACAGATGTCACTACCACATGCAATACAAGTAGCACTATTAACACACACACTTGCACACACATTTTTTCCTATGTATAAGAAGGAGACAAAAGGCAAGTTGTCTGTAACGAGTGTCTTCCTAAAGACAAGAGTGTGACAGAGCCAAATTCGTTGGACGTTGGGGTAAAAATGCCTGGACACACCAAGTTGAAAGCAGTTTAACTAATAGGATGAAGGAAAAATTGATTGAGGGAGAAAGTTTCAGCATTCACTTGTAGAGTAGAAGAAAGACTGAGAACATTTGCCAATTCTTGGGTTGAAGAGCTGGACAGCATAGGAGTGGGACTGTGTTGAATGGCGGGTGCCTCGCACTCGCCGCAAGAGATGGGGTATGCACTGAGAGAACACTGATTGTTGTAATATAGATAGAAGAGTGAGAGAGATGCAGCATTGCGGCGTGTAGAAAGATATTGTAGGGAAATAGTAAGAGGAAGTGAGTTGATGAGACAAAATGTTTTGGACTCTACTCTTTTGAGAAGTTCGGTATGGGTGAAGCCTACCTACACATGCGAACAATACTCAATACAGGGGCGCACTGTGCCCCGATAAGGAGCAAATATACATAATCTGCCTTCAATCTCCTCCAAGAACCACAACAATCAACCACCACCTACCAGAACAAACCATCGCAACCAACACCAAACTACCACAATTACCAACAAGCTACCACAACCACCAGCTACTACCAACAAACTACCACAACCACCACCACACACTTCACCAGCATCATCCCCATCAAACTTCCATAACCATCAGACACACCACAACCATACACTCTCCCCACCAGCTACCAACCAGAACCACCTACACAAAAATCAACCATGACTACTGTACCACAACCAAGCGGCTCGCTTGGTGTAGTGACTAGCGTCTCGGACTTCCACCCAGAAGGCCCGGGTTCGCGCCCACGCTCGGCGCATTAAAGATTTTTCACAAGCACCGAGTCGTTACCATCCTTCATGAGCAAAGGGATGGGATAGTAGTACAGGACCCCAATGGAAATACGCCTAATTGGCCTTATTGAGCTATCCTTAGCCTGGCTTACCATGCGCCAGCTTTAAGAACTATTATTATTATTATTATTATAACCACCACCACGATCATACACCACCACCACCACGACGATACACCATCACCAAATTCATGCACCACCACGACCACCACAGCCACAACCATCACCCCGACCATACACCACACCCATGATTACTACTACCACAACCACAACAACCACCACCACCGCCACTACCATTAATCTGAACGCAAACAAGATTACGGTTTCACGAACAAAATAACTTGTTGGCGACCATGTTGAGTTGAATCGAATGTACGACTGTGTCCCCGACCGTTATATATTTCATGTTGCCAACACTGTCAAGTATAGCATACTTCCATTCTGCCATGGTCGCATATGTTGTTTGCAACACATACAAGACCGGTCTTGTCATTTCGCTGATTGATCTTGAGACAAGTTCTGTGCAATCTCAGTGCATCGGCAAATAGTCGGGCGAGGTTGTGCATGTTCGTAACAAATATTTTCGGGCGACACCATCTCCGACATTCGTGAATTTATTTTAACTTTCCAAAAATCATCACGACTCTCACGACCCAATTCAAGACTTACCAGAACTCCAGGAACCAATCGGGGCCATCAGACGATCATGCAAGAATTTTACATGACATGACAACACAATGGCTGAATAGGGGATGTTGGGTTGTGTCGATGACCAAAATCGGGCATGTGGGAAAGCCCCTATACACAAGTTGGTAATCGTATTTCTTTGTAGTGTACTCTAATTCAGCTGAACGTCATACAATCAACTACGGTATCAACCTTTCCTAGACGACCAAGCTCTTTTCTCTTTCTATATTGATCTTATTAGTTTTTGCCTATGGTTTGTCCCTAAAGTTATTGTCTCGTGATACTATTCATAGGCTCATTTTCACACAATTAATTCACCTATTTAGCTCAGATTTTACAAAAATCCTCAAGAAAATGGAACCGTGAATCGAACATAATGTAGATGCTCTAAATTTCAGTAAAATAACATTAACCTATTCAGTAACGGTGAAATCCTTTTTCATTATAGTCTTACAAATATTATACGACTGTATTCAGCTTAGGAAGGACGTCTACCAATTAAAAGGCTACAGACTATCTCAATTAATCCTTTTACCTACCACAAGTCCTTCTTTAGCTTCATAAAATGATCTAAAAATTGTTGAAATCAAATAAAAAAGAAGTCACCGGTACAGAAGGAGTTAATAAAAACAAGGCATATTTACACCTTCTAAGAGAGGGAGAGAGAGAGAGAGCACAGTTCACGAATACATACTAGATCTCATTTGTATTATGTAAGGATGTTAATTTTCTAGTGAATAATGGCAATGGATGAAATGTAGCCTAAGTATAATCATTTTGTAAAATCTGTCCAAAATCGTTGTTAGAGTTTGATTGCCGTATTTTCTTACTTATAATTCTTCTTTAACAAATCGATTCACATTCCTTTGCATTATCATAATAATAATAATGTAATGCTTCGGCATATTCTACTCCTTCAATAGGCAGCTGAATAATCTATTTTGTAAATTGTAGGCGACTATAAATCTACTGTCCTCCCGGTAAGTATAATATATAAAGCGTTATGCAAATTATGAGAGGAGACGGGTATGAATGGGATGGGAGGGATAGGTGTGGTGGAAAGGGAGGATCGGGGAGAGAGGTGTTTTGGAGCACTTGCATTTGTGATGGAGTTGGTGGGTGGGTTGGAGGTTGGAATGGAGGGGGGGTGGGGGGGGAGATATAGAATCGTACGTTTGGCAGATCACAAAATTTATTCAGTGTTACCAAACTTTAAATTCAAAGCTCTGGGGGTTTGTCTCCGCGAATTCATCAAGTTAACTGTACCATTTACCTTGTCCCTTCCTTTTGGTTCTTACCTCTTGCGGAGCCACTGCTTCCAAGCTTTGAAGGAGTTTTAAAGGAAGAAAAAAACTTGGAACCAGTAGGGTGACTCCGAGGATTAAATTTAGGGTTAGATTTAGTGACCGACTCCTTCTTCGGCGTGGGGGTAGTTCTTCTCGAGTCTAAGAGGCTACATACTGACCTTCACGTATCTGGGGACACTAATGTGGTAGTCAGAACAGGTGATAAAACCAACATATGCCCTATATCTTCCGGCAGCTTCTTTACCAAAAAGACTCTTACGTCTTGGCGAGCCCGGACCGCTTCCAAGAAAGCGACCCATATATCACCAATTGTCTGAACTGAGTTTTGTAAAAGAAGTCGCCGAGTAAGAGATAGAGCCTTGGTAGCCTGCAAATCAACTACTGCTTCAGTCGTCCAAATGAGGGACCCTGCCAGCTGGCGACTGATCAGGAATTTAGAAAGCAGCCTCCAAGCCTTTTGCCTGAGTTTGAAATCCGTATCAATCTGAGAGGGAGTCTGACTGGAAAACGGGTCATTTACTTCACATAATGAAAGTTTAGGGGCCCTTAAAATTGTCAAAACTGTTTTGGATACGCCACCCGCAATGGCTACTCGCAAATAGAACTAACTATGTTGTTCCTGGGGAATTTGATAGGTTGATTTACTGGTAATAGTACTAGCGAATTTCTGCGCTGCCGGTTTCCAGTCTAGCCATGGACCCGTGCCTACCGTTCCGATATGTAAGACTGGATTACTGGACTGATCACGAATCGGCCGAGTATCTAAGTCAGGTGTTAAACTAAAAAGAGCTTTAATATCGTTACAGCCATCGAGTTTAGACCAGTCTGAATACAGTCTTACAGATGAAGCCGGCGGAAAAGCAGGTGATGGAGCATAAACAAAATAATCTGGGGTGTACACATTAGGTATAGCCTTTACATTAACGTCTAATACCTCACCTGAAATGTTCTAAGCCCCAAGTTTATTTGACTCGCTAACTTGAATACACCACTGTTCAGGGAATGGAGGTTCCCCCGACACTGTCGCTTGCGCAGCCTGAGGGTTAAGAGCATTAATAGTTGTCCAGGACCTGTCAGGTCCATACAGCAGAGGCATCGGACATTTCTTTACCGGAGTTTTGTCAAAGGGAGGTTGAATAATATGCGCCAAAACACGAATATTGGAAGTCATTAGAGTTGACGTTACGTTAGACAAACTAGTTGTGACATGGGAGGGAGTAATATTTTGTTTTGGTGCAACTTGCATAGAACCCAAAGGCCTCGCAACCGGCAGTGGAGTGGGGGAAACTGGCATAGACGTATCCCCTCCAAACTTACTTATTAGTACATCCATAACAATTTGGTGGTCTACCTTACTCACAAACTCCTTGGTTTGATCCATGGACATATGAGATTCGATATCAGAGTGCCCTGCTGAAGCCACTTGTTGTCCCGACTCTAGTTGCTCAGATACATCGTCATGAATGGATTGGCACTCCATTGATTCCAGTGAACAGGCTGAGGGGAGTCGAACCCCTTCAGACTTGACAGCGGGTTCGAGGACCTCGTGTTCAAAATCTTCCCAGCCTAAGCTCGGAAGTGACGACGGAAGAGGGACCTCACTTGACTCCTGAGGGTATCATCTATAATGTTCTACGAGCATTTGAGATGGCACACGGCACTGAGGTGTGTGACTGCAGGGAACAACATATGGCCGTGGCCTCACTGACGGAGAAACATGGCCTATAGGGTGGCTGAAAAGGTCACTGGGCGTGTCCCTGGGCGGCGTCGCATCACCCCTACAGACCGTCCCCAACTGGCCGGATTTGACTTTCGGCACAGCCAGGGACAGTCTTGTAGGTTTGGGTGCCGGCAAAGGCGATGTCTTAGACCTCACGCTAGAGGCCGCCGTACGGGACTTCAACTTGGACGCACTAGAATCGAACTGAGCTGCGTCCTCCGGCGTTCCTTTACGTTGCCTCTTCGCCGCCTGTTTTACTGACGGTGGAGAGATTGCCCTGCGCAGAGGAAACCTCGATGTGGACTGACGTCTCGACTGGGGTGGTTTCAACGAATCCGGCGCAGGCCGCTTCGCTGACCGGCGGGGGGGCCTAGCTTTCTGTGTGGCATCATCAGTAGAATCGTCTGAACTTACAGTATGATAGGTATAGACACTACCTTCGACACTCTTTTCTTTAATGTGCCAGAACGAATGTTCGATTTAGGAGGGTTTTATCAATAAGTCCCTAAGTGGCTTGTCATCACATTGTAGTGCCTTATGGGCAACATCTTTACTATAGTCATTAAAGCAAGTTTTGATGGCTAGCCGCACTGTACAAAACCCTTCCTATTTATGATTATTGAAACTATTATGTAGCCGCACACGCACACTGCACTTTTTGTAACCCACTCTCCATGCGACCTATCTAGGCACGAGACACATTTAACACAATGCTTATGTCTAGTTACAGGAAGGCTAGCGTATAAATCAGATGAACAGAAAGTGATATGTTCCATGATTAGTCTTCCCCAGCCGGGATCGGTGACGGTCCGGATCTCCTCGCCGAGGAGACGTGTACCTGGAAAAGAAGTTTCCAAGAATCAATGCTAATAAGGACAACCTGAGACATTTCAACACTAACGTTACCTTATAATACACAAGAAAAGTAGACGTAGCTATCACCACCACTCTAAGTTTCTTATGTATCCTTATGGAAACCCATATGCAGTTTTCTCATAAAGGAATTTATAGACTGCTTATCTATGATAGCGATTATCAATGACCTATACTAAGTGCTGACTAGAAAGCGCCGTGAGATGAAGGTGGTTAGCAATGAATCTTCCGCCGCGATGACAGATTATTAGTCTTCCCGCCAAGCTGGGAATACTTTAATAATAGTATAGGTGAGTCGTACTGGCTGAGCAAAAACATCCCTTGGAAGCCTTGCTCTTCCTCCGTGAGTTCGTTCTAGTTCAAGACAACGAACTGATTACTTGGATCCAGCACAACACTAAAACGACACTAGCGGGGCGCCCGGCGAGGGTGAAACGCGTTCGCGAGACAGATCCCCCGCCAGAAATGTGATGCTAATCATTCTACTACTAAGTCTGCAACAAGTATAGGAGAATACATAGTATAATAGTCAGGAACTATCCCAACACCCTCAACTACTGAGACTATCTCATCATCCAGAAGAAGAGTGCTGTAAAAAATTATGATCACGATCAGCCTTAATCGTCCCTCGTCGATATAATCTTCCACATTTAAGTAATTATGTAGGCTTATATTTAAATAGATTTACCCACAGTTCTTTTTGTCGTATGATGTTCGAGTTCACCCACTGAAATTAGAGGAACTCATTTAAAACCTAATGTACTATATGTATAATTGTAAAGTAATTATACAGTAATTAAATATAACGCATTAGGTATAGCAGATTTATTTAACGGAATATACTTTGAAGTGCTTACGAGGTAATTTGTTATGGTCATACTTTGTAACGCCTTCCTACAAACAAAACCCCAATCTAACCCCACTGGCCAGCAGAATAAATCTAGGGTACTTATCTGAGGTAGCGGTATTTGGTCCTATACTGTATAAAGTGTATAGAGTATGGACCGTATGGTAAGTTGAAGTAAGTAATGTTGACGTATATTGTTATCACTTATAACTTTCTTGTAGAAATAATCCGATATGGTAAGTAATGTTCACACTATGAGTGTTGGTGAGCGACTGACGTTTTTCCCCCGTAGTAGCATCCATCTTGTCTACCTTTTCCCGCTAAGAATGGACTTTCCTTGTCTCACGATTTCACTGCTTCGTTTTTTATCGCGATTCATTTAGAATCGACTAATCATTGATAAGCCTATATGGGCTAGTGAATCGGTCTCGTATATATTGTGAATATAATAGTACGCATTTATGTACTTATAATTACTTAATAATAATAATCTTTATTTAAACTAAATCAATTTAGTTATATTAATCCCCTTTATAAATTAATTTATTAGTTATTAATACCTTATATTAGAACAACTATGTGTATATACAGTATATACAAATAATTGAGGTTTCAGATGCTTCGTCCACTATGTCTGTGGAAATATGTTCCAAAAGTTCCACATATATTATGGCACAACACTAATGTAATAATAAACTTAAAATTACATCCTAGCCATAAACAGACCCAACGCAGAGGCTGGCCACGAGGCCTTGGGCAAGTAGAATATCAACGAAATCGGCAAATTACTCTTACCTCCAAGAAGAACCAGCTTCCTCCTCCATCTCAACGACAGGAACGCAGGGAAGATGACGCAATTACCAGACATGTTCTTTACTAAGCAAAGTAACCCTAAACTAAAGATTCCGCCGACGAAAAACAAAAGACGCTCAGCCCACCAGAAAGGTGGCCGAAAAGCGTTGCCCTTGTAGTAATAACAAAAAATCTAATCCAAAAGGGGTATCCCACTGAGCGACTTTTCGACTTTTCGATGGCGAACGCCCAGCGACAGGCGACGACAGGATGTCCCAAAATTTTCCCTATTCGCTCGAATATACTCCAATTGTCACTGAAAGTGCACCGCGTTCGCCCAGATTCACCCAGATTCGCCGTTAAATTTTTAGCATACCCAGAAAACAGCGGCGAACTGAAAATGTTGGCGAATTTGACTCACGGCATTCGTCTTGGCTCGCACTTGAGTCGCGCAATTCGCACCATTTTCGTCTGATTTGCCCTGATTCGCCAATTTGCACATTCCAATTATTGGCAACGCTGCTTTTTGAGCGAATAGGGCGACAGTAGCGTGAATGCAGCGAATGTGTCGACGAATTATTGCCAATGCCATACGAATGACATGAGATATGTGGCGAACTGAGGCGATAGGTGGATTTTTATGTGACTGTTGATGTGTCTCTCACTATACTCTGTTTCTTTTCAACTGACGATAAAAAAATGCAAAGTTCCCATCAGGATTTCTCCTTTATTTTGAAGATTTTGTAGTGAAATGTGGTGCTAATTATATAAACTTGGACTTAATATGATGCAGAGCCATGATTTCATATTTTTCCATTAATATCGAGAAATTAGGGATTCAGTACCGTCAGATGAAATGGAACTGAGTATACCGTATATACCGGCGTATAAAGAAACATTTCTAAGCCTTAAATAAACCCTCCAAAACCATGGGTGCTCTTGTACAAAGAATATAATTTCAATGCATGTGAATTTGGAGCGCCGAGATTCATCAGCTGATTTCCCGAGTGATCGAAATCGCCGAAACACGATCATTTAATCATAAGTACTATATACATAACAGTAGGTTATCTACAGTATACTTACCTAATTAATTCTTCATATTATTTCATAATAAACTTATATAACACAGTTATAAGTTCAAACTACGGTTCAAATTAAAAGTCAGTGTACCGGAGCCATTACCGAAACACGTGTTGTGTGTGTTATTGTTGTGTTGCTATGTCGAGTGTGTATGTGAGGCATAGTTATTTCAAAAGGCCCTGTCTAAGCTGTATTTAAGGGAACGTTCGAATGGGGTGAACGTCTTAAAATTTCGAAAGGAATCGTGCTAAACATGACAGAGAAAGGGGTTTAGAATAAAATCCTTCAAGTGGAAATCTCCCCTTAAATCGACAAATGATAACTCGAATTAGAGGAAACAAACTATCATAATAGTGAAAGTGTTAATTTAATAGTTACTTATACTTAACCCTTTTAAGATTAGGACGCATTTTGACAGTATATTCTGACTACCTTTAGACGATTTTATCCAGCTTAGGAATGATCAGTGGTAACTAGAAAGGTAAAGAGTATCTCAATTAACCCTCTGACCTCCATATACACTTCCTAATCTGAATACAATAGTCTTATAATTGCAAGGAAACAAACAATAAATCCATAATTGCATCTTGAATGGGAATACACCTATTCCGTAGATGCACAGACACTCAGACATACCCACATAATTATATTTACATTTTGATTCGAGGGCATATATTTTTGTAATAGACCTTATGTAAACGAGATTGTGAACTTCGAATGAAAATATAAAAAAAGGTAATGTTCTCTATGGGACTATTAGTTGTTCAGAATAATTCGTCAGTGTATCATTGTTGTTCTCCCAAGTATTGTTCAGGTAATCCTGGATAAGGCTTGTACACATTGATCCATGGATACACACACACACACACACAATGTCCAGCTTTTCCACATTTTGCCTCTTCACACACACTCACTACAGCACGCATACATGCACACACACTCTACAACACACACACACACACAGAATGTCCAGGTTTTCCACATTTCGCCTTTTCACACACATAAACATGCACACACGCTACAAAACACACACACACACACACATGGCATTCGCCATATTCGCACAACCTCCGCGGTGTTATGTCATCACATCGTCCAACATTCGAAGGGCAATCGCCGTGCATTCGCTATTTTCGCCATCATAGTTTGCCACATTCGCCCTGAATCGCCCTCAATTGTCGCACACCATTCGACATTTTCACTAAAATATTCGCCACATTCGCACTGTGGTCGTACTTCTGTAGCACTGCAATTGACGAAATTCGCCTTTTTCGCCTTTATTCGCTTTCATCCGCTTTTGAAAAAACCCTATTCGCCGCAAATTTACGGACATAGAAAAAAAACACTGTCGCAGGGCATTCACCATCGAAAAGTCGCACAGTGGGATACCCCCTTAACTAGTAAGGCCAAATCTGGAGGGGAAAGAAAAACACAACAATGACGTCCCAGTCATATACCGACCCGAAGTAACGCCATCACAAAAGCACCCTTAAACACAACGCCTGGGGATCGCGCCAATCAGCACGCCCGACCTAACTAATCTAAAGCTGCTCTAGAACATCTCAGATTAGTACAAATGAGCAAAAAACTCACTATCCGGACTGAAGAGTGACAAATGAAGAGAGGGAAACACGTCCGCTCTGCGCTGACCCCCGAAGCGTGAAGGAAGAGAAAGCGGCAGCGTCTTGATGCGAAACCCACGCTAAGCAAACATCTGCACTAGGGATGCGTAAAACAGATAAGAGTTCTAATCTTTATATTTATATTATTTTTTAATTAGCTTTTTCGTAGTGGCATCAGCATTATAAGCACGAGTCCGTAAGTAATTATGAGCGTGCGCTTACGCTGAATTGGTCTCTACGCTCCGGAGCGGGTGATTTAAACAGCTGACTCGGGGTTCAAAGTGAGCCATTACTGTATAAGGCTCAATGATGGAGGGGCCATTAATAAATAATCTCTTTCCACACACCGAATTATTGCATCTCTTTCACTCTACTATCGCTATCAAAACAACCAGTGTTCTTCAGAGCTCTCTTAGTGCGTACACACTCTCTTGCGGCGAGTGCGAGGCACCTGCCTTTCAACACAGTCCCACTCATATTCTGTCCAGCTGTCCAACCCAAGAGTTAGCCTACATACTCAGTCTTATTTCTCTTCAACAATTGAACTCTAGACGTTTCTCCCTCAATCAATCTTTCCTTCATCCTATGACTCTGACTGCTTTACACTTCCTGTGTCCATGCAGTTTGACCCAAACGTCCCTTGAATTTGGCTCTCTGTTACTCTGCTGGCTTTGGAGGAGACACTCATTACAGGCAGCCTGCCTTTTGTCTCCGTCATACACATAGAAAACCAAACAATTGCCAAAACTAATGGGGCTAAAAACACGAGGGAGAAAGGGGTCCAGATAAAACACCTCCTTAAACATAATGGTATATGGTAAAACAATTGGAATTCATACAGTCCATTCAGCATGTATTTTATGCCAGTGTCGTTCCACCTACTCAATGGTAAATAATAGATAAATGGGAAGCCAGACCCGAGCTCTGCTGGTGTTGTGTGTGTGTTTGTGTGTGTGTGTGTGTGTAAAGAACATTTACGACACCTTATCTTCGTTTGATCATTGTAACCTAGAGACCGACATTGTTATGTTAGCGCCATTAATACTCAGAGGTGCCATAATTTAACCATCACAAAAGCACCCTTAAACACAACGCCTGGGGGTTGCGCCAATCAGCACACCCGACCTAAGTAATCTAAAGCTGCTCTAGAACATCTCAGATGTTCGAGTCCACGGACTGCCACATCTGTTTGTAATATTTCATTAATCGATTTTGGAAGTGGAGTTGGTTATTGGATAGAACATAATAATTGATATTGGTTCAGGAGTAATTTATCGAGAGGACTTCCCTAGTGGTTAATTGCTCTTTCCATTCACATATGCATAGCCTACGTGAGTTGCAGTTGGGATGTATGTACATGCTTAGATTGATATGCAGGAAGCGAAGTTGCATAATAAATCGTAGGCAGTGTCCACCATTCTTTAACTGTCTTCGTGGGGCAATGCATAAGGTGTTGATTTTCGGTGTGAGCGTCCTGGGTTCGAGTCCACGGACTGCCACATGTGTGTGTAATATTTCATTAATCGATTTTGGGAGTGGAGTTGGTTGTTGGATAGAACATAATAATTGATATTGGTTCAGGAGTTATTTATCGAGAGGACTTCCCTTGTGGTTAAGGCCCCATTAATTGCTCTTTCTATTCACATATGCATAGCCTACGTGAGTTGCAGTTGGGATGTGCGTACATGCTTAGATTGATATGCAGGATTCGAAGTTGCATAATAAATCGTAGGCAGTGTCCACCATTCTTTAACTGTCTTCGTGGGGCAATGCATAAGGTGTTGATATTCGGTGTGAGCGTCCTGGGTTCGAGTCCACGGACTGCCACCTGTGTTTGTAATATTTCATTAATCGATTTTGGGAGTGGAGTTGGTTGTTGGATAGAACATAATAATTGATATTGGTTCAGGAGTAATTTATCGAGAGTGGTAAACCCTTAAAGATCGGGGCCCGACTTAAGTCTGAATCGAGAAAATTGGACTAAATGGCGGGGCCCGACTAAAGTCCGTGGGCGTATTCCCGCCCTAATTTAGGTGGAAAGCGAAACCTGGTGGTCAGGCTGTGTACTACAAGGTCCCACCCACACATCCCCACTGCGTGACCATGACTCAGTAACCCTCAAGCAGCCGTAATGGAAGGTCAAGATTTGCCCGTGTCCGATTCGGTGGCCGCCACCCCTAGTGCGTCATGCCACCCTACTCATCACACCGGGCTCACCGCCCAGGAACTAGATATCATGCTGAACTCTTCAGAACTATCTAATAGGCTGTTGAATGATACCATGGAAGGTCTGGGCGAGAGTTTTGATAGTGTGGATGACTCGGAAGACGAAAATATGCTGATCATAGGCTTTCACCCCAAGCATAATTTGCGTGTCGCAAAGTTGTGGTTGATGTTGCGAAGACTGTTGAGCAAAATGGAGACGTTCCTGACAAAAACATACTGGTGTGGGTGTTGGTAAGTACAATTTACATTTTATAATTGCTTGAAAGTTTGATTGCAAGCATTTTATCACCTTACGAGCGGGTGGTGGATTATATTTCACTGTGCCACCCATTTTTTTTTTTTTTTACCATAAATGGGGTTGTTTCCGTGCTCTTTTTCATGCATAAACAAGACCCACAGCGTAATACAAGTATGTATCCCTGAAAGGGCGTAAATTGAGCTTTCCAATGACACCAGAACCATCCTTCTACGATCACTGGTTGTCTTGCAACGATCGTGCAACCGAAGGGCAAAATCGCTAAAATACGGTAATTTCTTTATATACCGGTAATTACGTATGTAGCGAGGGAGTGAGGGTGGATGTAAGTGGAGTACATCTCAGTTGGTCCACGGCGGCCGTGGCGAGCGGTCATGAGAATATTGTGGTCTACAATATACCTTTTTATAATTGCATGTGACCTTGTAATTGCTTGAAAGTTTGATTGCAAGCATTTTATAGCGTATTATTTGCAGGCGTTCGGTAAATTTCTCACGATAACCAGGGTGTACGGTACATTTCTCACGATAATACAAGCAACAACGAAGGTTGGCGAAGATTGTGGTCTTCAATATACCTTTTTATAATTGCATGTGACCTTGTAATTGCTTGAAAGTTTGATTGCAAGTATTTTATAGCGTATTATTTGCAGGCGTTCGGTAAATTTCTTACGGTAATACAACGAAAGATTGAATATTTGTGCTTGGCATTATATGATTGTGGAGAACATATGTACCGTATATATTACTTTATAATATATATGATACATATGTAAAATAGTTATATTATCACGACACTCTCTCTCTCTCTGTCTCTTCCTCTCTGGGTCTACCTATACATTTATAATTGCATGTGACCTTGAAATTGCTTGAGAGTTTGATTGCAAGCATTTTATAGCGTATTATTTGCAGGCGTTCGGTAAATTTCTCATGATAACCAGGTTGTACGGTACATTTCTCACGATAGAGAGAGACAGAGCGAGCGAGAGAGGGAAAGCGAGCAAGCCAGAGAGAGAGAGAGAGACAGACAGTCAGGAGGAGTGAGAGAGAGAGAAAGAAAGAGAGAGAGAGAGAGAGAGAGAATACAGATACTACAGAAATAAGGAGAAATAAGAGTAAAATATGACCGATTACCAAAGGAATAGTAGACGCGCGGGAGGCCGAAGTCAGGGCAAAGCGAACGCATCCGAACGCGCCTGGGAAATAGACCAAAAAGTCCCTCCTCTTCCCACCCTCCACACTCACTCATAACATCCATAATAGACTTATATGGGGAGACGAAGAGTTGCTCTTTCCAAAAATGACCGTTTCGTTCGCATTGGAGCGATAGTAACGGCGCTAGGGCGAGTGAAAGTGAGCAAATATTTCGGGATTATGCCCGCTGGGCGGCACGGTGTAAAATACCTTACCACCCGCTAATTAAGGGTTAAGGCCCCATTAATTGCTCTTTCCATTCACATATGCATAGCCTACGTGTGTTGCAGTAGGGATGTGTGTACATGCTTAGATTGATATGCAGGACTAGAAGTTGCATAATAAATTGTAGGCAGTGTCCACCATTCTTTAACTGTCTTTGTGGGGCAATGCATAAGGTGTTGATTTTCGGTGTGAGCGTCCTGGGTTCGAGTCCACGGACTGCCACATGTGTTTGTAATATTTCATTAATCGATTTTGGGAGTGGAGTTGGTTGTTGGATAGAACATAATAATTGATATTGGTTCAGGAGTAATTTATCGAGAGGACTTCCCAAGTGGTTAAGGCCCCATTAATTGCTCTTTCCATTCACATATGCATAGCCTACGTGAGTTGCAGTTGGGATGTGTGTACATGCTTAGATTGATATACAGGATTCGAAGTTGCATAATAAATCACTGGCAGTGTCCACCATTCTTTAACTGTCTTCGTGGGGCGATGCATAAGGTGTTGATTTTCGGTGTGAGCGTCCTTGGTTCGAGTCCACGGACTGCCACATGTGTTTGTAATATTTCATTAACCGATTTTGGGAGTGGAGTTGGTTGTTGGATAGAACACAATTTTTGATATTGGTTCAGGAGTAATTTATCGAGAGGACATCCCTAGTGGTTAAGGCCCCATTAATTGCTCTTTCCATTCACATATGCATAGCCTATGTGAGTTACAGTTGGGATGTGTGTACATGCTTAGATTGAAATGCAGGATTCGAAGTTGCATATTAAATCGTAGGCAGTGTCCACCATTCTTTAACTGTCTTCGTGGGGCAATGCATAAGGTGTTGATTTTCGGTGTGAGCGTCCTGGGTTTGAGTCCACGGACTGCCACATGTGTTTGTAATATTTCATAAATCGATTTTGGGAGTGGATTTGGTTGTTGGATAGAACATAATAATTGATATTGGTTCAGGAGTATTTTATCGAGAGGACTTCCCTAGTGGTTAAGGCCCCATTAATTGTTGTTTCCATTCGCATATGCATAGTCTATGTGAGTTGCAGTTGGGATGTGTGTACATGCTTAGATTGATATGCAGGATTCGAAGTTGCATAATAAATCGTAAGCAGTGTCCACCATTCTTTAACTGTCTTCGTGGGACAATGCATAAGGTGTTGATTTTCGGTGTGAGCGTCCTGGGTTCGAGTCCACGGACTGCCACATGTGTTTGTAATATTTCATTAATCGATTTTGGGAGTGGAGTTGGTTGTTGGATAAAACATAATAATTGATATTGGTTCAGGAGTAATTTATCGAGAGGACTTCCCTAGTGGTTAAGGCTCCATTAATTGTTGTTTCCATTCGCATATGCATAGCCTACGTGAGTTGCAGTTGGGATGTGTGTACATGCTTAGATTGATATGCAGGATTCGAAGTTGCATAATAAATTGTAGGCAGTGTCCACCATTCTTTAACTGTCTTTGTGGGGCAATGCATAAGGTGTTGATTTCGGTGTGAGCGTCCTGGGTTCGACTCCACGGACTGCCACATGTGTTTGTAATATTTCATTAATCGATTTTGGGAGTGGAGTTGGTTGTTGGATAGAACATAATAATTAGTACAAATGAGCAAAAAACTCACTATCCGGACTGAAGAGTGACAAATGAAGAGAAGGACACACGTCCGCTCTGCGCTGACCCCCGAAGCGTGAAGGAAGAGAAAGCGGCAGCGTCTTGATGCGAAACCCACGCTAAGCAAACATCTGCCCTACAGGTAGCGTAAAACAGATAAGAGTTCTAATCTTTATATTTATATTATTTGTTAATTAGTTTTTTCGTAGTGGCATCAGCATCATAAGCACGAGTCGAGTCCGTAAGTAATTATGAGCGTGCGCTTACGCTGAATTGGTCTCTATGCTCCGGAGCGGGTGATTTAAACAGCTGACTCTGGGGTTCAAAGTGAGCCATTACTGTATAAGGCATATCGTCAATGATGGAGGGGCCATTAATAAATAATCTCTTTCCACACACCGAATTATTGCATCTCTTTCACTCTACTATCGCTATAAAAACAATCAGTGTTCTTCAGAGCTCTCTGAGTGCGCACACACTCTCTTGCGGCGAGTGCGAGGCACCTGCCTTTCAACACAGTCCCACTCATATTCTGTCCAGCTGTCCAACCCAAGAGTTAGCCTATATACTCATTCTATTTTCTCCTCAACAATTTAACTCTAGAAATTTCTCTCTCAATCAATCTTTCCTTCATCCTATGACTTAGACTGCTTTACACTTCCTGTGTCCATGCAGTTTGACCCAAACGTCTTTTGAATTTGGCTCTCTGTTACTCTGCTGGCTTTGGAGGAGACACTCATTACAGGCAGCCAGCCTTTTGTCTCCGTAATACACATAGAAAACCAAACAATTGCCAAAACTAATGGGGCTAAAAACACGAGGGAGAAAGGGGTCCAGATAAAACACCTCCTTAAACATAATGGTATATGGTAAACAATTGGAATTCATACAGTCCATTCAGCATGTATTTTATGCCAGTGTCGTTCCCCCTACTCAATGGTAAATAATAGATAAATGGGAAGCCAGACCCGAGCTCTGCTGGTGTTGTGTGTGTGTGTGTTTGTGTGTGTGTGTGTGTGTGTGTAAAGAACATTTACGACACCTTATCTTCGTTTGATCATTGTAACCTAGAGACCGACATTGTTATGTTAGCGCCATTAATACTCAGAGGTGCCATAATTTAACCATTACAAAAGCACCCTTAAACACAACGCCTGGGGGTCGCGCCAATCAGCACACCCGACCTAACTAATCTAAAGCTGCTCTAGAACATCTCAGATGTTCGAGTCCACGGACTGCCACATCTGTTTGTAATATTTCATTAATCGATTTTGGAAGTGGAGTTGGTTATTGGATAGAACAAAATAATTGATATTGGTTCAGGAGTAATTTATCGAGAGGACTTCCCTAGTGATTAATTGCTCGTTCCATTCACATATGCATAGCCTACGTGAGTTGTAGTTGGGATGTATGTACATGCTTAGATTGATATGCAGGAAGCGAAGTTGCATAACAAATCGTAGGCAGTGTCCACCATTCTTTAACTGTCTTCGTGGGATAATGCATAAGGTGTTGATTTTCGGTGTGAGCGTCCTGGGTTCGAGTCCACGGACTGCCACATGTGTTTGTAATATTTCATTAATCGATTTTGGGAGTGGAGTTGGTTGTTGGATAGAACATAATAATTGATATTGGTTCAGGAGTAATTTATCGAGAGGACTTCCCTAGTGGTTAAGGTCCCATTAATTGCTCTTTCCATTCACATATGCATAGCCTACGTGAGTTGCAGTTGGGATGTGTGTACATGCTTAGATTGATATGCAGGATTCGAAGTTGCATAATAAATCGTAGGCAGTCTCCACCATTTTGTAACTGTCTTCGTGGGGCAATGCATAAGGTGTTGATTTTCGGTGTGAGCGTCCTGGGTTCGACTCCACGGACTGCCACATGTGTTTGTAATATTTCATTAATCGATTTTGGGAGTGGAGTTGGTTGATGGATAGAACATAATAATTAGTACAAATGAGCAAAAACTCACTATCCGGACTGAAGAGTGACAAATGAAGAGAAGGACACACGTCCGCTCTGCGCTGACCCCCGAAGCGTGAAGGAAGAGAAAGCGGCAGCGTCTTGATGCGAAACCCACGCTAAGCAAACATATGCCCTACAGGTAGCGTAAAACAGATAAGAGTTCTAATCTTTATATTTATATTATTTGTTAATTAGTTTTTTCGTAGTGGCATCAGCATCATAAGCACGAGTCGAGTCCGTAAGTAATTATGAGCGTGGGCTTACGCTGAATTGGTCTCTATGCTCCGGAGCGGGTGATTTAAACAGCTGACTCTGGGGTTCAAAGTGAGCCATTACTGTATAAGGCATATCGTCAATGATGGAGGGGCCATTAATAAATAATCTCTTTCCACACACCGAATTATTGCATCTCTTTCATTCTACTATCGCTATTAAAACAATCAGTGTTCTTCAGAGCTCTCTGAGTGCGCACACACTCTCTTGCGGCAAGTGCGAGGCACCTGCCTTTCAACACAGTCCCACTCATATTCTGTCCAGCTGTCCAACCCAAGAGTTAGCCTATATACTCATTCTATTTTCTCCTCAACAATTTAACTCTAGAAATTTCTCTCTCAATCAATCTTTCCTTCATCCTATGACTTAGACTGCTTTACACTTCCTGTGTCCATGCAGTTTGACCCAAACGTCTTTTGAATTTGGCTCTCTGTTACTCTGCTGGCTTTGGAGGAGTCACTCATTACAAGGCAGCCTGCCTTTTGTCTCCGTAATACACATAGAAAACCAAACAATTGCCAAAACTAATGGGGCTAAAAACACGAGGGAGAAAGGGGTCCAGATAAAACACCTCCTTAAACATGATGGTATATGGTAAACAATTGGAATTCATACAGTCCATTCTGCATGTATTTTATGCCAGTGTCGTTCCCCCTACTCAATGGTAAATAATAGATAAATGGGAAGCCAGACCCGAGCTCTGCTGGTGTTGTGTGTGTGTGTGTGTGTGTGTGTGTGTGTGTGTGTGTAAAGAACATTTACGACACCTTATCTTCATCTGATCATTGTAACCTAGAGACCGACATTGTTATGTTAGCGCCATTAATACTCAGAGGTGCCATAACTTAAGGCGAGGTGCGAGACATAACAAAACAATAAATTAACGGCTTATTCTTTTCCCACAACTTCATAACTTACTCTTTCTCAAAAATGATTATATACAGATATGAAATGATAAATAAATAATTAACAACTTTAGACGATTTCTTTATAATAGCCTTTTCAGTATATAGTGATACACTTCTACATTTTACCATGACCATCATTAGATACGTTTAAATAACTTGGAATTAATGTATGGTAGTAAAAGGATTAATAGAGTACATATTCGCCGTATTGATCGACTGTTTAAAATAGAATACCTTAGTATGCCATATTATTCAACCATACATCAACAGTGGACTTGAAACGACGAGAAATGATGTAGGGTTGACCACAAACATGGTTATATGTAAGTATGATGGGATGGTGGGAAGGGAGCGGGACTCGCCTGTTCAATTATAATTATTTGTCAGGGGTTACTTATTGTATAATTATGCTTTGCCTGCCTCCCCCTCTCCCACCCCCTGTCCGCGAGTAATCCCCTCAGAGACCGAATCTAAAATGTTTGTACTAACATACTGTACATTTATGTAACATCGTCTAGCATGATGTATCCAATTGCCCTTTATATACACAAGATTACGCTAATTTAGTCTAATTCAACGCAACCCGTGTTTCAACACACTCCCACCCCTATTCTGTCCAACTCTCTAACTCAAGACTGAATCGATTATCCCAGTCTTTCTTCCACTCAACAAGTAAACTATAGAACTCTCTTCCTCCATCTGTCTTTCGTATGATTTAAACTGCTTCAAGCTGTGTGTGTCCAGACATTTTGACTTAAAAGTAACTTTAATTTGGCTCTTTCACTCTTTCAACTTTGGGGGAGACACTTGTTACAGGTAGCTTTGCTTTTTGTCATTTCCATTCACATACAGTAGAACAAATATTTAAATAACTCATTTTTAGAAGCTATGCATTATTCATTAATTATTGTACTGCATAGTAATATTAATTATTGTACTGCATAGTAATATTAATTATTGTACTGCATAGTAATATTAATTATTGTACCGCATAGTAATATTAATTATTGTACTGCATAGTAATATTAATTATTGTACTGCATAGTAATATTAATTATTGTACTGCATAGTAATATTAATTATTGTACTGCATAGTAATATTAATTATTGTACCGCATAGTAATATTAATTATTGTACTGCATAGTAATATTAATTATTGTACTGCATAGTAATATTAATTATTGTACCGCATAGTAATATTAATTATTGTACTGCATAGTAATATTAATTATTGTGCTGCATAGTAATATTAATTATTGTACTGCATAGTAATATTAATTATTGTACTGCATAGTAATATTAATTATTGTACTGCATAGTAATATTTGATCCACATTAATAACTTTGTCTCAGTTACTGGCTAAACAAACATAGTTTCATAGTCCTGTATATAATATATCTTATATTTAGCAATTACTCATTAATTCGTATATACTATAAGTCGGTTTTATTTCTGCTGATGGCAAATTGAATCCCATAGCACCTGCATTCTTGATAATTAATGGACAATAATTATGTGAGACTGCTTCTGTCTCCACCAAGTTCTCATAATTAACAATCTAATTCGCTACAAAACCTTGGTAGTTCATAAGTTCATAAAGTTCATAAAGTTCATAACAGTTTATTGCCATATATATAGGTTTACATATTTACAAAAAACGTGCAATTATACACAGTTAATGTATATCCATGACAAAGAGGATTTGATGCCATCAGGCATATAATTATGTCCTCATATATACCCATATGCATATCAAGTGTAACAAGACAACAAGAGAACAAAATGAACACAAGTGCAATAAAAAAGAATACAGAAATACAAATATAATGATATACATCAGATCAGATCAGATGAAAGTATTGAGGGAAAAGCCTTTACAACGGCACCTCGTATCTACATTCTACTTTTCCTATTTTTCTGAAGAGTGTAGAGAGGGGAGGATGGGTGTTGGATAGAGAGGAAGCTGTTGGAGTGGCTTTGTTATGTGTGTTTAGTCTGTATACGTCGTCAGGATGGCCCCTGACTGGGTGCAAGCATGTGAAACATGGTAGGACGTACTACTACACCCACTTAATGTCCGCCGTGGCAGGAGATTCGATCCCGGGTCTTGCAGATTCACAAGTGAGCATGCTTATCACTCGACCACCACAGCACACTCATTTTACATTCAAAGACACATTCACTGTTCACAATAGACAACACATAAATTAACAAGCAAAATAATTCCCAGCCAAGTAATCAAGAAGAGGACATGGCAATTTATCAACAGACGGAAAAAAACAGACAATATGTTTCCGTTCAACATTTATAAACTACACCATATTAATGGCCAATCATATTTGTCTTCTCAGTTATGGCTGTGCAATATTTCCGTCAATTTGTACACACAATTGTAGTCTGGCTGCTTTAAAATGTAAGTTGCATAAGAATAAAACTGCCTAACATAATCTACTTTCGATATAGTTTACCATGCCAATACGAAAGAGCCTCAAAATAGTACGAGAAAAGACTTGTTCATTGAAAAATTTCGGAATAAGCTCTCCTGTGACACCACCTTCAGCCAAATTACAATTCTGGCAGTCTCCCTGGGAAAAGATTTGTGCTGAAGTTTACAAAACAATGTTTAACATTATCTGTTTCGTGGCATGACTCATTACTGACATTATTCTGATTATATCTGTCCGTCTGTCGTCTCTCTCTCTCTCTCTCTATATATATATATATATATATATATATATATACCGGAATAACAGGACCAGGGTTATGACAAACATCTTGCAGGCAGAAGTTTATTAAGTCGACTACGTTTCGGACATCTCTACGTCCATCTTCAGGTTTATAAAGCAGAAGTGAACACAATATTTACAAACATGTAGAAAATAAAATAATGTGGGCAAAGAAAGCCAAAATAGCAGGAACTCTCAGCACACTTCCCCCCTTCGTGAATTTAATCCACAAATTAACCTTAGAGTTATTTTTAAATCATAACGGAATATAGGCATTTTTTAGATATAAAGATAACATTCCCGGGGATCTGGCTTCTTGTGTTGTTTATCAATACACGTGTGATAGCTGTATGGCTACATATATAGGTAAAACAAAGAGGCACCTGAGAACCAGAATTTCAGAACATATACAGTAGGTGTATCAGTAAGAACGGGTTTGCTAATATCAAAGCCTGTTCATTCAGCTATTCGGGACCATGCTTTTGATCAGGACCACCCTATAAATAGAGAGAAATTCGCGATTGTTTACAGTAGCGCCAATGACTTGGACCTACTAACTCTAGAGAGCATTCATCAAGCTATGGTACGCCCTAGCATAGGTGATAACGAAACCTCTGCCCCCCTTCTTTGCTTTTAAAGTATTGATCTTTTTTATTATATATAATAACTTAGAGTAACGTTAAACGATCTAAACTTTATTTATCTATATTTTAATCAAAAATATAAATTATGTCCTTTACCATTTCAATAGTCTCTGTACTAACTTTTTATGGTATTACATATTCAGTTGATTTTTCTGAGAGTTCCTGCTATTTTGGCTTTCTTTGCCCCCATTATCTTATTTTCTACATGTTTGTTAAATATTGTGTTCACTTCTGCTTTATTGACCTGAAGATGGACGTAGAGATGTCCGAAACGTAGTCGACTTAATAAACTTCTGCCTGCAAGATGTTTGTCATAACCCTGGTCCTGTTATTCCTGTGTAAGCTGCGCTTTCCATGCAAACAGTCAATATCACGCACACACATATATATATATATATATATATATATATATATATATATATATATATATATACAGTATATATATATATAATGTTGACGAACCGCGACCTACTATGGACAGTCTTAGAATAGCGACTTGGAATGTGAGAGGCATGAATGATGACACAAAAGAGAGATAGGTCCTGGAAGTGTTAGTGAATGCCAGGCTCGATGTATGTGGAATAACTGAGGCCAAATGGAAGGGTACAGATGTGAGAGAGAGGGAGTGTGGAATGGGTTTGTGTGCTAGCGAGAGAAGGTGCGTGTTTGTTTGTAAGTAACAAATGGAAGGAGCGTGTAAGAGACTATGGATCTGTGGGTTCAAGGATTGTGTGGGTGAGAATTATAGTAGGAATACAAACGTGGGTGGTTGTGTGTGTGTTTATGCTCGGGCAGAGGATAAACCTGTAAGAGAGAAAGAGGAGTTCTGGGTGAATGTGGAGGTGTGCCTGGATAAGTTTGACAAGAGTGAAAGAATAATTTTGATTGGGGATGTGAATGGGAAGATGGGTGATAAGAAAGTTGATGGAGTGGTTGGAGGGTCGGGTGTACAGTCAAAGGTGAATGGGAATGGTAGTGTACTTGTGGACGTATGTGTGAGGAGGAGGCTATGGATAGACGACACCTTCTTCCAACCCAGAATGATACACAGGTACACATGGAAAGGGGTGTGGAATAAGAAAAAGGATAAGACAATAGTGGAACAAAATTAACGAATGAAGAAATCTGTGCTGGATGCTAGGGTGTATAGGGGTATTGGAGGGGGTCTGTCTGACCATTATGTAGTTGTAGCTAAAATTCGCATACAAAAGAAGTGGGTGAGGAGAGCTGGAGGGAGGCGAAAGGAAGGTGGAATGGAAAGGAAGGTGGAGAGGTTACAGGAGGAGGAAATCAAGGAAAAGTTCAGGAGAGCAGTAGAAAGACGACTAGGTAGGTGTGACCTGGAAGGTATGGAGGAAGTGGAGGAGATGAGCAAAGTGCTTAAGGAAGAGATCTGTGCAGCATGTGAGGAGGTGTGTGAAGTAAAGGAGAAGAGGGAGGGGAGTGAAGGGTACAGCATTGTGAACAGAAGAGGTAAAAATAGCTGTGGAAGACATGAAGAAAGTGTATAGAGATTGGTTAGGTAGTAGAGGGAATGAAGATTTGGAGAGACAGAAACGGGCAAGGTACTTGGACAAAAAGAGAGAGGTGAAGAGAGTAGTTAAGGAAGGTAAGAGAAGAGTATATGAGGAATTTGGAAGGAAGCTGAGTATAAAATGGAGGGAATGTAAGAAACTGTTCTGGAAAGAAGTCAAGAAACTTAGGGAAGGTAGCAAGGGAAACAGTAAGGGTATGAAAGATAAGAATGGGCGAATGCTAGCCGAGAAGCAAGAGAGAGTCGAAAGATGAGGGAGTACTTCAACGAATTGCTAAATGTAAGGAATGAAGCACCAGCAAACATCATTGGATGGAGTATGGGAGGGAGAAGAAGAGAAGTAGTGGAGGAGGAGGTGAGGAGCAGGTCAGAAGTGTGTGAAGCCATGAATTGAGTGAAGTTTGGGAAAGCACCAGAAATAGATGGAGTGTGTGGGGAAATGTTGAGGTATGGTGTGGTGAGTTAGTGACTGAATGGCTATGGACAATGTACAAACTAGCATGGGATAAGGCGAGTGCACTTGATGACTGGAAGACAGGCATATTAGTTCCCCTATATGAGGGTAAAAGGGAAAGAGGAGTGTGTGGTAATCACCTAGGAATATGTCTTCTAAGCATATTAGGGAAGGTGTACAGTAGGATAGTGATTAAGAGAGTGAGAGCGAGAACAGAGAATTGGATAGGTGACGAGCAGGGAGGTTTTAGGAAGGGAAGAGGATGTGTAGATCAGATTTTTACCCTGAAATGTGTTGTGGAGAAATATCTGGAGAAGCAACAAAATGTGTATGTTGCCTTTATGGACTTGGAGAAGGCCTATGACAGAGTGGATAGAGAACGTATGTGGAAATTACTTAGAATATACAGAGTAGATGGCAAGTTGCTGAAAGCAGTGATGAGCATGAATGAGGGTGCAAAGGCGGCAGTACGTATGGAGAATGAGCAGAGCGAGTTCTTTGATCTGAATGTTGGGTTGAAACAGGGGTGTATGATGTCCCCGTGGTTGTTTACTGTATACAGTATATGGATGGAGTCATAAAAGAAATACAAGGAAGAGCAATGGATGTTGGTGTATCGCTGATAAGGGAGGCAAATGAGTGGAAGCTACCTGTATTGCTGTTTGATGATGATACAGTTCTGATGAGTGATAATGAATGGGAATTGCAAGGTCTGGTAAATATGTTTGGAACAGTGTGCGTAAAACGGAATCTGAAGGTAAATGCGGGGAAGAGCAAGGTTATGGTCTTCGAAATGGGTGAAGCCACAGAGTGTGAGGTGAAGTTGAATGGCCAGGCTATGGAGATTGTCAGCTCATTTAACCCCCCCAGACAGATTATATTAACTTACTGACGAGGAGGCGGCTGACACAGTATTATCCCCACAACTGTCAAAATATCACTGAGGGACCATTAGAAGTCGGAGAAACATGGGGTTGCCACCATTCGACAGATTTAGATCAAACCTACCTAACTTACTGAGCTCAATATAATGCTAGAGCGTCATATAACTTATTAGAGAGATATTAAGATAAGTTCATATTTTGTTTTTCTATCTGATTGAGGGAGGCAAAAGGCATAACTGCCTATAGCGAGTGCCTCCCCCATAGTTGAAAGAGTGACAGGGCCAAAATCAAGGGACGTTCGAGCCAAAATGCCTGGACACACAGAGTTTGAAGCAATTTAAGTCATAGGAAGAGGGAAAGACTGATTCTGGGAGAGAGTTCCAGAGCTCAGCTGTTGAGTAGAAGACACTCTAGCGTCATATGAGTATTTTGGCCAAACCTCCATATGACGCTCTAGCGTCATATGAGTCGGAGAGTGTTAAGTATCTGGGCAGTGTGCTGAGTAAAGATGGGACTATGGATGAAGAAGTGCGGGAGAGGGTGCAACAGGAGAAGAGGGTTGTAGGAACGCAGTAACAAGAAATAGGGTGGTTAGTAGGGATGTGAAGAAGTCCCTGCATGACAGTTTGGTAATCCCGACATTGACTTACAGAAGCGAAGCATGGACGTTGGTGGAGAAATTCAGACCAAGAGTGAGAGAGGTGGAAAAGAGTTACTTGAGAAGTGCGTGCAGAGTTACATGGAGGGATAGACAGACGAATGAGGAAGTAAGAAGGAGGTGTGGCGTGGAGGTAAATTTGCTGGCAAGTGTGAAAAGGAACACTTTGAGATGGTTCGGCCATATCAAACGTTTGGGATACGATAGAATGACAAAAAGGGTGCATGAGAGCGAGTTGGAAGGACAGAGAGGGAGAGGTAAACCAAATGAGAGGAGGAAGGATAAAGTGAAGAAGTATATGGATGAAGGCGGTGCTGGTTGGGAGGAGGGCCGTCAACTGACTGGGGACAGAGGTGCATGGGGGTGTTTCAATCGTGGCCACACCTTTGGGGATCACGGCTTTAGGCAATATATACTGTATATATATATATATATATATTTATATATATATACCGGTATATATATATATACGGTATATATATATATATATATATATATATATATATATATATATATATATATATTTATACAATATATATGAGAGAAAGAGTAAGTGGGTAGGTGGGTGGATGTGGGTGTTTATGTGTGTTTGTGTGTTATGTGTATGTGTGTGTGTGTGTGTGTGTGTGTGTGTGTGTGTGTGTGACAGATGCATACATGATTCAGACAGAAAGACAGATATAAGCAGCCTATTCTGAGCAATTATTCACACCACGAAACAGACCTAATTATTTGGAAAGTTCAACAACAAACTTTAATCCAAAGAGACTGTCAGAAATATAACTCGACTAATGGTGTAATTTCAGCCACTAAAGATGTGTAGTTTATTACCCTTTGAAGATTGTGATTAATTTTGATTTATTCTTTCTTGCATTAGACAATTTCAATCAGCTTAAGAAGGACTTTTGGAAAATTTAAGGGTAAAGATTCTCTAAACAAATACTCTGACTTCCATAAACCATTCCTGATCTGAATTAAATCGTCAAGTAATAACCAAAAAACGGAAAAGAAATGAGGGACAATATAAAGATGATGTAATTAAATTCATACATCGATTTTATCGTGGCCCGTAAAAATGTATTACTGATCCTGACAAAAACAAAATCCTCTATATCGCTTGCTTACCTCGCAAGTCCTTGCGGGTGGCCTTGTTTACATCCGCCGCGAAGAAGAAGCGTTGGGGAAAATTTGGATTTTGCCCCCTACTGTTTAAATATATGAAGATTTCAATAAATCCTGAGGGGGGTTGAGGGGGGGGGGGATTATCCCCCCCCCCCCTCCTCAACATATTTTGTATCCCTCGGCAAACAGTTATGGCCAAATAGTTATTTTTCGCGAGTGAAGGGGCGTGTTTTTAGATTGTTGTTTAATGGGCAAATATGCATTTCCGCCCATTATCACACATCAAAACACCCTTGCACGACTCTAAACTAGATAAAAACAATCGAAACGATTTCTTAGCAGTTTAATTACAGCATCTATATAGTGACCGAAATGAGTAATCGGATCTCGAAAAGGTTACTTAAATGAGGAACAAATAATTAGTATATAACTCATGAATAACTCTAGAGGCACTCGGAAGAGCGCATACTTCCGCCTGAGCTGTTGGAGGTATGCGCTCTACAGATCACCTCCTAAATTGAATCACATCTTCCTTGGCGCATATCCTATCTGCCCACCCAATTTCCTGAACATCGTTTCATAACTTTTTGTGAGATCTTGTTTATGGACAAACTGACAAACGACAGGCAAACAAAAGCACAAACATAACCTCCTCCACTAAATAAAGATGATATGATGTATACTGTGCACCAAAAATGTGAATAACAAGATGTCAAAGAGTAGCGAGGGTGGGTTTTGGAAGCCTGAGCAAATAGTGTGAGGAACAAGGGGGCTTAGGTCCAGTGGTGGGGGGGATGTATACTGTCTATTCGCCACCAATGCCTTTCTTTGAGGTAGATTTGGCATGGTTAGAGTAGGTTTGTTTAGGATAGGTTAGATTGAGTGGCGACGGAATACATGCTGTATATTCGCCACCAAGGCCGTTCTTAGTGGTAGGCTTGACATAGCGTAGGTTGGCTTAGGTTAGATTAGATTGTGCTAGATTAAAGGTAGAATGGTTGGGAAACATACTGTATACTGTATATTCGCCACTGGGGATGTTCTTTTAGGCAGGTAACCTACGCTGCATAACATATCCGTAAAATTCACAGTTAAATATGATGTTCCAAAACCGTATTAAATATAATGGTTTGGTATTGTATTACACCTCTACATTACGATAATAAGACAGTAAATAACTAGTTATATATATTAATATTGATGGCTAGGTATGTTTGTGACTGTTAACATTATGGTATTATGTTGGTAATACTGCTGCGTTTCCTATGACCGTAAAACCAACTTCTATTTTTAACAGTGCAGACAAATAACTCCAAGTGGGGCAAAGCGACAGTGTGAGCGAAAAGACTGGTGAATGCATTCGGAGAGAGAGGAGAGGCGTGACAAATATTCGTTAGTGTTGAATGATTGTTGGGGCGTGTCCTGACGATGGCTGAGGTATAGGATGATAGTAGTGGGATGGATAGATAAATAGATAGATAGATATATAGTCAGTCAGTCAGTCATATTTGTATTTCATAAAAGAGATGCATTGTACTTCTTTTACATAATACTAAAATAAATAACATACACATATTGCTTAACGTAATATGGGTTCTGTATTCTACACACACACACACACACACATATATATATATATATATATATATATATATATATATATATATATATATATATATATAATATATATATATGGAGAGAGAGAGAGAGAGAGAGAGAGATGTACCATAGATAATTTAGCAGGGTGGTAACAGGAGACTTATACCAACCTCTTCATCAAGGGTGGGAAATGGTGAAATATGAGATAATCATGATAGGACAGATAAATTGGGAGATAGATAAAATTAAAGAGATACATGGTTATTTACATTATAAGAAACGATGCAAATGGATGGATAAAGAGGTATATAACAAGTTATTCATATACAAAATAAAGATACAGTATATAGATAAAAACACACACACACATACACACACACACACATATATATATATATATATATATATATATATATAGCGAGAGAGAGAGAGAGAGAGAGGGGAGGGGGGGGGGGGGGGGAAGGGGGCTATACATTATTCAAGGAAGGATATTACTAGACACGAAAGACGGTATGTGGAAAGAGGACTCCCAGTCTGACTTCTGTTAATAGGATAAACACACCAGAAGACCAATTCACCATAATATTAAGATAATACTAGGAATTGATAAGCATCCTTCATATATCAGATAAATGATGGGAAATTAAGTAAATATACAGGCCCAGATTGTTTCCGCACAGGGGTTAATGGTCTTATATATATATATATATATATATATTGATATATATGTATACCACAACGGAGACCATTAACCCCTGTGCGGAAAGAATCTGGGCCAGTTACTCCCCCTCCAAAACAACCAAGTGAACCACCACAAAGAACGGCACTAAAACAATACAGTTCCCCTCTGAAAACAAAACAGATCCCCCCCATCACATCAACCCCCCCCCCAAATCGAAGAGGCGGCGCCTAACAGAGAGTCCGGATGTGACATCACCAGTTCAGCTCTGACCAAGATTGGCTGGCCCGACCGATGCCCGCATAAAATTAAATAGAATTTTATCACTTTGTGATACACGAAACTACCACGCCCGTTAAGGATTTCCTAACCATTCGGAAATTGCACTCCCTCTCCCCTAGCTCTAGTGACCTAGTTGGCGCCCTCAGTCACACCCTCACTCCCCATCAGCCTCCCATACCTACCCCTGTCACTCCGACATACCAACCCCAGACTACCCCTCAATACGACCCTCCTCAGCAGCCTCCCACTTCCTCCCCGTATAACCCCACTCCCCCACAATAGACCCCCAGAAATGTTGACTATGCCTCTCAGTCCCAGCCTTCTTAACACTACCCCCCCACTTATGCCCTTGGCACTGTACAAAGAAATCCCACCACCCACCATATCCACCTCAGTTTCAACCTCAAACACGAGATGTGACCCCAGCCACTTTTCCTCACGCCCTCACCTACTCACCATCCAATTCGCCCTGCGAGATGGGTTTTGAGAAAAGTTCTCACAACCTTACCAAGTTGTGGGGGCCAGGGACATGGTGCACAAACTACCAATTTTTCATAAGTTTAAACTGAATGGGTTGCCAGTCCGTCTCCTAGTTGACACAGGTGCCGACCAATCATGCCTGCACATTTTTAATACCGCCTGCGCCACAAATTTGGGCCACTCAAACCGTCACCACTTACATTAACCCCTTCCGACATATGACGCAATTTTGAGCGTATTAGGGATACTTTAAAGCCTTTGTTACCATCAGGGGTATTTAGAAACCTTTAGTTTTGTTACTTCAATCTCTGCAGTTGTCTTTGAGTTAGCTGTGGGCAGAAAACTAATTTTGGAGAGGTAATTATAAGAGTGAGAGAACTCTATTTCTTATTGCTAATATGGCAACCTCTGCATCATATGAGTCTGAAAGGGTTAATTAGCACTGGGAACAACCCTTTGCATATACAATGGAAAACATATCCAGTCACGATCACTACCCCCAACGGGCCCACAGTAGACCATAAATTTGTCGTCATCGACTCCCACGACGCCGCGTATGACGGGTACCTCGGGCTAGACTTGCTGCAGATATCAAACATGCAAATCGAATGCAAGCACCGACGCCTATGTTTGGAATACCAACCTCAATTCCTACACCATATTGCTCAGGCCAACACCAATGCCACTGTTTCCATAACCCCCTATCACCAAGCTTGGGTCCCCATCAACTGACCTTCTACTGCGCTCCTCTTGTTTTCACTTGCTCCTACTCCACTCCCCATTGTTTGACCTCACCCGCTTTGCTGCCCCAGCCAATATATTGTCTGAAGGTTGCAAACATTTTTGGATCACTCCATCAGTTTGCCGACGGGTTTATTGATAGGGAAATTAGAGACATTCAACGACATGGCCTCCCCCTGTCACACCCTCCCTAATCTTCCCGCCTTGCCAGAAATACCTCAAGACATGTTAGAATCCCATAAACAAGCACTGCGTGCACTAATATTTTAATTTCAAGACATTTCATCGCAGTCTCTCGATGATATCAGTCACACCATGTATTAGATATACCCCATTCATACAGAGGGCCCACCCATCAGGCAACCCCTGCGTCGGAAAAACCCAATACAACGCCGCGAGGAAGAAAAACAAGTCCAAGAAATGCTAGATGCTGGCCTAATCAACCCATCCACCAGCCCGTGGTTCTTGAGGTTTTGTGTGGATTATCGCCAATTAAACAACGTCACAATAAAAGATGCCACTCCCCTGCCGCAAATTGACGACTCCCTCAACTCGCTACACGGTGCCATCATCTTCTCAACTCTCGCTTAACAGGTTTCCATGCAACCAAAGCATAAACAGAAAACTGCATTTTCCACTTGGAGTTTAACGTCTTACTATTCGGCCTTTGCAACAGCTCCGCCACATTCTCAAGACTAATGGATTCCGTCCTTCAAGGCCTTACCTGGGAGACCTGCCTTGCATACCTGGATCATGTTATTGTTTTTGCTAGCTCTTGGGACGAACACATTCTGTGAATTAGACAAGTTTTCATCCGCATCCGACAAGCCTGCCTCAAGCTGAAACCTTCAAAATGTGCTTAACCCTTCACGCCCGGGCTCGCCCTCCTAAGAACAGTGTGGGGTACCAGGGCGATTTGGCCGAAAAACGTCTAGGCCTAGGCTACCGTATCTTTGTTATTTTAACTGGTAGAAATTTTCCACGTATCTCTAAACGTAGTGCGGTTTCCAATCTGTAGACTGGCATTGAGTAGAGCTCTGTAAGTCAACTGGTTCAGTTGTGATGACGATTTCCGTGGAGCTAATTTTTCCGCGATGTTGACAATATCGGAGGTTTTCAGACCCTAATTTCGTCATACCATACAACAACAACATTGATCCGACGTCTCCTTCTTGTTTTCGAAGGTGCGGTGATGCAATGACCGGCTTTGTTTACATGCGTCGGACGCACAACGTTCAGACCAAGCTGAATAGGCTTTCAAGCTTACTGCCTGTTATAAGGACACCCGGGGTCCTGCCCATCTGCCGCGGTGTCCTTATAAAAGGACAGCCGGGCTGGAAGGGTTAAGCTTGTGATTCAGTCCCGTACCTAGGCCGGTTCATTTCAAAACAGGGCATTTCGCCATACCCAGATAAGTTAACATCGATTCGCGAAATTCAACCTCCTAACACAATCAAAAGAGTATGCTTTAATCTTGTACTATCGGCGCTTCATCAAGGGATTAAAGGCCATTGCTAAGGCTCTGCATGAACTGATGCAGAAAGAGAAAAAATTCCTATGGACAGTCTGGAAGTGTTCAATACCCTAAAAAATGCCATTACTTTAGCACCTGTTGTTGCATTTCCCGATTATAGCCAGCCTTTCCTCCTATAGACAGACATGTCTTTGCTGGGGTTTGGAACGGTGCTAGCACAAATACCAGACTATATGGAAAATATTGTAGCGTGCGCAAGTCGCACCCTTAGGCATTCCGAGACAAACTATGCCAGTAGTATAAAATTGGTCTAATCATCCCCGCCTCAGGCGGGGAAGATTAGCCCAATCTAAATTGTCAACCAAAAATTTGAAATTTGTTTCCCCGTAAAAGTCTATGGGAATTTCATACAAGTTATCGTGGGGATGATCAGTCCAGGGGTCTTTTTTCATAAAAGTCTATGGGGGTTGCATGCAAGTTTTTGAGTAGGCGGCATATGGTTGATGTAGGAGTTGGACCGAAGCCATTGAAGTGAAGTTAATTTCCTTTATACCTGGGAAAGGTTGAGTTCCAAAATTTTATTTTTATAATTTTTTGCTGGCAATTATGGTTTAGCATCTTCAAATGTAAGTATCATCAGAGAATAAGTATTTAGGATGATGCAGTTTTTCGTTTAGTTTCCAATTCTACTGTTAAAGAGTCTGACTATATTAGAGAACGCTTGTTCATCGAAAATTGTCAAAACAAAAGTGAGTATATGTGACACCAGACACGGGAAATGATCGATAGATGAGCTGATAAGAATGTGGAGGATGGTGGGGGTGGATGTGGAAGACGGTGGGTGGTGGAATGTGGAGTAATAGGGAGGGAAAGGTGGGGGATGAGGAGTACAAAGGAGTACAAAGGAAATCAAGCAACAACATATCTAGTGACCCTTCTAGGTTGCTTGTCCTCCAAAACACTGAGGATCAAGTGTCCAAACAGTGGTTTAGAGTGGGTAAGGGAACATTGGAAAGGGAATTACTACCCTGGAACTAATGTCCGTGGCAGGATTAGGAAGTTAGTAGGGGACAGATGGTTTAGTAACTGAGGGGGGGATAAAATAAAGTTATTCATTTACAAACGCAGTCAGTCGCGGGTTTGAAGCGAGATATTTGTCTATGCGGAGTTTAAATGAATCAACGGTGATGCAGTCTATAACGTTTCGGGGGAAGCCCATTCCACAAGTTGACAACTCGATTGAAGAAGAAATTCTTAGATTCGTGTGAGTTAAAAGATTACCAATAATTTTGCAACCGTTTCCCCGCGTGTAATTAGATTGGTCGATAGTGAAGTACTTACTACAGTTCATATTGTCGATGCCTTTGATGATTTTGAACACTTGAATTAAGTCACCTCTTAATCTGCGCTGGGTTAAAGGAAATAGATTTAATTCTCTAAGACGCTCTTCGTATGGTTTGTTCTTTAGGCTAGGTATCATTTTGGTAACTCTACGTTGAACTCGTTCTAGCTTGTTTATATCTTTTTGGTAATAAGGGCACCAGGATTGAACGCAGTATTCCAGAAGAGGGCGGACTAAGGAATTGTAAAGGGTTAGGATAACTTCTTTGGATTGATGCTCAAATGACCTGCCTATAAAGCCAATTATTTTGTTTGCCTTCTTAACAACTTCTGAACATTGTTGACTCGGTTTTAGGTTACTCGATATTGTTACTCCCAGATCGGTTTCTCTGTTTACATTCTTAAGCTCAGTGCCATTCATCGAATAGTTTGCTTTCTCATTTAGGTATCCGATATGTAGTACTTTACATTTATCCGCATTGAAACTCATTTGCCAAATTTGGGCCCAACATGACAATTTATCTAGATTGTGTTGCATATCGTCAACTTGTTCTTTTGAGAGTACGCTATTTGCAATTTTTGTATCGTCAGCAAATTTTGAGATTGTACAGGTGAGGCCCTCATCTATGTCGTTGATGTAAATTAGAAAGAGAATTGGTCCTAGTACCGATCCCTGGGGTACCCCGCTACTTACATTGGTCCATTTAGATGCCTTACCGTTTATGACTACTCTTTTGCTTTCTGTCGCTGAGCCAATTTTCTATCCATTTCAACACACCGTCTTGTATTCCATGCGCTTTTAGTTTTAGCAGTAAACGTTTGTGGGGAACTTTGTCAAAGGCCTTTTGAAAATCAAGGTATATATAATATCTACAGCTTTACTCTCATCGTAGAGGTTGAGGATATCGTGGAAGAAGTCTAAGAGGTTTGTTAAACAGGAACGTTTTTTACGAAAGCCGTGTTGAGTATCTTTAAGTATGTTATTTTCCTCTAAGTGATTTACGAGTCTGTCTCGTATGACCGTTTCTAGCATTTTACATACAACTGAGGTTAAGCTAATTGGACGATAGTTACGGGGTAGGGAGAGAGAGAGAGAGAGAGAGAGAGAGAGAAACTATGTCATAGGATCGCTATTTTGGGATGTATTGAACTCTCCACTAAATGTTAATTCAACGAAGTATCTGAATGAGTGACGGATAAGGAGAGAGAGATGGAGAAAGAGAGAACGAATGAAAGAGCGAGCGAGAGCGTGGTGGGTGGTCATTCGGAGGGTGAGTGAGTGATGGGTGGGTGGGTGGTGTGGTGGATGAGCGGATGTGAGTGACGTCACGGTCACCTGTTAACACTTGTTGATGGATGACAGTGAGGATGCGTGTTAATACTCGTTTGAATTATCCTGCTGGGGGATGATCGGTGGGTGGGATGTGTGGTGGACGAGCGGATGTGAGTGACGTCACGGTTACCTGTTAACACTTGTTGATGGATGACAGTGAGGGTGCGTGTTAATACTCGTTGATTGGCATGCTAGACAGACATCAGGGATGTTACTAGGAGGAATCATTTTTATATTCCTATACATATAACGATACCAGAACAGGGATAGAAGTTTGCGCGGGGAAAACAAATAAGGGGCGGGACGGGGGGTAGGCTTGTGACGTCATATGATTCGGTGTTGATTGAGAGGGTTTAAAAGTGCTGGCGGTCACGGTGTGAAGCTTAGTTTTCGTTAATCATGGGAGGGGTGAAACAGCCTCCTGACCCCCAAAATAAAGCGAAATGTCCCAAGCGCGGGCTTGCTTTGGGGAAAGACATTTGTAAGTTATGTGAAAAGCCTAAGATAAAAGGGCACACATGTGTAAAACAACGTGAAGTCCATCTCGCCCCTCAGAGTCTGTGCAAAAAGTGTGGGCTGTTATATAATTCAAAAACAGTTCACCGGTGTCTAGAAAATGAGGATGAACAGAAAGTGTGCAAGAAAACTGTTCCTAAAAATAAATCCTTAAATAATCCCAAGCGTGGACTTACTTTGGGGAAAGACATTTGTAAGAAATGCGATATGCCTAAGATATAAGGGCACACATGTGTAAAACAACGTAAAGGGGGCCTCTCCCCTCATTTTCTATGTGAAAAGTGCAGTACGTCCTATGATTCAAAGACAGTTCACCCGTGTCTAGACAATGAGAAGAATGAAACACAAAGTACCTCTTATGCACATCATAGTAAATGCAGGGGATATAAATGTCTGGCTTGTAAAGACGATTTCCATCACCCTGAATGCTAGGGGGAAGTCCAGTGCAAAAACACGCTCTCCATATGCGGGAACTGTGGAGAGCGTTACCCCGACCCTATGATAACCCATGGTTCGCTCACCCACCTCTGTAGAAGGAGGGATTTGAGGACGACACAACTTTGAGCTCAGGTATTTTTTTGCTAGATACATACAGTATGTTGTGTGTGTGTGTGTATGTTTTTTTGTTTTCAACTATGGATGTTAAGTTTAATTAATTTGTGAACTTGTCTATAGCGGGGTAGTATTTTGTAAAAAAAAAAAAAAAAAAAAAATATAATAAATGCAATAGATCACGCAGTTGGGTTATAACATATTTAATTTCTTTTTTCTTTCATCTCATTCCCTACAGAACGCTGCGAGGGATGTCGCTGCACCACGTGCCCTACCCCATTCCATCAATCCGGATGTGATGAGGACTCCACAAGCAAGCCGTGCAATGATGTGTCCACACTGTGTGAAGAGTGTAGCGGAGCGTTCGATACTCAAACGGGGGAGGAATCTGAGAACATCGCAATGCAGAGCGTTGGTAGGTTGCTAAAATATTTGCAATTCTGATCGATCTTAAAAATGTATAACTCACGCGTATATATTATATATTTTTAGTTTTTCTTAGAACAATGTATTCAACTCTGCAATCACACATAAGTGTGTTATTTATGTTGTGGCGGTATCTATAAATTCCTGTTGGTTATTGGCTCGTATTAATTATATTATTTCATTTTCCTGCAGATTCTAGAGTCGAGTCAGCTGTAGAGGTTGTGAATGTGGTCAGTGAAAATACAACGTCCCAAACTTCAGGTAACTTTTGAAAATACCCACATATTATCCCTTTCAGGAAAACTGCCACGTAATAGTTCTAGCTTCCAGTTATTGTTAAAATGTTATTCGTAGATTAAGACTTTTTATATAATCTAGTCTTGGCCTTTTTTTTCTCTCTCTCTACACATCCTTCCGCATGTGTACGAATTGAATCTTAATAGTTAAAATATCTATCAGCACTTCATAATCGTCAATGAAAAATGCAAATTATTATGTATAGTGTATATACCACATTATAAGAAAATTGACTACTCACGCTCAAGCTGTGTCTTCAGTCACTATATCACTGCTTACTCACCTGTAATTAGAAAACAAAAGATGATATAAATTACACACACATTTAACCAAAAAACAGTCTAATTAATACTTTGTTACCCCATCCCTACAGAACACCCCCAGTTGAGCTCCTCAAAAGTCATCCCTCAAATTAAGAACATCCCGGACCCTCACAGACCGGTGATAGGAGGAGATTCGACCTCCACCTCTCCACCGCCGCCTGTTGCAACCCCTTCAGACAATCACCCCCCAGAGCTGGAGAATGCAGAGACGGTAGAAGAGGAGAATGATCGTGTTCCCACATGTAGGCAAGTTGCACCCAACTTTGTGGGGGCATATGATCAACATTTATATGATATACCACCCGATGCCGAATCCAATCCTCACATCTTTCTCAGAAGATATAGGGATCATTTCATCAACGAAGTTCAAATTTTTTTGTTTAGTTAGTCTCGGCAATACCCGGACCTTTAAAGTTTTTGCAGTCATGACTATACAATTAGTTAAGCCCTCACTTACAGAAGAGGATGAGTTTGTTGAGTTTCCTTTTTGTTTCAAAGCTAGAGTGGTGAACATTTCGGATATTGATGAAATGATTGATCATTGGATCGCTCATCTAGAGGCTGATCTTGATTATACTTTGGAAAGATGTGAAGGGTCTGGTTTCATCATTGTTAAAGTTATGAATTTTGCCATCAACTACTGCAAATTTGGCCTTTGGTGCTCCTGTCAAACTCCCAAGCTACGTGAAAGGGGGAAACAGCCTTATAAACCCATCCAGCAGGAATGAATTGTGCGTGATTCAACGTCTCGTCTCGCAGCTTATAATTTCATCAAGGGAGGGAAGAAGAGACAGAGAGTATGGTGTGTGATGGATAACCCAGACAGGTGTAGAGCCCTCGTGCAAACTGGGGATATAACTTTCCCAGTGACATGGGATAGTCTGAGCAGATTAGAAAAGCTAAACAAGCTATATCTCAACGTGTACTCTGTGGAAGTGGGTGGGCCGAACGACATCAACATCGGGAAAGGTAAAAAAAAAAAAAAAAAAAAAACGGCATTACCTTTGTCTGGCCCGAAAGGGGAGTAAGAACTATGAAGAGCAAGTAGATCTTCTCATTGTGGGAGGGTGTCACATGGTTCTCATACTTGACTTGAATAGCTATGTGAAGAATTTCAAACGTGTTCGGGGTGATACTAGCGGTCTTAATATCTGTCGCACTTGTCTAGAGTTTTTTCCCTCTCACATCAAACTCGATGAGCATTCATGCCATTGTGATAAAACTCCCATTCTCAAGTTCCCATCCCCCCCCAGCGAAGCTTAAATTTAAGTCCTACGGCAAGACCTATCCACCCTCCCACGCTTGCTTCTTCGACTTTGAAAGTTACGCTGACAAGGCTAATGCTAAGAAATCAGTTCAAGCTACACATCATCCCATTGCCTACAGCTATTTGATTGTGGATAGGCTAGATAAACCTGTGAGAAAAAGATCCTACCGGGGTGTGGATGCTGCCGAACATTTCCTAGCTCATCTTTCATCAGATTGGGAATCATTAAAAAGTAGGAGACCAACCTATCCAATGCATCTGTCAACTGGTGAACAGGATGCATTTTCTACAGCGACCCGATGCGAGCTCTGTGAGAATGAGTTTACCAAAGATAATCCAGCCACGCGTCCCCATGATCACTCTGTCCAGTATGACAATTATATCAGGGCGTATTGTAAGAAATGCAATTTTCAATGTAAGGACAAGTTAAATAATCTAACTTGTCTCGCACATAACATGTCTTACGATCTTGGACTCATCCTCAAAGACATTAAGGATAACGGAAGGGGGAATAACGTTCACTGTAAATCTGGGCTTTCATTTTTCAAGGTGGACATTCACTTTTTGCACTTCTTAGACTCTCTCAGCATTATGAATGGTAGTCTGGATCAACTTGCCAAGAGTCATCTCGCGGCCGGCTATCCCACAGCGTTGACTCACGCCATGATTGATAGTCACTCTGCTGAGATAAGAGAGACAGTCCTCACACCCGCCCGAGAGCGGCCCTCTGCGGGTCCCTCAACATAAACGTAAACGTAAACGTAGAAAAGGTGATCTCCCCAATCAACCACCAGAACCACAGGGAAACAGTGTCTCTGTTATGACAATATAGATTCACCTGCACGATTGGGGGGAGCAGCAACTTCCCTCTATAAGCGATTTTAGTAATAGCATGAAAAACTCTGAGATCAGTAGAGCTGACTATCAACATGTGCAAAATGTTTGGGATATCACCCAATGTCAAACATTGGGTGATTATGTCCAGCTTTACTGTGAGATAGGTGTCGGACTCCTTGCCGAAATCTATCTCAAGCATCGCGAGATGATGAAGGCGCATTACAAACTGGATGTGATTCATTATGTAAGTTTGAGCAGTTATGCATTTGACGCTTTTCTTTTTTCCAGCAAAACAGAATTGGATTACATGTATAGCCCCGACTTGTATAAGCTCATTAGGAGAAATATAAGAGGTGGCTTTACAACATGTGCGAGATCTCTCTGCACCGCTAACAATCCTCAGGTTAATCGCGCCTTCAATCCTGATGTGGACAGCAGTAGTTATATCCTTTATGTATACAATAGTTTGTATTCAAATTCTCAAGTCGGGTATTTACCTAGTGGGGATTTCTACAAATTAACCTCCCAGGAGCTGGACGTGTTCATGGAGAAAGGCATACCCAATCAGTCTTGTGATGGCAAGTATGGATACTGGTTTCATGTCGATACAAAGCCCATTTCCCCAGATGTCGCACGTGCAACTGATGAATTCCCTCTAATCCTGTCAAATACCCTAGTGACTGAGAACATGCTGTCAGGGTTTAGCAAGGGGCTGCTCAATGCAGAAGGGCATAAAGTTCCTAAGAACAATCGGAAATGGATTGCTTCACACAGAGGTCAGTCAGACTATTTAATCAGTCTCCCTCTTTTGAAACTGATGTTTGACCTAGGATTGGAACTGCTCAATGTTCATAACATTTACAGATATAAACAAAGTAAATATTTCCAACCCTTCATTGAGAAGAATATTGAGCAACGGTCCAACTCAACATGCAGTATCAAAGGACGGATGTTCACACTGATGAGCAATGCGATTTATGGTAGATCACTACTGTCAGAGGTCAGGTATTCAGAGATGCACACCTATGTAAACGGCAGAGGGAAATTCCTACGGGAAGTCAGCAGCCCATATTTTAGTAGAGTTGTCAGTCTGGGTCCCAATAGGGGCATCACAGTTAGAGAGAAGACCTCTCTAGACATAAAATCCCCCACCTATCTGGGATTTCAGATTATAGAACTGGCCAAGCTTGATATGTATCATTTTTGGTACAAAGCTGTGAAGGCCAACTATAGAGAGAGGGCCAAGTTGCAACATGATGATACTGAGTCCTTCATATTCAGTCTTGAAGTGAACGACCTCAGTGAAGAGACGGACCTCTAGAACCGTACATTGACTTTAGCAACTATGACAAGGATCATCCCCTTTTCAGCAATGACGGGAAAGGGAAGTTGGGTCTGCTAAAGTCAGAAACAGGGAGCAGATTGATCCGTGAATGCGTAGTCTTAAAGCCAAATATGTATTCCATACTAGTTCAGGAGAATGAAGGGCTAAATGAGCAGATTGGGAAAGGAAAGGTATCCCCAGACACGTGCAAAGAGAGCTGACCCATGACAAATATCGAAAATGTTTGCTATCTAATGCAAGTGATGTATTCCAATGTTTGTCTATTCGTAACGTGAAAGGTCAATTGGCTACCACATCGTGCAGGAAAAGAGGACTCTCCAGTTATGATGATAAGCGATTCTATGTTGACAAGTACACAACTCGAGGATACGGTCATCCAGATAACGCTAGATTGGTCGAGGAAGTATTTGAGATGGATGATGATGAAGACTCGAATAATGATGATGCGGGGGAGGAGGAGGAGGAGGAGAATGAGGAGGATGAAGAAGAAGAGGAAGAGGTGGAGGAGGGGGAGGAGACGACTGATCATTTCCAGGGTGAGAAAACATCTCTATGGAAAAAGAGGGAGGAAATGGCTGATGTATATTTCCCATCGTCTTAATGTGATGAGAATGAACATCAAGAGATGGAGTGTGAAAGACCATTGGCTGGGGAGAATAATCAAGTACATGTCGAAACCGAGTGTGGGGATGATCAGATGGAAATGCACGTGTTGACATGTGTGAATGATGAGACGGAAATAGACAGGTCGCAGAATGATGATGAGAGCCAAACAAAGATGGAGGTAGATCAAATTTGGAAATTCGGTATCGGCACCGCTGTGGAGGAGAATCAGTTAGCTCAATACTACACAACTAAATCCAGTGACATTCATTTTACTAACCGGTTGAAAAGGGATACGACTGAAAATCGAGTTGCAAACTTTCAAGAATGTGTGAACAGACTCAGGGCTTGGGTTGTGGAAAATCCCATGATTAAACGGGTTGTATTCCCGGCTGGGGTTGGACGTGGTGGTCGTGATGATGATATGTGGAACAAGTACTATCTTCCAATTCTGCACGAGCTAGCACTACGACTGAAGCCTTTGAATAAATCGATTTTAGGAGTATAGTTGGTTGTTGGAAGGAACATAATAATTGATATTGGTTCAGGGGTAATTTATCGAGAGGACTTCCCTAGTGGTTAAGGCCCCATTAATTGCTCTTGCCATTCACATATGCATAGCCTACGTGAGTTGCAGTTGGGATGTGTGTACATGCTTAGATTGATATGCAGGATGCGAAGTTGCATAATAAATCGTAGGCAGTGTCCACCATTCTTTAACTGTCTTCGTGGTGCGATGCATAAGGTGTTGATTTTCGGTGTGAGCATCCTGGATTCGAATCCACGGACTGCCACATGTGTTTGTATATTTCATTAATCGATTTTAGGAGTATAGTTGGTTGTTGGAAGGAACATAATAATTGATATTGGTTCAGGGGTAATTTATCGAGAGGACTTCCCTAGTGGTTAAGGCCCCATTAATTTCTCTTGCCATTCACATATGCATAGCCTACGTGAGTTGCAGTTGGGATGTGTGTACATGCTTAGATTGATATGCAGGATTCGAAGTTGCATAATAAATCGTAGGCAGTGTCCACCATGCTTTAACTGTCTTCGTGGTGCGATGCATAAGGTGTTGATTTTCGGTGTGAGCATCCTGGATTCGAATCCACGGACTGCCACATGTGTTTGTAAATTTCATTAATCGATTTTAGGAGTATAGTTGGTTGTTGGATCAGGAACATAATAATTGATATTGGTTCAGGGGTAATTTATCGAGAGGACTTCCCTAGTGGTTAAGGCCCCATTAATTGCTCTTGCCATTCACATATGCATAGCCTACGTGAGTTGCAGTTGGGATGTGTGTACATGCTTAGATTGATATGCAGGATTCGAAGTTGCATAATAAATCGTAGGCAGTGTCCACCATTCTTTAAATGTCTTCGTGGTGCGATGCATAAGGTGTTGATTTTCGGTGTGAGCATCCTGGATTCGAATCCACGGACTGCCACGTGTTTGTAAATTTCATTAATCGATTTTAGGAGTATAGTTGGTTGTTGGAAGGAACATAATAATTGATATTGGTTCAGGGGTAATTTATCGAGAGGACTTCCCTAGTGGTTAAGGCCCCATTAATTGCTCTTGCCATTCACATATGCATAGCCTACGTGAGTTGCAGTTGGGATGTGTGTACATGCTTAGATTGATATGCAGGATTCGAAGTTGCATAATAAATCGTAGGCAGTGTCCACCATTCTTTAACTGTCTTCGTGGTGCGATTGCATAAGGTGTTGATTTTCGGTGTGAGCATCCTGGATTCGAATCCACGGACTGCCACATGTGTTTGTAAATTTCATTAATCGATTTTAGGAGTATAGTTGGTTGTTGGAAGGAACATAATAATTGATATTGGTTCAGGGGTAATTTATCGAGAGGACTTCCCTAGTGGTTAAGGCCCCATTAATTGCTCTTGCCATTCACATATGCATAGCCTACGTGAGTTGCAGTTGGGATGTGTGTACATGCTTAGATTGATATGCAGGATTCGAAGTTGCATAATAAATCGTAGGCAGTGTCCACCATTCTTTAACTGTCTTCGTGGTGCGATGCATAAGGTGTTGATTTTCGGTGTGAGCATCCTGGATTCGAATCCACGGACTGCCACATGTGTTTGTAAATTTCATTAATCGATTTTAGGAGTATAGTTGGTTGTTGGAAGGAACATAATAATTGAAGTTATAATATTAATTTCATCTTCAAAGGAATGGGAATGTGGATCAGATAAAGTGATGAAAAATGAGGATGGTGAAGAAGCGAGTAGGGGATATAACAAAAACCTAGGGGGATTACCAGTGAGATGCCAGTGAAGAAGACGTTTGTGATGAATATTTGATATGCGCACCTCCATTGCTAATATGGTATGTTGCGAAATTTGTTAGTAATACTCTTGTAAACAAAAATATATATATATATTATTTTGGGTTTATATTTGCCACCGCATAGAATTATATTTAGTTCATCTACTTATATGGCGGGAGAACATTACATATATTTAACGAGCATCGGCTCATTAGATGAACAAATACAGCTGATTCTTTTACTAATAAGGAGTCTCCACCTTTAAAACTTGACCCTGAAATGGAGTATGAAATTTCCCTACTGGAGTTCTTCTATCCCAAGAATTATTTTTGTATAGTCGAAAATGACAAAGATGCATTTATCGACGTATTTTATAAAGTTCAATGGAATATGATAACCGGTGACTATTTGTTTACATACAGACCAAGAACTAACATGGAATCGGGGGATATACAATATATTTGTGATACTATAAATACCGAGCTATGTCGTGATTTGAAGGAGAGGACTTTATCAGTTTTTAAGAAACACTTTCGTTATAATAAAATTATATCCTGGGATCGTAGACAAAAAAATTATCCGTTGGTATTGATCGAGTGATTGAGCAGGATAGGCCTAATGCCATCTCTTCTGTGCTTTCTGCTGTTGAGTTTAGCTTCAGTAAACGTATGGGGAGAATATTAGGATTCGACGCTGGGGTAAAATTCCGTTGCTCACTCACCGACCCGCTTCAGCTCCAAAAATGGCAAGACCCGATGCCGGTGTAGACTTTGTTATTATATATTCGGATGTGATCACCCCTACATCATACGGGGGTCAGCTTGTTAATGTTTTAGATGTTTTTGCATTGGAGTCGACGGGGGGTACTGGAGTGAATAAAACTATTTATATGAAACTTAATCATAATGTGATTGACTCTATTAATTTAACAGTTAGAGATCAGCATGGTCGAAAGCTGACATTTGCGGGGGAAGGGACTGTAACGTGTATTATACATATTCGTCCAATATAAAAAGCGAAGATGATAACTTTTCCAGTTAATCTTCAGCCATGACATACACATTTCAAGTCCCTAATACAAGGGAATTCGATAGAATAATTAACAGCGGTCATGCGCTAAAGGGGAGAGGGTTGGAAGATATTAGCATTTGTTATCCTGCTGCTGTTCGTGGAAGGAGAGGGGGTGGTATTTTGTCATTACTCGGGGGTCTAGCTAAACGCGTGGCGCCTTTCATAATGAAAACCATAGCTCCAGAAGCAGTAGATTTTGGAAGGAGAGTTCTCGGGGATGTAATGCAAGGGGAAAATGTAAGAGCGTCACTAAAAAGAATAAGCTTGAATAAGTGTTATAAAAATTATATATTTGTGTTCACGCATTAAAGAGAACGGGCGAGCACGTGCTACGTGGAGGGAACAGAAAGAAAAAGGTTTCATCTAGAGTAAAAAGAAGAGTGAAGCGAAAGAGATCAAGCTTGAATAAGTGTTATAAAAATGATATATTTGTGTAGTTGTGTTTAGTTTGCCAGCAGCAATGACCGCAATAGCACCCGCGATCCAGGGTACTGGGAATGAAGTGCGTTTTAAGAAATAGAATGCTAGCGTAAGCTCGGCATTCCCTCTATCCACCAGACCACGGATAGTGGAAAGCGCTATTGCTGGTCGTACTAAACTTGATATTCTCCCAGTATATGTAGGGTATAATAACACCATATCCGACAATTACATAGAATTTCAAATTCCTGGGGAGACCGGTCAATTTCTAGATTTGTCAACATTAACGATTGACTTGGATATAGGCGTGGTTAAGGAGGATATGACTTCCGCCCTTGACGAAAATGATCATGTCGCGCTCTGCAATGGTATTTCCAATTCGCTGTTTCGAACGGCGAATTGCTATCTAAATGAGCAAATGGTAGAGGCTAATGTGTACTTTTCATGTGTGTCTTTTCTTAAAATGGCTACCTCCATTTCACCACAGAAAATGGATACCCTGGGAAGAACCGCTTATTATCATGATAAAATGAAGGGTACTGGTATACCAGATACCTATACTGAAGCATATTTCCAAAATGGCAACACGGACGAAGTTGAACGCTGGACGTTATCGAAAAGTCAAGGAATATCTGTGACGGGTCCTCTTTTCTTAGACATTAATACAATCGATCAGTATATTTTGGATGGGGTATCGTTGCGTATTAGATTGGAAATTAATAGCCCTAAGTGGGTGATTGGAACTGACCAACCCAACACAAAATTTAGATGAGTAATTAATTCTGCCAAATTATGGGTGGATCGCGTATTCCCTTTCATGATTGCGTTAGAGAGTTTAAACAACTCCTTGATGAGTAAGACCCTAGAGTACACATATACTCGAACGCTTTATAAGAGCTATGTTTTAGGTCAAAATCAGACGAGTCTTTCCGCGGATCTGCCGTGGTCTCTAGTAATACCAGAAACATTATTTATGATAATTCTTGATATGAATGCTATGAATGGTAATTATGTCAAGAACCCCCTATATCTAACTAATGGCAGCTTATCAAAGACCAGAGTAACTATTAATGGAAGCACCCAATACAATCTTAGATCTGAATTCACGAATAAATATTCGACGTTCTATTATAGCACATTAGAATCTTTGGGACTCGATCACGAGCACACCATAGACTTTAAGAGTTTCGCTCGCGGGCGAATGGTGGGAGTGTTTAACTTTGTGCATGAAATCGCTGATGAGGCTACCCCGTTTCAAAAATCGTGGAATTTAAGAATTGATCTCAATTTTGCTAACGGGGTTGATGATAATCGAGTGATATTATTCTTTGGAGAGACGACTGGGATTATTGAAATTGATTCAAAAAGACATATAAGAGCAAAGGTTAAAGCCTAAACAAACAAAAATTAACGCAAGGAAGATAGAGAATGGATTGAAGAATGTATTGGGTGATAAAGCAGAGTCTTTGGTGTGTTTTGCTGTCGAGAGCTTGCCAGATATAATTAAAAGAAAAGATCGGGTATTTGTTTGTATGTTATTGGTAGGGGAAAAGTCAGACATGATTGGTCATTGGCTAGCTCTTTATATGAATCATAACACACGGCAGATTGGATTTTTTGACAGTTACAATCTCAGACCTGACGTCTATTCACAAACAATTGATTATATAATTAAATCTCTTAAAGATTATAGACTATATTGTCTGCAGTTTAGACTGCAGAGTAATTGCACTTTTGTTTGCGGGGCTTATGTTATGGTCTTTGTGTATTTGATTAGTTGTAAGGGTTTAATTGGCCCATTGGCGTATTTTAATAGAAACTTTGAAAGGGGAGTCACTACCAGAATGATAAATGCATCATCAGAACATGCTATACTCTTATCAAAATGCCGCCTTGTATAAGGACTTTCTGCCTAGATAGGAAACGAAAGGAATTATGTGCGAGGTGGTTATGTCCGAGATAGGATATTGGGGGCGTGACGGAAAAAAAAGTAAATACTCGCTGTAGTAGGTGATGGATACGATTGTTATTAGCTGAATTATGAGAAAAAAAAAAAAAAAAACGGCGTTGTCAACTGAGCGGATATAGTTGCCATGAATGCATAAATTATATATCTATATAACACTCGGTGGAGCGACGCCGTCATCATTATGCCTAAGATGGAAGAGTCGGGAGTTCTAGACAATGGTGAGTGAATATATACTGTATATGATCGTAAATATTTGCACCAATGCTGGAATTAATTATTAATATACTAGTATTTTGTATATGTGTGTGTGTGTGTGTGTATGCGTGTGTGTCATATATATTTTTGTTTTTTCGGTTGCAGTTATTCAAACTTAAAAGAAGTGGAGTGATAATACTAAGTGAAAAGGTATATGTGATAATCAGCACCCATCAGGCAGCTGACAATCAACAGCGAGAACCGCCGGAACGTCAGTTTGGATGTACTACAGCGACTACAAATTCAAAAGAACCACCACTTAAAACACCCCCAGTTGGGGAGACGACCCCCGAAGAGGAGGGATATGATACAGTGCATTAATATTTAAGCTTTTTGGTACTTACCATGACGCGCTGAATAAAAATCCTTTTTATGAAACGTTTGTTTAATTTTCTGTCTTGTTTATATAGTATAGCTTCGTCTTTGTATAGCCCTCGCTCAGTTTTTTTTTCTTTTGTCCAGTAACTCGATATTTACTTAGCAATATTATGTAATGATGTTGGATGTATTTTACAAATTTAACTAACACATTTGTCTCATTGCAAATGTTAAGATGAAATAGGGAAACAAAAACATGAAAGATCAGCTGAGCGAGAGCTATGCAAGCCGTGTATACAATTCACTGTCTAAGGACTTAATGAGATTATTTGAAAAATGAGGACAGAAATTATAGATGGAAGAGGTACCAAATGCTACTGATTGGAAATGGAGGAAAATAGAGAGTTTGATTGTGATAAAAGCCCCAATCTTGCCTCTATAGGTGGATATTAAATATATATTAGTTTTTCTATATGTATCACCTTCTAATTCTATCATCATGAAGAACTACTGTAAGAATAAGGCCAATAATAATAACATAAAAGGTACACGTTGGCAATTGTGTGCTCAATGAGTGGAACATTATTAGACCGCGGGTGAGGGAACGCAGGTACAAATGCTCTCCCACTCTGATAAAGAACAAAAAAGAAAGACAGCAACAACTTCTCTCCTTGTCCTGTTATTATTATATGTATAGGAATATAAACAGGATTCCTACTAGTAACATCCTGATGTCTGTCTAGCATGCCAATCAACGAGTATTAACACGCATTCTCACTGTCATCCATCAACAAGTGTTAACAGTTGACCGTGACGTCACTCACAGATCCGCTCATCCACCACACCACCCACCCACCCATCCCATTCTCTCTCCTGCATTGCTCTTTTTCCCTCCTCATCCCCCACCTTTCCCTCCCTATTATTCCACATTCCACCACCCACCGTCCTCCACATCCACCCCCCACCATCCTCCACATTCTTATCAGCTCATCTATCGATCATTTCCCGTGTCTGGTGTCACATATACTCACTTTTGTTTTGACAATTTTCGATGAACAAGCGTTCTCTAATATAGTCAGACTCTTTAACAGTAGAATTGGAAACTAAACGAAAAACTGCATCATCCTAAATACTTATTCTTTGATCATACTTACATTTGAAGATGCTAAACCATAATTGCCAGCAAAAAATTATGAAAATAAAATCTTGGAACTCAACCTTTCCCAGGTATAAAGGAAATTAACTTCACTTCAATGGCTTCGGTCCAACTCCTACATCAACCATATGCAGCCTACTCAAAAACTTGCATGCAGCCCCCATAGACTTTTATGGACTGATCATCTCCACGATAACTGTATGAAATCCCCATAGACTTTTTACGAAAAAAGACCCCTCGACTGATCATCTTCCAATAGGTGGGAAAATATCAGTCATTTCAAATGTTCGGGAAATTAGAATTGACTGATCATCCCCACGAAACTTGCATGAAACCACCATAGACTTTTACAAACAATAACAAATAAAAAAAAATGAATGTTTGCAAATTTTAACTGCATACGAACGCCGACGCTCTCTCTCGCCTCACCACCTCCTCCCCCCACAGTCCCCCGACTACCCCCTCCCACCCCTGGCCGCATCTCCCACCACTCTAGCCAGCATCTCCACGTGGGACGAAAATGAGAAACCAGAATGGCTACCGCAAGACGTATTTTCCTCTTTCACTCACGTTGGCGATTTCTTATTTACAGATACTGGTCATATCACCCTGAGCTCAGAAGAAGCAAAACACACTCTCTCACTACTGCACCACGGTAATGGCATCCATTTCAGCTACACACAATTACTCCCAAATTTTTAAAGCAAAATGCTTGACCTCCCACCCTAATCCCATAGCCAAAATAATTGTAGAGTCATACTTAGCCTGTGCGGGAGGGAAAGATACCACTTGCACGCCTGGCCCGACAAGCACAATCACGGCAATGATGCCGTGGGAACTTTTATCACTCGATACCATCGAACCATTCCCAGCATTTAACTCCTGGCTCGTGCTAACATTCGCCCATCCTAGAAGCTCTTTTCATAAAAGAGTTATCCCTCAACTCAAATCCACAAGCCAAAGATCTGCATGCCCTTCCCAGCACTGACTGACTGACTGATGGCTAGAGTAAAGATAGGAACAGACTGATAATAGATTGGAGGAATTTGGGACTTTGGAATGGAAGACTAATTGGAGGGTTAACTTGGAGGGTATTGGGGTGTGTAATAATAGGTGAAGAATAGATAGAAGTTAGAAATATAGTTAGAGAGTAAAAGATTCTGGGCTCAACCAGAACGCTTCATTGTTAACATTATGTAATATTCAGTAATTTAAGTATATTTTAGTAGTCAGTTTTACATTGGTATATCAATTCTATATATTTGTCACCCTGCTCGTTCATTATTAACCCACTGAGCCCCAGCTAGTTATAAATAAATGTACCACCAGGGACCGACAGGATTTGATTATTTTTTTGTTTCCAGAAACAATATCGAATGGGTTAGGAATGAAGGAAAAACCACCAAAAAACTATCAAAAAGGTCAAAAATTGGTCCTACGGAGCCCCCGAAAACGGATTTTAGAAGAGTAAAATATTGAAGGCAAAAACACCCAAAAACCATGTTTTCCGCGCTCACGCGCACACGGTTGGACTTTGAGAGTTTTTAACCATCGCCAAGGTTGCGTGGGATACTTACACAGTTCCCATACAAATCTGAGCCCTCTAGGTGCCATAAGACCGGAGTAATTGGGACCGGAGTACCTGTGACGACACGTTGTCGTCGCTGGGGTTTAGCGTTACATACATTGGTCGCTGGGGTTCAGTGGGTTAAGTCAATTATACAAAAAGCCAGTTATAATTTAGACAAACAAATTCAGTGAACACCTGTTGTTTATTATACTTTAATATACATAAATTAGAAATATGTAAACAGTCAATAAAATATATAGAAAACAATTTAATTGATAAATAAATTACATTTTAATTGATACTTACAAAAGAGTACGTATTGTTGAGTCTGGTAACCTGCAATGGATCGAAGTCGAAGAGAGTCATTACCTAAATAGCGGGAATCCAAGTAGATGGTAACCGGAGCTCTCGAGTTCCAATGTACTATCTGGTGTGGGTCATCGAACTATTCAATTCGGTTTTGAACTCATTTCGGCCCGAACAGGAAGTGGGTTACAGGACCCACAAAATTATCCCAAAGTCCATCCTTCGAGATAAATTATCCCAAAGTCCATCCTTCGAGATAAATTATCCCAAAGTCCATCCTTCGAGATAAATTATCCCAAAGTCCATCCTTCGAGATAAATTATCCCAAAGTCCATCCTTCGAGATAAATTTGTTGATTTATCTTTAGAAAATCCTACTAAAATCCAGGGTCGCTAACGCTCGACAGGAGAAATCGACACAGAAGAGTACATGGCACGGTAGGTCTTAAAATTGAAATGAGATGAAAGGTCATATAATCGCCAAACTAATGGACATGGGCCGTGTTTCTGGACCACTTTCTCCCTCATCTTTAGCACCATTATTTTTCAGATGTTAAGATGTTTGCCCCATTAGTTAGTCGATTTTAAGATCTTTCGCTCCATTTCTTCGTCAATATTTAAACTTTGTGTGCTATTTAGGTGTCGAATTTTCCCCTGGCGAACGATAGTGAGCCTGTAATGTTGGAAGACCCGGCTTTTGGCCGGGACATATTTCTATCGAACAATGTACAAATTAATCTAGAAGGTGGATCTAATGGATGTTTTTTTTTTAATTTGATGGAGGTCTAGGGAGGAAACTAAAAAAAAATAATGAATTCATGCAAAAATCGGCCTAAAAGTGACTCCCCCCCCCCCCCCCCCCTAAAGCTAAACTAACTTCCCCTAGCCTAACAGATGACAAAGCAAGGACAAAGCAACTGTAAAGTAAACGGAAGTATTTGTAGATGTAAAGAACAATAACATTGCCCTTCGGCTTCGCTTCCCTGAGACCTCATTTTACATATTTCCGTCTCCTTGCGTTCCTTCCCAAAATAATTTCCTTTTATCCTGGCAACCTCCCATTCCTTCGAACTATGTCATACATTTCAAAGAATCTAGCTTTATCAACTTAACTTGACCTATGTTGACGTAAAATAACCAAACATCTTAACATTCATAGGCTTAACCAACTTCTAGGAAAGACTAAGACGGTTCTAATGATTCCGAAGAGACCTGTATATGTAAATACCCTTCTCTAGAGACCTCAATTTAAACAGTACATTTTCCTTCTTGCGTTTCTTCCCTAATTAGTTTCATTATATTATGGCAACCTCCCATTCCTTCAAACTATATCATTAATTTCAAAGAACCTAACTTAACCCTACACAGTAAAACATCAAGGGTATAAACAAGGTATATCAGATCAATGGGTATATTGGTATTGATTTACCTTTATAGCTTTGTACTGGATAGGTTTATTACCACGTATATAACATGAAATGGGTAGATTTTATGGATACATTATGCACCCTTTTCTTTCCATGTTTGTTTAGTGTACCTAAACTAATTTCACTTGCCACTGCTTACCTTAATTAAATATAAGGTTATCTAACTTAATCTAATCATATTTTACTAAACCAAATGTAAATAATAACACGCAATCCATCCAAAGGCTAAATTGACCATAACTTTTGAACTTGTAAACCTAACCTGATTATATATGTAACCTAAAATGACTAATCCCAATTTTACCTAAAATTATTCAAACCCCAACTTTCACTATCCTAACAGGCTTCAAAGTAAGGTTAAAAGAACTCCAGGAAAGTTGACGAAAATAGTTGTGAACGAAAAAAATAAAACTTTAATAAATAACATCGCCCTTCATTTCGCCTCTTTTTGAGACCTCAATTTACATATTACAATTTGTTTTTGCGTTCTCCTTAAGCCGGTATCACACGAGTGCTTTTTCACTCAACATTTATCCTTAACACTGGTCTGGCAGCTTATGAGGTCAGCATTTAGAATATTTCGGTTACCTAAATTCACCTATCATCAGTCTAGTTTCCGATTCCAGGGCAAAATATTCCAGAAATGTTGCCAGAAATTTTTTGATCATCGAATGTTGACTATAAAAGCTCTCGTGTGATACCGGCTTTACATATTGTCCCTTATTCTTTGCTACCTACCATTCCATCCAGTTATGTATTTCAAGGTATCTAACTTAATTAACCCTACACTGTAAATAAAATAACCACTTCTAGACAAATTAAAAAAGAAGGCCTTTCGTATCATTAACTCCCGTCCACTCACCAACTCTTTACAATCTCTCTCTTCGCCGCAATGTTGCATCTCTCTCGCTATTTTATCGCTACTATGATAATAGGTTTTCTACCCCTACTCTATGCAACTCTCCAACCCAAGAGTGAAACTTTACTCTCAGTCTTTCTTCTATTCAATAGCTGAGCTCTGGAACTGTCTCCAAGAATCAGTTTTTTCCTCTTCCTATGACTTAAATTGCTTCAAACTCCGGTTGTCCAGGCATTTTGGCTCGAACGTCCCTTGATTTTGGCCCTGTCACTTTTTAACCCCTTATTGGCGGCCCGCAACATAAGTCGAGTTAAATAAATTTGGACTATGTGGCGGTCGTGCGGCAATTTCAGCACGTAATGTTGCTGAGAGAGAGAGTCAAGTGGTGGCAGGAGAGTAGCGAGCGTATGACTGCTCCAGACCACCGCGGCGGACAAACTGACATGAATCCCACCCTCCTCCACCCTCTCACACTCGCTACATAGTGAAATGTATGGGGAAAGTACCGAATTACATGGTTTTTGCACTCGTGTTGCGCGGTTGTTGCAAGAAAACTAGCGGTCATACAAGGATCGTTGTGGTGTCATTGGAAAGCTCTGTTTATGCCCTTTCAGGGATAGATACTTGTTTTACGCTCTGGCTCTTATTTAGGCATGAAAATGATCACGTAAACAGCCCTATTTTGGGTAAAAACACCCCGCTCGTGGCTACATATTATATACCGCCTAGGCCGCTCTTAAGGTGTTAAACTCTGGGGGAGGCACTCGCTATAGACAGTTTTGCCGTTTGCCTCCCTCACTCACATAGAAAAAGAAAAAACAGAGTATACAAAAGGTACCGGTATGACAAGGCATATGCGATTGTTGGGTATATTGTTAGATTAACCTGTTTATCCTTATATTATATTGGTTTATTGCCACCACTATAATTATTATGAACCCTATATATACCCAACTTTTATCAATTATTTTTACAGTGTACCTAAACTAAAATAATTGTCTGTACCTTACCTTAGCCCTCTCAGTAATAAGACCAGGACAACATCGACAGCTCAATGGCAGAAACGATCTTGATATGCATACATAAAATGGAGACAAAGATCTTAAAATCTCCAAATATATGGGGCGAACGTCTTAACATCTCAAAAATAATTGGGCTATGCATGAGAGAGATAAAGGTCCAGACAAAAAAAATCCTGTTAAGCTTAATCTAAGCTAATTTCCCTGGACATGGTATGACCCGACTTGAATATGGGAAAGATGAGAGAATAAATAAATAATTTTGATTACAGTAATCTCATCATAATTACAAAATTACATGAATATGGGAAAGGTTATAACAATATTTAAATTGACCTTGCAATACAACATCACAGGTCATCACACGTCCGAGTAAGACGACACACCACAGGGAAAGAGCTTATGCTGTACACTCCATAATATGCTTTATCACTATTTGCTAGCCAGCCAGAAGCCACCACTCACGAATCATCACATTTCACGGTAGCATATTCTAACCGTTTAACCTGATTGAAAAATAAAGGATTTCTTGATCTGACTTGAATAATTTGTGAAACAACCATAGAGTAGGCGAAATTATATTGAAACAGCCATAGAGTAGACGAAATTATATTGGGTTAACAAACAAAACAAAACAACTCCTCGCTCTTCGTCACGCCTCCTTTCCAGACCTCACTTTACATATGCTACTCTCTTCTTGCGTTCCCTTCCTAAATGTTTTCCTTTTATCCCGGCGACCTTCCATTCCAGCGACCAATATCTTTCACCTTCAGTTCTACAAAATTAAATACTTGTCTGCAGTTTTAACATCCCCTTGACAAATTTCAGCGTTATTTGATAAGTGTCATGAACACTTGGGATGCCATAGTCTCTGGCCCATTCAAAAATATTCACGGACTATACATCAGCTATAAAACTATATATACTATTCAAAAGACAATTAAATCCAAATATCAATCCAGTTGGTTATACTTGTATAATATATAACACAGGGGGTCCACGAATTTTTCTGAGTGGGCTAGAGATTATGGCATCCGAGTGTACCGGGTTGCATTACGTAATAATAACAATAATAATAATAATCGTCTGGTTACTTATATAGAGCCCGTTCTCCTCCTTCGAGGATTCACAAGCGCTTGGCTTGCTTTAGTCTACCAGAGACCATTACCCATCCTCCTTGCTCATGGGGAGATGGTAACCGCCGGCTATATCCCAGAAAAACTTTTCAATCTGAGCGGGGATTGAACGCGAGACCTGCAAGATGGGAATCAGGCACGCTATCAACTGAGCCAGCCGGACGGCTGGCGTAACATAACATGGCCCTGCATAAATAGTATTTTGTAATGATCAATACACATCTTGCAACCTCCTTATACTTATTATATCGTTTATTAAAACAAATTATCATATGTTTGTGTTCGTTTTAACATAACTCGCATGGTTAATTTCCGAGGGAAGAGGCTACCCTCGAGGTTAGCCAGGCAAGGCACATATATTACCTAAATATCTGCTCAAAATCCACAACTAAACGTCAATATACTCTAAAGATTATTTTCAGGACTTCCTTCTCCCTCATGCTTAGCCTCATTAGTCTTGAGATATTGAGACGTTCACCCCATTAGCTTGACGATTTAAGACTTTTTCGCCTCCTTTCTTTGTCAATATCAAGATCTTTGGTGTTTTGCATTATGTGATTGTATTCCGCATAGGAAATACCGATCTGTAGTCAAGGAGTTATTTTATAATTTTGTCATAATTATTGTATAATTAACACATAATTTATAACACTTTGATTATGTTATAATTAGTAGAAGACATCATGACAAAGACAAAACATGTGAAGACAACTTGACCCATTACAAAGAGATAATCATCAGGTTGTCAGGTGAAGGTATTGAGGGATAAGCCTTTACAACGGCACCTTGTGTCTACTTTTCGAAGAGTTTTGAGAGGGGAGAAGGGGTGTTGGAAAGAGAAGAAGTTGTTGAAGTGGCTTTGTTATGTGTTTTATTTGTCTTTATACGTCGTCGAGGTGTCCCCACACTGGGTGCAAGCATGTGAAACACGCTAGGACGTACTACCACACCAAGTAAATATGTCCGCCTTGGCTAGGATCTAACTCAGGTCAAGCTCATTCACACGTGAGCGTGCTCTTCGCTAGACCGCCACGGCTTATGAATAAGAAGAAACAAAGAAAGAATGAAATTACAAGGACATTATAAAATGGAGAAGGGGGGAAAAAAAGACAGTCAAAGGCTGAAAAAAACACTTCCTACACCCTCGTTCAAGATAAATTTTTACGGTTTTCGGTAATATTATATCCCGGCTGAAGGCCGTTTCCCCCTAAAAATACAGGCTCGCTATCATTTGCAAGGAAAACATCGACGTTTAAATGGCACAAAAGGTCCTAATTTTTACAAAGTAATGGGGTGAAAGGTCTTAAAATGGAACAAACGTTTTAAAATCTAAAAACATTATCGGGCTAAATATGAGGGAGAAAGGAGGCTAGATAAAAATCAACTATCTCCCCTTAAACTGTTAAATTAAAGGGTGACAAACTAAGTGAAGATTGTCAAGATAACGAATCAGAGGAATAAAAACAGTGTCACACGGCCACTATATCCGTAATTATGTACCGGAGATTGTAGTCTGGCAACTTTATAATCTCAGTTATATCAGAATTCCGCAACCTTACATAATTTACCTCCAGTTTAATATCCGATTTCAATGTGATGAAGCCTCAAAATCATACGCAAACAAACTTGTTCATTGCAATTTGTCGGATAAAGCGACCGTGTGGCATCGGCTTAAGGGGGAAGGGTGTTTATAGGTCGATTACATTATTTATTTAGTATTTGTCTAGTTTCCTACTTAGACCTCCATCAAGATTTAAAAAACAAAAAACAAATATCCCCAAGATCTCCCTTTTAGGCAATTTTGTACTTTTTAGGGTAGACAAATTCCGCCGGGTTCCTCGTAAATTACACCTAAATGGCACAAACGGTCTTAAAATCAGCAAACTAATGGGCCGAGCGTCCTAAAATCTGGAAACTAATGGGGCTAACCATGAGGGAGAAAGGGGACCAGAACAATTCAACCATCCCCCTTTAAGAATAAACGAAGAAGTAATTGAACATAATAAGTGTGGTGCGTTATGTCACAAAAATAGCTCCCATAGGATTTGCTTGCTAAAATTGATTTTATTGCTTTTTTGGGTTGATTTAGCATCAGACTATTGAAAAATGATGGGGTTCAAATTTTCCGACCCCCGAATCCCCACTGGGGGATTCAATTACAGTACCCCCTTGAACTGACTCCTTCGCAAATTTCAGCTGATAATGAACCGATTTTTTTTATTTTTGAATTGTTTCTAGGGTTATTGATAATGCTGAGTAGATTCCTGATACTTTTGACACAACCAGAAGTGGCAATCATCGACTTCCAGTTATAAATAACATCAAAGATGTCTTTTTGGTAGCAAATAGTCTGACAATATTGTGCAATTTTTGTGTTAATTTTCAGGCATGACAATACCACCGACCTTGGCAATTATGCTGATACTAGTTAAGGGCCATAATGTACTATAGATGCACTGCTTAAAAAACTTATGTCTTTTGAGGTGACTGAGAATGGATATACAACACCCACCAGACATGTCAAACAACAACGGTGTGTGTATTGTCTGCAATGAGGGTGCCACCCCCAACAAAAGACTAATAAACAACCCCGCAATGATAGAAGAATGACTTCTTGTTGTTGTTGTTGTTGTTGTTCCCCAGGCTGTCTGGCCGAACAGTCCCAAGGTCTCGAGCAAGGCCAAGGCCACAAACGAGCGCCCCCTCAAAATCCTCCCTGCTTACCACTAACAAAGCCCGGGTGACCGAAGCCACTCCAAGGCAGGGAGCTAAGGAGGGTGCGGAAACGCCCGGGAAACCAAAGCCCCACCCAAGGCCCTGTGCCCCTCAGCAATTATGAAGGGAAAGTTGAGGGGCAAGGGAAAAATGTGACGCATTGGCTCCGAATCTGCCAACTTCTAGGTTGGCAGTAGGGAGGTCAATCCACGGAAAAGACGCCGCCACTTGAGATCTAGAAGATATATAAGTAAAAGGAACAGTCAGAGTAAGCTATGGGTATGGCAGAGATCGCTCAGTTCTCACTCGGATAGACCAGCCCATCACCGCATGACTAGAACCCAATCCTCTCAGCATCAGCTAGGAAAGGCCCTAGAAAGCCGCCTTTGGCGGGGGGATAGCTCCCCTATTTCAACTCCTTTCGGGGTTGAGCACCCGCCCATGACTTCTTGTTGTATTGTCTGCAATGAGGGTGCCACCACCAATAAAAGACTAATAAACAACCCCGCAATGATAGAAGAATTGACTTCTTGTTGTATTGTCTGCAATGAGGGTGCCACCACCAACAAAAGACTAATAAACAACCCCGCAATGATAGAAGAATTGACTTCTTGTTGTATTGTCTGCAATGAGGGTGCCACCACCAACAAAAGACTAAGAAACAACCCCGCAATGGTAGAAGAATTGACTTCTTGTTGTATTGTCTGCAATGAGGGTGCCACCACCAACAAAGGACTAATAAACAACCCCGCAATGATAGAAGAATTGACTTCTTGTTGTATTGTCTGCAATGAGGGTGCCACCACCAACAAAAGACTAATAAACAACCCCGCAATGATACAAGAATTGACTTCTTGTTGTATTGTTTGCAACGAGGGTGCCACCACCAACAAAAGACTAATAAACAACCCCGCAATGATAAAAGAATTGACTTTTTGTTGTATTGTCTGCAATGAGGGTGCCACCACCAACAAAAGACTAATAAACAACCCCACAATGATACAAGAATTGACTTCTTGTTGTATTGTTTGCAACGAGGGTGCCACCACCAACAAAAGACTAATAAACAACCCCGCAATGATACAAGAATTTACTTCTTGTTGTATTGAGCGTGTGTCTCTTGGTCAAAATGAGATAAAGCAATTATTGATCGCCTGGAAAATTTAAATGAGTCTGAACGGAAGCAAGTTTGTTATCACAGTGAGTGTCGAAAACCAATTGTCAACAAGACCATGATCGAATGACTCAGGGCTAAGCGTGCTCACTCTGCGTCTAGTGCTCATCATACCCCAGGACCTGGACGTCCCCATTTCAGCTGAATCGTGTTGGCCTAAAAGGACAAAATTTACCCCAAAGGCAGAAGTTTTTCTCTTTTCAGCCTGCAGCTTCTGTTCCAGTGATAGTATAGAACCTCTTCACCGTGTTTTGTCAGACAAGATGGGTGAAAACCTCCTGGAAATAGAAATAAAACCTCAAGATGATCAAGTCAGAACTGCCTACATAATCCTGGGGATGCCTCAGCTCTCGAGAAATACTATCGTCGGAAATGTTTGCGATATGCTCAACATTCCTTCAGTCCAGATGATTGTGGCAGTGTTGAGCTTGTACGTTCTCTCTGCGATGAACAGTTGCTGTTCTCTGTTCAGAACTCACTCACAGAAGAAGGTATTAGCTTGAACATGGCTGACGTTAATGACGAGTATTTGTCTATTTTGAAGAGATATCATGTTGAGCTTACTGAGACAACAAACTATCGAAAGCATCTAAATAATCTCCTCACTGAACGACTCCCAGACGTGCAGTTCATTAAGTCCCTACGCAGAAATTAGTCTGACCACCTTGTCCTTCAAGCAGCATTCAGCAAGGCAGTGGACAAAACTCTAACTGACAAACATGGCACAATTGGCCAGTTGAAGACCACGGCAAACATTTTGCGAGAGGAAATGATGAATCTCCGAAAGTGGTCATTCAAGGGCAGCTTTGAAGACTTTGAGAATCCTCCGCCACTCCAGTTCTTTTTAAACCATCTCCTGTTTGGAAATCATGTCCACAAAGTTTCTGGAATGCGTGATGAAGTTGATAAAACTGTTGATGTTGCATGCCAATTCCTCATCCATAACTTGTACAGTGATCGGCAGGTAAAGTTTCAACCAAAAACAAATGTTGGGTTTCGGCAGATCGTCCAGACACCACTCTCAGTTAGTCTACCTCTTGCTATCCATTCACGAGTACGAGACAAGAACCTTGTGAGTAACCTCTCCGATGCCTACATTGGCAGTGACTACAAGAAAATCCTTGACCTCGAGAAGTGTGGAACAAGCTGTTCTCCAGCGCATGAAGGAGGCCGGAGGATTTTGCCTTCCTGATTTCGGGAAGAGAGGAGTCAATGTCTGGTTTGCTGTTGATAACATTGACCTCTTAGAAGACACACCAACTGGACAGAACACATTCCATGGTACAGATATCTTGATCAATCAGAGAGCATAAGATGGTGACCCTGTCAATGAGCCATTAGTAATTCCAGACAAGCTCGCAGCGACACCCATTTCATTTGGTGTCAAATACATGCAAGAGCCAATCATCAGAACCAAGCCAATCCGATTCAATGAATATACGCTGAACAAACAAATGAGTATACTTTCCACAGGGTTCAGTCGCATGTGGGTACTTGCTAACTACTTTTCTGGTGAGGACAATCAAGACCAAAATCCAGGCAATCAGATTGTAGACACTCCAGACAATCAGGACAATTATGAACTTGACATTCATCCAGAAGCTAGTGAGCAACCAAAAACCCAGGAAAAACCAGAAATTCAAGAGCACCCATACAGACAAGAGGTTCAGGATGACCAAACTCCAAATGAGTCTATTCTTACAGTGAATGAGCAAAAACGAAAGGGCAAAAACATCAGCAAAAAACAGTCATGCCAACCTGGGCTGCTACAAAATCCCTCCTATTAGCAAGCTCATCTCAAAATCATGGCCGAACTAACACAGAGGTAATTGCTCCACTGTTCAAGACATCACCAACCGATTACGCGACTCTTTATACTGTTCTGATTTTGACGCAGGGCATCTCAGCTTCAGTAGTGGGTCCTGAGAGTGTGACGCTTCTGCATAGTAGCCACGTGCGGGCATGCGCGCGCGTCGGCTGCCCAGCCGTTTAGAAACCGGCTGGTGGCAGCTGGTCGGCAGGCTTTTCCTTAGTATATATCCTACGACAACGTAACTAATGTCTGGGATATTCTTATGTTGTTTCACAGCTTGAAGCTGCCCTTATTCTTAACCAACGCATCTTAGTATATTTTATTCTCGATAGTTGATTAATTCATTATAATATATAAGATGTAAGTCTAGTGAGGGCGGGAGGAGACGAGCGGGAGAGAGAGACCGGCTTGGGACGTTGCTTCGCTTGCCAGCTTGGGACGAGCCTGAAGCGTTGCCATATGCATTTGATTGCAACGTTAGGCTTAGTTTCGACTCACGCACGGGGTAGAGGATTTTGACCAGGCAACAGTGTTGAGTGTTGCCAAGCCTGGGATGTATTTTGTATGCCTAGGGTGGGGTCCAGACAGATTCAAGACTCAGAGCTCACCTCACTGTCGTACCCTTCGGACCCCCTTGATATCTATCCCTCTCAACCCCACTTAGAAACTTTCTCTCTTACTTTGTATACCTTCTTTCCACTACTTCACCAATCTATTTAATTATCCCATCCCCTTGATAGACCTTATATCTATTATTGTATTAACGACGAGCTCTCAGATAACTAGATAGGATTTTGGGCCTTATGCAGAGACGTAATTGTTAATGAGACCTAGGAAGCTTTTTTGTTGTCTCATATTTGGTGGTTTCATGCTTGCTAGTGTGTTCTTGTGTCAGGTTAGCAGGGGCTAGACCGGAGGGGAGGCTTTTTGCGATCGCTTAAGTAAATTCTGCTGGTGCGAGTTCCGTGGACCCGCACAACTTTACTAGGATACCCGTGGGAGTCTGGGGGCATTTTCTTGTCTGTGTCCCTGTGTGTCTGGTGTTGTGTTGTGTGAGGGCCCTTGCCTAGTCCACTCAGCACTGCGCTAGCACGTCTTGCTTTTGTTTTAGGGTCGCCAGGAGAGAGTCGGATACTTGCGATCTGAGTCTCTCAAGAGAGCACCCTTTCAATTAGAGTAATATGGCGCACAGACCTGGGAACGTCCCTAGGCTAGAGCAGGTGGCTCAGCCCGGGTATCCGAAGCCTATATCCTTCCGGCTAGACCTCTGCCACCTGGCAGATTAACAGCTAGGGGTTTATTATCTCTGTATGCTTGTTATTGTGCCACAGTTTACCGTTTTTGTGAGCATTGTGAGTCAGGGTGTGGCTTAGAGACTCTGTCGGAGCAGGCTTGCCTGACTAAGAGTGAGAAGCACACCTGTATGTGGTAATGTTGTGAGTTGCTGCCTTTATTTAATTTAATTATACCTATGCCATTATACACTGTATGTCCTATCACTAGTATTTATTCCTGCTTATGAGTTAAGAGTTCTCTAAATCCGTAACGTACTTTCTTTGCTAAGCATCAGATCCTACAGTACCCTCATGCAGTTTAGAAACCCGCATCTTGTCTACCTGTACAATGTTTTGGGGACTGTTTGCTTTCACCTTCTTTTACGCAGGGGTGATTAGTTGTATTAATTAACGTAACGTTAAATGTACTTTCTTCTAGTTTGTTATTAAATTGTTTCTGCAATTTAATTCCGTTATCTATCTTTTCCTTGAAGCTTTAAGTCAACTTAATTGTGTGATCTTTTATATAGCCTGCTTGACTATCAGCAGTCTATAGTGCGTGCACCCTGTAACCGAGTCATAGGATACCTCATTGTCCAGGCAGGACTCTTGACGGTTTAGGGTGGTTTGTTGCCTGGGTTTATAGATAAGGGTTGGATCTAGCGTTTTCCGTTGTTGCTTGTTGCCGCATACCTAGTCCAATAGAAATAGCCCAGTGTTTATATATCCCAGGACGTAACAAATGGCGACCTTGCATAGGATTTACTGAACAGAGGAATATAGTGGTCATTTGTTTTGAGATTCCTTATGAATAGAGGAATACAGTGGACATAGAGTTTTTTTTTTGGAGCAACCAATATAACACATTAAAGACTTTAAATAACATTAGTATAATTATACATACTTGCATAGGAGATAAGGCACATTCTATAACCGTGATTTATTACTGCAGTACACAAACATGTCTAATACATCAGAACACAGTGATGGGTCAGGTCACGATACGGGCTCGGAGGGAGAAAGACCTGTGGAGTGGCTAGTCGATAGCGAGGAGGGTGCTAGAAGATTTTTAGAGGTGCCCCTTACCGCTGCCAGGGTGTTGAAGCTGAATAAGTATGGCTTAAAGTGTGTGGCAGATCTTCAGGGTCACCAGGGTTTAAGTGGCATGAGGAAAGATCAGCTGAGGACTTTGATATTGTGTTTAGAAGGGAGAGACCTGGGTGGAGAGGCGACTTGGGGCCCCGGTCCCCAGCCCCCCCCTCCACTCTACCCCCGTATCAAACGTCAGGGTGCCTGAATTTAGTACATACCCCCAAGTTGATAATAATAATAATAATAATAATCTTCTGGTTACTTATATAGCGCCCGTTCTCCTCCTTCAAGGATTCACTAGCGCTTGGCTTTCTTTAGTCTACCAGAGACCATTACCCATCCCCCTTGCTCATAGGGAGATGGTAACCGCCGGCTATATCCCAGAAAAACTTTTCAATCTGAGCGGGGATTGAACGCTAGACCTTCAAGATGGGATTCAGGCACGCTATCAACTGAGCCAGCCGGACGGCTGGTCAATGGCAGCGTGGAATTCAATCACAGGGACCCTCCCCATTAAATGCATCTTCCCCTCCTCAAGGGTTGACTCCAGATTTGTTGTTTCGGCTTGAGATGGCCAAGGTTGAGGCCGCCGAAAGACAGGTTAGTGTGCAGGCTGAGGTTGCTAGAGCTCAGGTTGAAGCTGCTAGAGCTCAGGCTGAGGCTGCAGAGAGAACAGCTATACGAGAGGCTGAACTGCAGGCAGAGTCTACTAGGTATCGGGCTGACAGGGAGCTGGAGAGATCTCGAGTGGAGGTAACAGGGCGAAATATTGGGGGAGGTAACAGACATCGGGACCAATCATTGTCGCACCTGCTTAAACTAGTTCCTGTGTTCGATGAGTTATGTGTGGCCGAGTTTTTTATGCGATTTGAGAAGAAGTGTCAGGAACACCAGTGGCATCAGGAAAAGTGGGCAGCATTAGTTTCATCAAGACTCCTAGGAAAGGGGCTAAAAGCGTATGATGCACTACCTTTAGAGTCCTGTGTAGTTTATGATGAGCTAAAGAAGGCTGTGCTACGGGCCTAAGAGTTACAACCAGAAACTTACCGCTTGAAGTTTCGGGGTGTTTCTAAGGGCAAGGATAGTACCTTCCTAGAACACGCCCGGTACTTGTCTGATGCACTACGACATTGGCTGCGTTCTGAGAGGGCAGCTACTTTTGAGGAGTTGAGTGAGCTGGTTCTCTTGGAGCAGTTCTTTAAGTGCACAGGCGGGGACTTAACATTAAATATAAAGGAAAAAAATCCTAGAACTCTCCAAGAGGCAGCAGAAATGGCTGACCGCCGACTGTCATTAATTCGAGGGTGCGAAGCAGCAGCTAGGAGTGAGTCGGGTGCAAAGGATCGTACCCCTCCCCCTCCCAAGAATTTTGATACACATAAATACACAAAACCATCTAGCACTGACAATACAACTGAACATAAACCAAATACCGTCCCGTATAAGAAGTCTAATGGTACCTCCCACTCCCAAGGGAAACCAAAGAGTAAAGAGTGCTTTGCATGTCACAAGGAGGGTCACTTTGCAAATGCTTGTCCGAACAAGCCACCAAACAAGGTTGTGTCATTGGCCCGCAGCATGGGGTGTTGCCTATATCTTCTGAGTTTGCCAACGGTAGTTCGTCAGACGGTGGGACACAGCCTGTGTTCAAGAGTCCGGAAGGCTCGAACCCTGTCCGCGACGTCTTTGGGGGTCATAGAGGGCATGGTTTTGTGAGGTGGGCTGGCGAAAGGCGAGGAGTTAAGCTATTGCGTGGTACGGGGGCTTCTCAGACCTTGTTAAAGAACTTTACTGGTAAGCCGATTAACGCTGCTCGGGTGGTGGTAGTTCAGGGGATCAATGCTACGAAGTCCTACCCGCTGGTGCGGATGGAGCTGGAGGTGGGTGGTGTGGCAAAGGAGCTGGATGTGGGAATTGTAGAGAACTTGCCTGTTGTGGGCGTCGACCTCCTCCTCGGCAACGACTTTGCGGTGCCTGCTTCTAAGGTTTCACCCTTGGTCGTTGCCGAGAAGGCGGCCGACGTTAGTAGGGAGGAGCAGGAGTGGGTTGAGAAGTGTAGCGTACAAACCATGGCGTGTGTTGTGACGCGTTTTCAGACATCCGGAGCCTTGCAGCCACCACCTCAGTCTATCAAACCGCGAAGGAAAGGTCACAAGAAAACGGGAAGTGTTGGTCAAGTGGAGAGTTTTGAGCCGGCAGTGTTTCTTGGTGACTCATTATTGGCACCTATGTTAGAGTCTGGAGAGGCCCCGGGGCCTGTCACCGCTAGTGCAGGTGCAGGGCAGGAAGAGACTCTGCGACAGCATCGTTATGCGCAGCGTGAGGAAAGGATGGCTCAGCGGGACATTGGAGGTGGAAATAAGTTATTTAAGATGAACCTGGATAATCTCGCACCTGCTGATATATGTTCCTTGCAGCTGGAAGATCCTGAAGTCAGGGCGTGTGGTAATGGTGCTGTCGAACTGGAGAGCGATGGGGATTTGCAGCCTGGTGATTTTTTCTTGTCCGAGGGGATCTTGTATCGGAGACATCAGGATCCCAAGAAAAAGTGGGATGGCGGGTCAGGATTAGTGGACCAGTTAGTAGTACAGAGGGTGTGCCGTGAGAGCTTATTGAGATTTGCTCATGATGTGCCTTCGGCAGGGCACCTGGGGGCACGTAAGACGGAGGCAGCTCTGAGCAAGCTTTTCTGGTGGCCTGGGTTAAAGGCGAGTGTCGTGTCATGTGTGTCACAGTGTCACACTTGTCAAGTTGTTGGGAAACCCAATCAGGTCATCCCGAGAGCCCCGTTACAACCCATCCCTGTCATTGGGCCGCCCTTCAGCAAAGTAGTTATCGATATGGTTGGCCCATTGCCCCCACTAGTGCCGGCAATAAATTTTTACTAACTGTAATGGATGTAGAAACACGGTATTTAGATGCTTACCCCATGCGCAACGGGATGGCTAAGACTGTTGTCAAAACAGAGAAGTTGGGTAACGTTTGAAAAATAATCAGATATAGGAATAGGTCATGGAATGATCAAATTGAATAGATTTTGTATGCACAAAGTCATAGTATTGCCAATATCCACTATGTATAATATTATTCTAAACAGTGTAAACTAACTATATATAATTCCTACATGAAATATAACTACATTATCTATCTATCAATCTATCTATATGCTCAGGCCCAATCCCCATTTTGGGGGTAGCCAACTCAAAACAGAGCAAGAACAGGGAAATCACAAAAATAACATAAAACAACAAATAAACACAGATAAAAAGCACAAACTCCCACACATCCAGGTCACCCAGGAGAAGACCCAGAAACCAGGGTCAACAAGGTCGCTCCAGCACTCCCCCGGCCCCCGACCACCCAGAGAGGTTCCGATCTCGGCAGGCAGACATGCAGCGGAGCCAAAGCCACAAGCCCTCCCACCACACTTCCAGGCGCACCCTTCATATTAATCGTCTCCCCGGGCCAGGCGCCTGAAGGACTATTATCTAGTCCAATTTGCGCCCGACCCCTTACTCCAAATGACCACGTGTTCACTCAACTATTCACAAGCATTCTCCATTCACTCCTGTCCACCACCACTTTCCCAGCCTGATCTATAGTCATTCCCGTATCATCCAAAGCCTTTCTTACACAGTCTCTCCATCTCAATGGGGGGTCTTCCTGCCCTTCTATCTCCCCTTGTACCTGACTCACATATTCTCTTTGTTAGCCTTTCATCTCCCATTCGTTCAACATGACCATACCAGCTCAGCACTCTTCTGTCCACTCTGGCTGACAAATGTTCCTGCTGCCCCACTCTCCTACGTATCTCTTCATTCCTCAATCTGTCTCTACGAGTAACTCCATACATACTCCTCAAGCAGCTCATCTCCATCACATCCAGCCCTCTTTTCTCCTTTTTCTTCAGAGCCCATGTCTCAGCCCCATACATCACTGTTGGCACAACAATTCCTTGATACAGTGCACTTTTTACTTTCACTCCGAGATTTCTCGTCTTCCACATACTTCCCATTGCTCCGAAAACCTTCCTTCCTTCACACACTCTCTGTTTTACCTCCACTTCCATACCTCCACTCCTGCTTATCGTTCCTCCTAGATATTTAAAACACTCTACTTGAACTAAATTATAATAGGCTATATTCTTGTGTTGCATTCACTTACGAAAGTTGTGTTTACTGTATCCACTATATACCATTTCCCTAGTAAATTAGAATACCCGGTGTGCCTTATCTACATTGCTAGGTTTTACCATTAATTTATATTTTATCATTAATATCCAGAACGGCGTCTAAATACAGTCTTCTAATTTATTTTCGTTTATTTTCCTATGCAGGAGTAAAACTAGCATGACTCGATTATACATTAATTATAGTTGTAAAGCATACTAACATTCCTTGCATTCTGATAATGAAATAGTGTGTGCGTGTGTGTGTGGTCAATAAACTTACCTACCTATCTATCTATCTGTGTTCTAGTTGGCATGGTCGTAATCCACCAAAAAACAGTAAGTTTCTCGCTTACTTTTGGCGCTACCTGGACGTGTCAAACAGAGCCATCTATGGAGAACCAAAAACATCATATCTCAGATTGTTTCAAATACCGCCGTCAGAGGCCACTAATGGATGGCTAAAGATCCATACCACGACTTTAGTCCCAGACTATACAGTCGGTCACCTTTCCGACTGGGCCACCTAATAGTAATTTCGCTGGGTCTTTCGCTCTGGTATTACTAAGATCGCTCACTCCCCCCCACCCTGAATCTGTTGCACATCATGTCCCATAGAGGGCGTTGTTAGATTTGCTGGGAACGAGAGGGGTGGGCTACACCATAGAGTACATATGACCTAGAGGCAAAAGAAGGCGCCATAAATCTGTAAATAGGGATCCTCGCATTCGAGAGATGGCAGCAGGATCACAAAGGACAATGGGAGGGGAGGGTACCCACAAAGACATTTTATTGACTATCCTTGGTCCCATTAATTCGTAATAATCCCAACCTTGTACTAATAACGCTATTAATAATCAATTGAACGTTATCCAGAGACTCTGCAGACATGACATAGTTAAATAGACATAAGTAGAGGCTACTGTAAAGGCCAGTCATCGTGTAATTGTCGGCATTATGAGGTGCACAAGCAGACCTCCTTCAACACCCGCCACTGTTGATGTGAGATTCGGGAGTTGCCAACGTCAATGGTGAGACAAAATATCCCTAGATGTCAAAAGTATAAATGTGCAGTTTTAGTGCTACTTTACAAATTAACATTACATAACATGTAGCATAATAATATATATTCAAAATTACATTTTAATGTTGTTGTGTTGCTTGAAAGTATACAGCTTGCATTATATATGAGTATGTTTTATAGTGTATATGTATACTTAATATTTTCATCTTGCTTATATATATCTAATTTATATTAAATAATTTACAAGTGTTTTTACCAACATTAATTAACTCTTAATACGTTCCCTCTTTAATCTATTGCTCCCTCGTTTTGTGGATATTCCCTTAACTTTGGCAACACTGCAGCAAGCCAGCTGGCAGGCGGGCGCGGCGCACAGACTATCTATAATAAGGACAAGCCACTGAGGTGCTTTGGTTGTTATACCATACAACAGTGCTGCCACCAAATCCCTAGAACACGGGGCAAAATATCCGTGTGACGTCACGCTTTTGCCTCTAGGTCATAATTATGTGCTCTATGGGCTACACGGAGAAGGGGGTGGGGGGGGGGGGGGTATTGTGTAGGGAAGGTTGGAAGTGTGTACTGTGTGTTGTGTGGGAGGGGGGTTACGTGAATTATTTCACAAGGTTTATGGTTAATGTTTTATCTCTTGATATTAATTAAGATGTAAATAGTTTGGTGAGGTCGATTTGCGGCATTTGTTTTGGGGCTCCTCATACCTCTCTGTCTCATGCCTTTTTCTTCAAATACAGCATTATGTGTAGCGTTGTGTTGTTACTTAAAATAAAATAATGTATTGCATATCCATATCCATCTAGTCGTCATTAGTGAAATTACCATACCAAAATAACAGCTTTCATAACTAGTCGCTTACACCAAAGAATTCTACACTGTTAGAGAAAATCGGTCATTCAGCAATAAAACCAGTGCAATATATATTGATATAATTATGATATTCTCCAGATGTGTATTTTGTGTTTGAGAAGGGGGTTTGGAGAAGACAAAATATATATATATATGACTAAAATACAGTACAAAAATATCAGACTTTAGAACTGGTAACCTACTTAACTTTTCCTACCCGGTCTGCCTTAGGTAAGGACAGCTTGAAAGAAGGGCCGCTACCCGGTATGCCTTACCTAAGGCAGCAGCTTAATAGCCTAATTAAGCTTGGTCTGAACGCCGTGCGTACGACGTATGTCAACAAACCCAAGCGTTGCGTCACCACACCTCCGAAAACAAGAAGGAGAAAACTCTTCAATGTTATTGTTCTGACGTCAGACGAAATTAGTGTCTGAAAAGCCCCCATATTGGCAACATCTCTGCATTATTGGCTCCACTGAAATCGTCATCACAACTGAACCAGTTGACTTACAGAGCTCTACTCAACGCCAAAATACAGATTGAAAACCGCACTACGATTATAGATGAGTGGGAAAGTTCTAGCAGTGAAAATAAACATAAATACGGTAGCCTAGGCCTAGACGTTTTTCAGCCATTTCGCCCAGGTAGGGGCGACCGTCATTGGGTAGGACAGCCCGGGTAGGAAGGGTTAAATAGAAACAAATAAATTATTTGCTCGGAAATAAGTGCTACAAACTTCAAAGTCGTTATAACTTATAAGACAAATAGGTCCTACTAAAATGTCATTGGAAAACACTATATACTTTCAAAGTAGCCCCAGAGAAGTGTTAGTGGTTTGCATTTCCCAATGTTGATATGTATGATAAAGGTGTTTGTTATTAGCATATACATTTGGATAGCAATGCAAATATCATCAAGCCGTTCAGAGAGAGAGAGCGAGAAGGAAATGGAGAGACGAACTAAATGGACGAATACATCGAAGAGACTTATATACGAAAGCTTGACTCTAATATCTGTGGATAGAGTATTTATTAAACAAAATAATAAGCATTCGGTAATGTTTACTCTATATTTCATCTAAACATATGAAAAACAAATGACCCGCAGAGCCACTTCACCTATGTAGTGCAAATTCCCATTACAAGCACCCCGATTCCTCGATATGACAATCAAAGGTTTGATGTTCTCCACCCCTTTACCTAATAAATTGTTTCTCTGCGTATGAAAGAGACAAGAGGCAAAACTACTTATAAACAATTTGACGTCCTATTGTCCCCCTTGCCCCAGTCAGAACAGAATGCTTAGTACAGAACCATATTCAAGGTGCACTGGAATGTAACTGCAGGAAACGCAAAGCTTTAAACAAAGTCATAGGGTGAGGGATAGACACATTTACGGAGTGAATTCCATACTTAACTTGTTGAGCTGAATAATTACAGGGGAATTTAAGTTAACTGTTAGCTTTGAATGGTGGGCAGAAAAGTGGTGGGAATGAGTTACGAAGCGGGTGGCCCTCTGTCTCTGCAGAGTGAGAGGTATACGCTAGGACAGCTGTGAAGAACACTGATTATAATAATGGCATAACAGTAATATACATGCAATGTTCACAATGTGAAGAGATTGTAGACAATATGGTGGAGAAGACTAGAGATTACATGCCTTTGACTGCACCCTTTCAGAGGCATTTTTCATATGCGAACAATACCTGATACGCTTACAACAGTGTCCCTGTACGGAAACAATTGGCTGTACAGGGATAAGGAGGTAACAGACGATTGAGCAAACCTAACCTCTGGGACATTTTGTAATCAACAATGCTAATATGATCTTTCAAAGACACACACACACACACTTGTGTTTCGATAAACACTAATGTTTCACTGCATGTACGCGCATACCAGTATATGTTATGGCTCTAGCCATCTCTCTCTCTCTCTCTCTTCCACGAAATCCTCAACCTCTACGATAAGAGTAAAGCTGTAGATATTATATACCTTGATTTTCAAAAGGCCTTTGACAAAGTTCCCCACAAACGTTTACTGCTAAAAACTAAAAGTGCATGGAATACAAGACACACCGTCTTGTATTCCATGCACTGAAATGTTGAAATGGATAGAAAATTGGCTCAGCGACAGAAAGCAAAGAGTAGTCATAAACGGTAAGGCATCTAAATGGACCAATGTAAGTAGCGGGGTACCCCAGGGATCGGTACTAGGACCAATTATCTTTCTAATTTACATCAACGACATAGATGAGGGTCTCACCTGTACAATCTCAAAATTTGCTGACGATACAAAAATTGCAAATAGCGTACTCTCAAAAGAACAAGTTGACGATATGCAACACAATCTAGATAAATTGTCATGTTGGGCCCAAATTTGGCAAATGAGTTTCAATGCGGATAAATGTAAAGTACTACATATCGGATACCTAAATGAGAAAGCAAACTATTCGATGAATGGCACTCAGCTTAAGAATGTAAACAGAGAAACCGATCTGGAAGTAACAATATCGAGTAACCTAAAACCGAGTCAACAATGTGCAGAAGTTGTTAAGAAGGCAAACCAAATAATTGGCTTTATAGGCAGGTCATTTGCACATAAATCCAAAGAAGTTATCCTAACCCTTTACAATTCCTTAGTCTGCCCTCTTCTGGAATACTGCGTTCAATCCTGATGCCCTTATTACCAAAAAGATATAAACAAGCTAGAACGACTTCAACGTAGAGTTACCAAAATGATACCTAGCCTATAGAACAAACCATACGAAGAGCGTCTTGGAGAATTAAATATATTTCCTTTAACCCAGTGCAGATTAAGAGGCGACTTAATTCAAGTGTTCAAAATCATCAAAGGCATCACAATATGAACTGTAGTAAGTACTTCACTATCGACCAATCTAATTACACACAGGGAAACGGTTGCAAAATTATTGGTAAATCTTTTAACTCACACGAATCTAAGAATTTCTTCTTCAATCGAGTTGTCAACTTGTGGAATGGGCTTCCCCGAGACGTTATAGACTGCAGCACCGTTGATTCATTTAAACTCCGCCAAGACAAATATCTCGCATCAAACCCGCGACTGACTGCGTTTGAAAAGGAATAACTTTATTTTATCCTCCCCTCAGTTACTAACCAATCTGTCCCTTACTAACTTCCTAATCCTGCCAAGGACATTAGTTCCCTTTCCAATGTTCCCTTACCCACTCTAAACCACTGTTTGGACACTTGATTCTCAGTGTTTTGAAGGACATGCAGCCTAGAAGGGTCACTAGATTTGTTGTTGCTTGATTTCCTTTGTACTCCTTTGTACTCTCTCTCTCTCTCTCTCTCTGTGTGTGTAGGAACAGTGGTTTGTCAGGAGAGTCACAGGACTGCACTTTCTACCAATTATTATCTTCCGCAACTAACTCAGCGTGTTACAGGTTGCCAGGGTAGCTCATGAAAAAGATATATCCACTGATATTTTAACTACCAATCATGTTATGACTTATACCTATTGGCTTCTGGAAGAGAAAAACATACGTAGGAACTATTTAAGATATACTGAAATTTAGCAATTTAGAAAAGACCATAATTATATCACAATTCCACGTGGCAGCTGTATGTGTGTGAGTGTGTGTGTGGGGGGGGGGGGGAAGGTTAAATGCCGATATAACTATGTTAACGTTAAATATCTCATGATTAAATCTATGCAAGGGTAACTATACATTATGTGCAGTAAAATATATAAGTTAGATAAGAGACTGTCACCCTATATAATCATTAACCCTTTCACGCATTTATGACGCAGAGGTTGCCAGATTAGCAATAAGAAATAGAGTTTTCTCACTCTTATAATTACCTCTCCAAAATTAGTTTTCTGCCCACAGCTAACTCAAAGACAACTGCAGAGGTTGAAGTAACTAAACTAAAGATTTCTAAATACCCTTGATGGTAACAAAGGCTTTAAAGTATCCCCATAGGCTCAAAATCGCGTCATATGTCGGAGAGGGTTAATAACTATATGCTTAACCATAAACCCAGTGACCTAACCTAACCTAACCTAACCTAAAATAACCTAACCCTAACCTAACCTAACCCTAATCTAACCTAACCTAACAAATGAGTAATGTCCTCAATTCCTTCTTTGCATCAGTTTTTACTACAGAAGACCTCAGGGTTTGGGGGATGGATGGAAATAAGTGGCAAGCTCCAGGAGTGGTGGTGGTGGTGATGGGGGGGGGGAGGGGGTGGTATAAACGGGGCGAACTCGTTGTCCAAGAGCGGGGTCACTTGGTTTCGGGGCGAATTCTCCTGTAACCACTGAGTGATGGCAGATAATATCTGTAGGACGGTGACTCCGAGGACCATTAGTTTGTAAAACTCTGTTGGGTATTGTTGATGTGTCCATTATGTGGGATACTGGAACACTCTACTCTGTTTCAGCGACGCTGAGGTGAGATGTCAATAAGTCTAGCTGATTAGCTCATGCGATAGTGTTCAATGTCTCGTTCTTTAGTAATTATTAATTCTTAAAGGTTTAAATAATCACGGTCGCACAAGTCAATCAGCTGGAACTATTGACATCATCCTGGTCGCTGAAACAGTATTGTTAGGGATTTCTACTTCATTCAAGTGTCACTGGTTGTAATTGAGGTATTGTGCTTGTTATGGTGGGTATGATCTTTAATTATTTATGATTGAACATCGTATGCAATATTATGAGCCCGGTATAATTAATTTGACCTGTAGACAGCTTGGTTTCATATAGGAAGATATTTTTGTTCAAGAGTGTACAGGAACGAGTGAGAGGTGGAATTGGGAGGCTTCGTGCAAGCTACCCCCCTTTCATTCACATTCCATTCTACCCCCTGTCGTCCTACACTCGTAACCCTATTCATTCTCCCCCCTTTCTTCCAACCCTTGCTCTTCTTCGTTGCCTGACGTACGAATGATATTGATTATAACTAGGTAATAATGTATTTGGCTTTTCTAATCATAAGTAATGTTTACAAGATATATCATAGAGTTCTTGGTAAAAGTAATACTTTAATTCAGCAAGTATATAAGGAGTTGATATTAATACAGTTAGAGAAGTTGGTATCAGAGCCAGGTGCGCTAGGGGTATTTAAAAGATAAGTGAACTAGCACACTGCCTCAGGCCATGACAACAAGTTCTGTCGTAGACTGTACAGTTGTGGACAGATGAAACAGATACAGCCTTGGTCTGTCCAAGACCTCAATAGAGTGCAGCACAATTAGTGCCCATAAATTATCTGGTAACAGTGATAGTGTGGGGGTAGGAGGTGAAGGTATGGGGTGGAGGGAGGGAGGCGAGGAAGGGTGAAGGAGGGTACAGGAGTGGGAGGGGTAACCAGCGGCGAGGTGAGATGGGAGTAGAGTGGAGACTGATAAGGAGAAAGCAGGGGTGCTGGGGAAATACTTTGGGGGATACTAACAGTGGAGTCGGATGATGCAGAGCCTACTATTCCCATCAAACAGGCACCGGCACTAGAACTAATAGAGTTTTCCCATGCTAGAATAAGAAGGGCTATAGAAAAAATGAACAGAAGTAAGTCACCGGGACCGGATGGGATACACCCAAGAATCATAAAGGAAGGAGGTGAGATGTTAGTAGAGCCATTGAAAATGTTATTTGAGGTATCGTTTAATACAGGACAAATCCCGATGGACTGGAGAGAGGCGAACATAACAGCTATATTTAAGAAGGGAAAGAGAAATGACCCTGGGAATTATAGACCAGTCAGTTTGACAAGTGTTGTGTGTAAACTAATGGAAATGGTAATTAGAGAAGGAATAATGGAGCATATGAAGTCAAACCAACTTTGCAGTGGGAGACAGTTCGGATTCTTGCCGGGGAGGTCGACGGTAGTACAGCTAATTAAGGTGGTAGATGATTGGATGCAAATTCTAGAAGATGGTGATGTAATAGACGTGGTATATTGCGATTTTAAGAAGGCCTTCGATAAGGTCCCACATAGAAGGTTAATAGAGAAAGTTAGAAGCTATAATATAGGGGAGAAATGTGTGAAATGAATAGAAGCCTTCCTAAAAGATCGGAGACAGAGGGTACTGGTGAATGGAATAGTCTCGGGGTGGAGGGAAATTACAAGTGGGGTACCTCAGGGATCTGTGTTGGGATCACTGCTGTTTGTTATATTTATCAACGACTTACCTGAAGTTATAACTAATGGAAGTGAGGTATACCTGTATGCGGATGACACTAAGCTGTATAGAAGAGTGAGGAGTAAGGAAGATGTGGGTTTGCTTCAAGGAGATGTGGAGGGCATGAAGGGATGGTCTGAGTATTGGTTAATGCCTTTTCATCGAAAAAAATGCAAGTACATGCGGATTGGGACAAGCAAGATAGACAAGGTAGGATACAGTATGTATGAAGCGATGGAGGAAGTGAATGCAGAAAAGGATATAGGAGTAGTGATAGACAATAAGTTAAATTTCTCAGAACATTTAGCGGAAAAGATAAACAAAGCCAATAGAATTGTAGGGCTGATAAGGAGGACATTTGTGTCACTTGACGAAGAAATCTTCAGGAATCTCTATACAGCGCTGGTTAGGCCGCACCTGGAATATGCGAACCAGGTGTGGGCTCCATATATGGTAAAGGATATAGAAGCAGTGCAGAAAGTGCAGAGGAGAGCTAGCAAGCTGGTACCAACGTTGAAGAACGCGGGCTATGAGCAGATGTTGAGGACACTGGCATATAGGAGAAAGAGAGGGGATATGATAGAGACTTTTAAGATAGTGTCAGGAAAGTACGATGAGGATGTGTGTGAAGGTATCTTCTTGATGCGGGAGGGAACAAGAACGAGAGGACACTCTAAGAAAATTTACAAAGAAAGAAATAGGCTTGAGAAGGCAAAGAACTCATTTTGTGATAGAGTGGTAAATGAGTGGAACGCACTGCTCCAGTATGTAGTCGATTCTGAATCAATAAGGGAGTTTGACAGTAATCTTGATAAAGCATGGGGAAGACAAGGTTTGAAGTTTGATTATAAAACAAAAATACAGATTAGTAAAAATGTTACGTCTGCTACCGCCGCCGCCAACACCGTGAACGACCGCAGCAGTGCAAATACTGGTACCGAGCTGGATACACAGGCCTAGTTTGCCTTTTTCCAGAGGATCTACTGTAAGAAACTGTAAGAATGTGGGGGTGGAGGGAAGTGGGTATTATGATTGCAAAATATTGGATTGATGGTATTATTGAAACATATAATACTGCTAAAGTTGTAGCAAATTGAAACAGAGACACCCTCCAATAAGAAACTGTGTGTGTCTACCTCGAGAATCTTAGATGGGGAAGGGGAGAAGGTATTATTATTATAAGGACTAGCACCAATGCCCATGACAACTTTGTGGCATGATTAAAACGGCAGAGGTACGGTAAGTTAGGCGAATTCAAGAAAGATACAAAGCTATGGGAAAAAACGTTACAGAAAGGTAAAAGACGAGCACGAGACAGAAAATGCATAAAGAGATCCAGATACAAAGTGCGGAGTGACAAACTATAGAGGGCAACCTAGCAGTAGTGCAGGATAGGAGTAGGTGCATGGTGGTGGATTACAAAGAAACCTGTGGCTGGAGGGTGAATTATGTTATGAAGAACAATTAATTTATACTTTGGCAATGGCATACCGGTAATAAATAAGTTGTCTAACATCTCACTTACCCACCTTCGATTGTGATAGTAATATAACAAATTCTTAATGCTTTAAGTAATTATTCAACTATGAAAACCATCTTCGCAGAGCCTCATAATACCATAAACCTTGATAAGATTAGGTAGAGGTGTGTGTAGCATGAAAACGCGCTATTAGCAACTTGCTCTCGCTAGCTTTCTCTCTCTCTCTCTCTCTCTCTCTCTCTCTCTCTCTCTCTCTCGCTATTGGAACATAACCACAAACCGTTTGTCGGTTGTATATCTAATTAACTTTGAAACATTATATATATATATATATATATATATATATATATATATATATATATATATATATATATATATATAATTATACTGTACATACAGCACCAAATCACCACCCATAACGAGGGGCGTCGCGCTCCTTGGTGCCGCTAGAAGAGTGGCGAACACCTCAAAAGGTAAAGCCATCTCTCCTTTCTCAGAAATCACCATCTTAGGAGATTTTAACACTCACCACCACCAATTAATCTCCTCTCATTGTCGATCTTTTCCCTCATTTGGGCTCCTCTTACCTATCTCTCTTACCTGTCCTATCTCTCCAGTTCGGCCACCCGATTGAGCCGAACTAGCCAGCCGGCGGCATTTGTAGCACTTTGGCACTGCCGATTGGGAGGCTCTCCGGTAGTACTTCTTTGATTTCCCATGCAATGACTTTTGCTTCCGTTGCCGGGGACCCTCGGAGAGTGCTGAACTCATTACCGAGGTAATCCTCTCGGGCATGGAGGCATACATTCCATTTTCTTTCCCTCAGACTAATGTAAACAAAACTTGGTTTACTCACGCTTGTTCTACTTCTGTCCGCAATAAGGATGAAGCATTCAAACGGTACCGACACCTTCAAACTCAAGAATCGTATTCTTCCTATGTTTGTGCCCAGAATTAAGCCAAATATGTTCTTTCACTCACCAAACACTCTTTCATCGATTCTATATTAAATGCACTGAACTATCCAATATCTAATGATAATGACGGACAGGCTGGGTGAGCTCGGTATCTTGACCAGGATTTGAACCCACTCACTCCAGGTATATTTGGAAGAGCTGAGCACCATAAGCACTCAGCCATAGCCTATGCTCATGGGTGAGTGGTTATGGTGCCCAGCTCTTCCAAATATACCTGGAGTGAGTGGGTTCGAATCTTGGTCAGGTCACCTCTCTGAACTATCCAACTTTAAGACCTTCCCAAGCTTTCTGGTATCTAGCCAAAAATCTCTCCACCAATTGTTCTTCTTCGTCTTTCCCTCCCCTTTTCCACTCTGACGGCACTACCGTCACTTCTTCCTCTGACAAAACTAAACTCTTCACCCAAACTTTCGCTAAAAACTCCACCTTGGATGATTCCGGTGCTATTCCTCCCTCTCCAACCCCCTCTCTCCTACTCATACCTAATATCATAATCTCTTTTAATTATGTGCTCTCTACCCTCTCTGGGCTAAATACTAAGAAGGCGTGATGGTGTTCCTCGTGTTGTACTAAAAAATACTGTGCTTCCATGCTGACTCCCTGCCTAGGCAAACTCTTTCGTCTCTGTCTCTCCTCTAATGTCTTTCCTTCTTGCTGGAAGTTTGCTCTCATTCAACCTATCCCAAAGAAGGGATGATCGCTCTCAACCCTCCAACTATCGTCCAATTGCTCTCATTTCTTGCATCTCCAAAGTTTTGGAAACTATTCTTACTTAAACATTTCTTAAGCATCTCTCTGCCCATATAATCTTCTTTCAGATCGCCAGTATGGCTTCCTTAGGGTTCGCTCTACTGGTGATCTTCTTTCATATCTTATTCATATCTTACTAACTTTTGGTCATCCTCCTTTCGTGATTTCGGTGAAACCTTTTCTATTGTGCTAGACATATCTAAGTCCTTTAATAGAGTCTGGCACAAATCTCTAACTTCTAAACTCTATCTATCTATCTATTGCCTGACACCGTGATCCCCGAAGGGGTTGTCACGAACGAACCGCCCCCATGTACCTCTGTCCCCAGTCAGTCGACGCCTCTCCTCCCAACCAGCACCGCCTTCATTCATATACTTCCTCACTCCATCCTTCCACCTCTCCTTCGGTCTACCTCTCCCTCTTTGTCCTTCCACCTCGCTCTCGTACACCCTCTTAGTCATTCTCTCGCTTCCCATACGTTCCATATGGCCGAACCATCTCAAGTTGTTCCTTTTCACACTTTCCAGCACATCTACCTCCACACCACACCTCCTTCTTATTTCCTCATTCGTCTGTCTATCCCTCCATGTAACTCCTCACGCACTTCTCAAGTAACTAATTTCCACCCCTCTCACTCTTGGTCTGAGTCTCTTCCCGAACGTCCATGCTTCGCTTCCGTAAATTAGTGTCGGGATTACCACACTGCCATGCAAGGACTTCTTCACTTCCATATTGACCACTCTATTTCTTGTTACTGCTTTCAACGTTCCTACAACCCTCTTACCCTGTTGCATCCTCTCCCGCACTTCTTCATCCATAGTCCCATCTTTACTCAACACACTGCCCAGATACTTAAAAGAGCTGACGATCTCCATACCCTGACCGTTCAAGTACCCACTACTCACCTTTAGTTTTTGTCCGTCAAGTTGTGCCTTTATCTCTATTTCCCTTCCTGGCCATTCCATGGCTGCAGTTGTGGATGGCCTTCTTTCACTTCCTCAACCTATCAACTATCAACTATTCATTCATATGCTGATGACTCTACCTTACACTATTCAACTAGTTTTTCAGAACCCCCCAGCAAGCAATCTCTCAAAAAGTCATGTGACGATGCGATAAAACATTTATCTTCTAACCTATCAACAATTCCCATTTGGGGCAGAAAATATATTGTTGCTTTTGGTGCTTCCAAAACCCATTTCTTCATATACCTACCCATCAAGAACTCCCACAGGACTTTCCCTTATACTTCAACAATGCACAAATCAACCTTTCATCTTCTCTCAGTATTCTCGGTGTATCCTTTTCTCCTGATCTCACTTGGAAAGATCATATTACCACCCTTGCTAAAGCAGCTCTCCAGAAGCTGGGTATGCTCAATCGCCTCCGGGGGTTCTTTACCCCGGCACAATTTCTTGCTCTGTACAGAGGCACAGTGCGTCCATGTATTGAGTAGTGTTCATATGTGTGGGGAAGATCCTCTCACACAGCATTTCTTGACAAAGTAGAAAAGAAAAACTTTCGTCTCATTACCGGTAACTGATGTCCACTCCCTGACTCTCTGCGATCTCTCTCTCTTCGCCGCAAAGTTGTATCTCTCTCGCTATTCTACCGATATTACAATAATCAGTGTTCCTCACCCTCTCTCAATGTATACCACCTCCTCTACGAAGAGTATGTAGAACCCGTCTTCCAACACAATCCCACCCCTACTCTTTGCAACTCTCCAACCCAAGAGTGAAACGATAATCCCAATCTTTCCCCTATTTAACAGCTGAGCTCTGGAACGCTCTACCCTGAATCCATTTTCTCCTCATCCAATGACTTTAATTACTTTAAACTCCGTGTATCCAGGCATTTTGGATCGAACATTCATTGATTTTGGCCCCGTCACTCTTTCAACTATGTGACATTCGTCACAGGCAGTTCTGCCTTTTGTCTCACTAACTCACATAGAAAAATTATCTACGAACTATAATATGACCATGCTTTTATTACAGTCTCGCTCTACAGGTTTGTGTGAGTCAATTATTATTTAGTAAGATTAAGATTACCCTCTTTATTGGTTAATAAGGATGTATAAAATCTAGAGTTACCAATAATGCTATTGTAAAGTCGGTTTGTAACTAAATATATTAAGAAATCAATGGACCTTATATTATTGATTGGCAATATTTGTCAAGATTGTATTATTGGTAACCTAAGGAAATATTGAATTAAGAAATGTTATGTTACGTGCAATAGTTTGAAAGCCCCATAAATGAAATATATGTGTATATATTCCATACCAAGTGTGCTGACAACAATAAACACGGAAATGCTGCAACTCCTCCTTTGCAATCATCTTTTAGATACCGGTACTGCCTTTGTTGTTAAGCTTTATGTTATTCACAATTTACTGTTAAATATTATACGAAATCACAGGTCATATATTCACATACATGAACATTCACCCTGTTTTTCTAGAACGGGATTAAATTATTAATGACGACTGGTAATTCGTTGCTCCCGTTTATCTTTTGCGCCTTTAACCCTTATTTAGCGGCGAGCAACATAAGTCGAGTTAAATAAAGCTGGACTATGTGGCGGCGCTCGACATAACTCGAGTGGCAATTTCAGCACGTAATGTGGCTGAGAGAGAGAGACAAGTGGTGGCAGGAGACTAGCGAGCGTATGACTGCTCCAGACCACCGCGGCGAACCTACTGACACAAATCTCAGCTCCCTCCTCCCTCTCTCACTCGCTACATACTCAATTATGTACTGAAAGTACCGAATTACCTGCTTTTTGCACTCGCGTTGCACGGTTATTGCAAGAAAACTATCCATCATACAAGGATCGTTATGGTGTCATTCGAAAGCTCTGTTTATGCCCTTTCAGGGATAGGTACTTGTTTTACGTTCTGGGTCTTATTTAGGCATGAAAATGATCACGTAAACAGCCCTATTTTGGCTAAAAACACCCCGCTGTGCGGTACACATAAATAAACCGCATAGGCCGCTCGTAAGGTGTTAATCTCTTCCTGTTTTCTGTAATCTGTTAAAGTTCATTTATCAAGCTTTATGTATCTCTCCTGGTTCATCTTTCTCTAGATTGTTAGTAGCTATATCTCAAACATTCGAAGTCTACTTCTGCCTAGGTCATGACATTATGAATTTCTCTAATTATCTTAACCCTTAACTGGCGGCGCGCAACTTATGTCGTGTGAAATAAATTTGGACTAAGTGGCGGTTCACAACTTATGTCGTGCGCCATTTTCAGCATGTAATGTTGCTGAGAGAGAGAGCTGAGCGGTGTGAGGAGCCTAGCAACTGTATGACCGCTCACCACCACCGCGGTGGACCAACTGAAGTGAATCCCTTCCCTCCCCTCTCACACTCGCTACACAGGCAATTATGTAGGGAAATTACCTAATTACAGGGTTTTTTCACTCGTGTTGCACGATCGTTGCAAGAGAACCAGCGGTCGTACAAGGATGGTTTGGGTGTCATTGGAAAGCTCTGTTTACGCCCTTTCAGGGATAGATACTTGTTTTACACTCTGGATCTTATTTAGGAATGAAAATGATCACGTAAACAACCCTATTTAGGGTTAAAAAAAAACGCTGGGCGCTACGGTCCGCTAGACCGCCTAGCCCGCCAATAAGGTGTTAAACCCATTTACCGTATATATCATAAAGCAGCACAATGCATTATTTTCGTTTTACTAGTTGTATATACTATGCATCTTTGCTCACTATAATTATTACAATCCTATTTAGTATTTTCATTGTAATGTATTCCCAACCCTTTCTTAACACCTTACGAGCGGCCTAGGCGGTAATTTATATGTACCGCCCATCGGGGTGTTTTTACCCTAAATAGGGTTGTTTACATGATCATTTTCATGCCTAAAAAGACCCAGAGCGTAAAACAAGTATCTATCCCTGAAAGGACATAAACAGAGCTTTCCAATGACACCCCAACCATCCTTGTACGACCACTGGTTTTCTTGCAACGATCGCGCAACACGAGTGCAAAAACCATGTAATTAGGTACTTTCCTTACATAATTCCCTGTGTAGCGAGTGTGAGGGGGGATGGAAGGGTGGTTTTCACTTCAGTTGGCCCACTGCAGTGGTGGGCGGCGGTCATAGCCTTACTACGCTCCTCACACTGCTCAGCTCTCTCTCTCTGCAACATTACGTGCTGAAAATGGCACACAACATAAGTTGTGAACCGCCACTTAGTCCAAATTTATTTCACACGACATAAGTTGCGCGCCGCCAAAGAAGGGTTAATACGTGTAAGCTGTTTCACTTTAATTTCACGATCATTATAGGATGTTCCTCAGTTTTGGAATGCTATTTATCTATAAAATCGGTAAGGACTATCTCAATTACTCCTCCAACTACAAGACGTCCCGCCACAAATTAATGAACTCATCTACTATATGCCATAATAAGTGAAGAAGCATATCCTCATATCTCTGAGACACTAACCAACTGTATACAGCTTAGAACCCGTAGCAAGGAATGGCCCTAACGCTATCTCATTTAACTCTTACACTTCTACTGATGCCGTCAAAACATAACAAACAATACCTGATATACCGGAAAGGTTCTGCATAATCGTGTTTTCATTTGATATTGATTAAGCTTACACCACCCTTGCGTCATTATTGTTGAGCATATCTACCAAGAGGTTTGACCAATAAATATACCTTAGTATGGTCTTTTGCGACTCTATACCGAAACTTTGAGGATTGTATTGACACATTATATATAACTGGTTGCTTTTCTTGAACAGGTGTATTGCCATGTAAATATACATTAGTCATCCTTTGTTTCCTGGTTTCCGCTTTGGAGTGAAATTAATAAAAATCGATTATTTATAGATACATTGAATAATGTTTTATTAATTAATAATATTATATTGCTTAAATTCTTATGAAAGTATATAATGAAAAGCGATTATATACCCGTGGCAATGCCAACACTGAATAACATCTCCAGTACACTTGGAAAACACTTTAATTGGCGTGTCATTGATACCGTATTATATACACCATATATGCATTACATACTCTAGTTAGCCTACTACTATAATATAACCTATACACTCACCATTATGCTGAAACACTAACTATAATATTTGAAGTTTGACTGACTCACCAACTGACAAATAATAACAATTACTATATTTCCCTTAGTAACGTAACCAACAGGTAGTTCAGTTGTATCTGATGCTCCCATGCTTGAACAATACCACGTTCCCGATATCAAAACTCAGTACGTGCTATAAGCAGAGAACACAAATGAAGTAGTACTACATTAGAGATTTAAGATATCATATATTTGAATACCTATATGTCACATATATATTGTATATGGAGAGAGAGAGAGAGAGAGAGAGAGAGAGAGAGAGAGAGCAATAGCAGATAGCAGCCTGTAGCGCGTTTATTATGCTACACACACCTCACGACTCCAATATTTCGCAATCACCACTTCCCTCCACCCCCACCTGCCGCTGGTTACCCCTCCCACTCCTGTACCCTCCTTCACACTTCCTCGCCTCCCTCCTTCCACCACATACCTTCACCTCCTACCCCCACACCATCACTGTTACCAGATAATTTATGGGCACTAATTGTGCTGCCCTCTATTGAGGTCTTGGACAGACCAAGGCTGTATCTGTTTCATCTGTCCACAACTGTACATTCATTCCAACTGCTCTATCGGACGCTATGAATAGGTGAATGGAAGAAGTAATTAATGGGGCGCTTTACCTTAAGGAAGGCCTCTCTATAAACTACTCCTGAACCAGAATTATATATTATGTTCTCTCCACCAACCAACTTTACTCCTAAACTCGATTAATTAAATTAACAAACACATGTGGCAGTTCGGAGATTCGAACCCAGGACGCTCACACCGAAAATCAACACACTTATGCATTGTGCCACAAAGACAGTAAAAGACTGCTGCAAAAGCCTATGAATTTATATGCAGTTTTGAATCCTGCATACCAATCTTAGTAGCATGTACATTCATTTCAACTGCACTATCGGAGGCAATGAATAGGTCTATCTATCTATCTATCTATTGCCTGACGCCGTGATCCCCGAAGGGGTGGCCACGAACGAACCGCCCCCATGCACCTCTGTCCCCAGTCAGTCGACGCCCCTCCCCCCAACCAGCACCGCCTTCGTTCATGTAGTTCCTCACTCCATCCTTCCACCTCATATTCGGTCTACCTCTCCCCCTCTGTCCCTCCACCTCGCTCTCGTACACCCTCTTAGTCATTCTCTCGCTTTCCATACGTTCCATATGGCCGAACCATCTCAAGTTGTTCCTTTTCACACTTTCCAGCACATCTACCTCCACACCACACCTCCTTCTTACTTCCTCATTAGTCTGTCTATCCCTCCATGTAACTCCGCACGCACTCCTTAAGTAATTCATTTCCACTGCTCTCACTCTTGGTCCGAGTCTCTCAACCAACGTCCATGCTTCGCTTCCGTAAGTCAGTGTCGGGATTACCACACTGTCATGCAAGGACTTCTTCACTTCCATACTGACCACCCTATTTCTTGTTACTGCTTTTAGCGTTCCTACAACCCTCTTCCCCTGTTGTACCCTCTCCCGCACCTCTTCATCCATAGTCCCATCTTTACTCAACACACTGCCCAGATACTTAAAAGAGTTGACGATCTCCATAGCCTGACCGTTCAGCTTCACCTCACACTCTGTGACTTCACCCCTTTCGAAGACCATAACCTTGCTCTTCCCCGTATTTACCTTCAAATTCCGTTTTTCGCACACTGTTCCAAACTCATTTACCAGACCCTGCAACTCCCATTCATTATCACTCATCAGAACTGTATCATCCGCAAACAGCAGTATAGGTAGCTTCCACTCAATTCCCTCCCTTTTCAGCGATACACCAACATCCACTGCTCTTGATAGTATTTCTTTCATAACTCCATCCATATATACAGTAAACAACCACGGGGACATGAATAGGTGAATGGAAGAATTAAATAATGGGGCGCTTAACCTTAAGGAAGGCCTCTATAAACTATTCCTGAACCAGAATTGACAAAGAAACGCACCCCTCACCTTTCAAAGGTTAGTCAACAACCATTTTGCCGGCTTCTTGGGTGACTCATTCTTTGCCTACCTGGACGACATCATAGTCTGTAACAAGGGTGTTGACGCTCATCTTGACAAACTCCAACAAGTAATGGAAAGACTACAAATGGAAGGTTTACGCATCAAGATCAGTAAGTGTGATTTCCTTAAAGGAAAAATCAAATTCCTAGGTCACCAAGTAGACGCAGAAGGAATCCACACTATGGATGATAAGATCTGCGCGGTACAAAATTTCCCACAGCCAAAATCGGTAGAGAATGTCCGAAGCTTAATCGGGTTGTCGGGCTACTATCGTTCATTCGTGAAGAACTATGCAAGTCTAGCAAGGCCTCTGACCCAACTGCTCCGAAAGGCTGCACCCTTCATATGGGGCTCGGAGCAAGAGGAAGCTTTCAAAAGCCTTAAACAAGCACTCACATCTACACCTGTCTTAGTTGTTGTTGTTGTTGTTGTTCCCCAAGCTGCCTGGCCGAACAGCCCCAAGGCCCCGAGCAAGGCCAAGGCCATAACCGTGCGCCCCCACAGAACCCTCCCTGCCGACCACAATAGAGCCTGGGTGACCGAAGCCACTCCATGGCGGGGAGCTGAGGAGGGTGCAGAAACGCCCAAGAAACCAAAGCTCCCACCCAGGGCCCTGTGCCCCTCAGCAATTATGAAGAGAAAGTTGAGGGGCAAAGGAAAAATGTGACGCTTTGGTTTCCAATCTGAGTAGATTGGGAGGTAAATCCACAGAATAGACGCCGTCACTTTAGATCTAGAAAATATATAAGTAAAAGGAACAGTCAGAGTAAGCTATGGGTATTGCAGAGATCGCTCAGTTCTCACTCTGATAGACCAGCCCATCACCACATGACTAGAACCCAATCCTCTCAGCATCAGCTAGGAAAGGCCCTAGAAAGCTGCCTTTGGCGGGGGGATAGCTCCCCTATTTCAACCACTTTTGGGGTTGGGCACCCGCCCCCTGTCTTAGTTTTCCCTAACTATGATCAACCATTCACATTTTGCACCGACGCATCCTTCAAAGGACTCGGAGCTGTTCTAATGCCGCCAGATGAAAGAGGCAAAATGTGAGTCATTGGTTACGCAAGTAGAGCGTTGAATGATGCCGAGACGAGGTATCACACAACGGAATGGGAAAGCCTTGCAGTAGCTTGGGCACTGAAGTATTTCCGAGACATCATCCTCAGCTACCAGATCGATATCTATACAGACAATGAGGCGGTCACCAAGGTATTCAAGGGTGGTAAGAATCTCACTGGCAGACTAGTGCGGCGGTATGAAACGGTATTACAGTTTGATCCGACTCTGTATCATATCAATAGTAAAGCTAATGTGGCGGCAGACGCACTCTCCAGAAATTTGCAAGTGGCCCCAGTGATCCTGCTACCAACGCTAACAGAAAGAAGTGAAAGAAGAGCAAAGGATCTTCTGTGGTCCAAAGTTATCTATTGTCTGGAATCAGGGGATACCACAACTCTCCCAGCACTATCAGTTCCCCTCACGCAATTCACGTTGCTGGACAGACTTCTGGTTAGAGTTATTCCCAAAGGCATTGATACACGACCCCGTGTAGTGATTCCAAATACCCTCACTGAAGGATTACTTCAACAGCAACACGATGCTCCCCAAGCTGGCCATCCAGGAAGGGACAGAATGCTTGAAGCTACAAAGAGGAAGTACTACAGGAAAACGATGAGAAAGGATATTGAAAAACACATAGCAAGATGTCTCTCTTGTTCCCAGCACAAAGGAACCTGTGATGGACCCGCTCCAATCTTGGATTATCCAACGCCTTCACTTCCATTCGACACTGTTTTTGTGGATTTGCTGAAGTTGCCAAGGAGTCACGAGGATTCACAGTACCTTCTAGTATGTGTTGATTTCTTCTCAAAATTCGTCGACCTAGCCCTGCTAAAGACTAAACCAGCAGATGAAGTTGCTCATGCACTAGTAATGCATCTCATCTGTCCGTTCTCCTGACCTAAGACTCTTCTCTCAGACAATGGGGTGGAATTCAAGAACCATGTGATTGCAAGTATCTGTGATATCTACAATAACAAGCAATCTTACATTGCAGCATACCACCCGGCCTCAAACGGGTTGGTTGAACGCATGAACAGGACCCTACGCCATGTGACAAACCCGCTCCAGGAAGCGTGGGAAGACTGGCTCCCACAGCTAGCAGCTTGTGTAAACGGCTCTATAAACTCCTCTACAGGTAAGATGCCATACTACATAAGTCTATGGTCAAGACAAGATTCTGCCATATGAACTGCGGTCCAAGCCTTGCACACCAGTCTACAATCTAGAGGACTATGCTAGGAGACAACTACAAGTCTTTAGCAAGATCCACCATCAAGTCCGAGATCATTTACAGGCATCCCGTGCAGAAATTATAAGGAAACAACACAAATGAACACAGCAAACTGTCCTTGAAGCAGGCGACAAAGTAATGTGCCTAGATCCGACGAGAAGGTCTAAGCTCTCGCCGAAGTATAGTGGACCCTATATTGTTACGGACACAACATCCGGAAACAAGTTTGAGGTTCGAGAACCTACCACTAACAAGGTAGAAGTAATCCATGGCGATAGGTTAAAACGTGTGAGTCCTGAACTCCCCGTCCATGGACAAGTAACACCTATCCCCTCACCTTCAATGGTGCAACCCACTGCACCTCCGTTGACTGACTCCGAAGACGCCAATGAATATAGGTGGAAGCTCCGTTCTGCTAGCAGAGTGGATCATTGTTCTATCGAGATAGCATATCTAAGAAAACAAGCCGTGCACCCAGGTGTGTAGAGAGTAATAACTTACCAATCAACCAAAATCATCGTTTTGTTAACGTCTCATATCTAACAGAGCAAGCCGCTCACCCAAGTACATATCCTACTGGGCGAGTGAAGTATTCGATTAGTACACATTCCTAATAGGATATTGTCCTTTCTTCCGAGAAAGATGACCTGGTTAGTGAAAACCTTTCTACTGCTTGGAACACTAATAGTGGCTGATGCAGCATCACCTTCGTTGCTGAAGCCCGGCGCCCTTGTAGCCCAAGTATGAAGAGTTTTAGTTGCGGAAGATGTCGTAGCAGTTAAGTATGAATTTGGATACCTCCTTAGTCTATCTAGTGACTACACGGTACTCCAACGTTGCCTAGACCGATTACACTCTGCGTTCACCTTCCTATTATCTAATCAGACCTTTTCCCGTGACCTACAACTTACAGTGACCCTTCAACGTGCTCGCGTTACTCATATAAACCTTAAGCTACGGAAGATCCAGTTGGTCCAACCTAACGATCATACCCAGGTGGCCAAAAATGATCACTCCCAGCGTGTTAAGGTAAGATGTCTAAACTTATTTGGGACAAAAGTTTGTACTACCACTTACGAAACAGAATAATTTCGATGGTTACAGGTTAATCCAGACGAGTACTCAACACTCGCAGAATGGCCATAACATACCTGTATACCTACTTTCTACGGTGCAACAACTGTACCTCTACAGACTGCCTCTGCAAACACTCCTGTATTTCGGCAAAGACACTCCAATATGCTAACAGAGAGGACTGATGTTATGTTAACCCTCTCCGATATATGACGCGATTTTGAGCCTATTTGGGGATACTTTAAAACCTTTGTAACCATCAGGGGTATTTAGAAACCTTTAGTTTAGTTACTTCAACCTCTGCAGTTGTCTTTGAGTTAACTGTGGGCAGAAAACTAATTTTGGAGAGGTAATTATAAGAGTGAGAGAACTCTATTTCTTATTGCTAATCTGGCAACCTCTGCGTCATAAATGCGTGAAAGGGTTAATTAAACAGGTTTAGTAGAACTTTCCTCTAGAGAAACTAGCAGCATAATTACGTGTAGTAATTGTAGTAGTAATTACAATTCAGATCCACAAAAGAAGATTTTCCGTTCTGTTAACGACACTTCATCTGACAGAGCTAGCCGCTCATCCCAGTACATCCTACTGGCCATGTGTGAAGAATTCTACTGCACCTCTGCAAATAGAATTTTACCCTTTCTCCCGAGAAAGATGGCCAGTTTAGTGTGTTCCCTACTAACTAATCAGATGATGCCTGGTGACTTGCGACTTACAGTAACGTTTCAAGTTTTAGCGTAGCTAGTATTAAATCGTAATCTGTGGATGATTCATTTTGGTCCTACCTGATGACCTTACCCTGGTAACCAAACATTTGCTCTCGCACACGTGCAAAGAGAGGACTGTTAAATTTGCTGACCTACTCTTCTATGAGCTTAAAAGCAATGACGAATGTGAAGAATTCTTTAAAAGCGGTGATCTCAGAGAAGGGTCACCACTGACCTATTTGCCTGGTGAACATCTCCGTACCTTAATTGGGATAGCGAAGGATCATTTTGCCCTAATTCCGCTATTTGAGTTAGACGGCTGTACATTCTGTTACTCACAAATGGAAACAGTTATAACACTCTCATCATTTATAGTCCACATTCCATTCCAGTCCTCACATTTTACAATGACTGAAGAATTATTCCGTTCCCGTTTCTTATACACGGACGATTACTGACCTTTACTGATACAGCAGACATGATGCTCGTCTCCAACGAACTTCAACTTGTGACTGTGAGAAACAAAAACGCCTTTATTCATGTAGGTCCTCGTATCTTCCCCTGTGTGTGCGTCCTGAGTATGTGTTTTCCCTATGTCCCCGGACAAAACTGCATGTGAACTTACCTTGACTCAAGCATCTGTGACTGACTGGTTAATTAAAGACTGCTCCATGGCTCTCAGTATTTCATCAACACTTGCTAGATATTTCAGATCTTTGCATTCATAACCAGAACCAGGTGTTCCTTGTTAGTCTAGATAAAGTACAGTAGTTAGAGCGCCCGGTATTTCCCTCACAACACTCTCTCTGACACTGAGGTACCGGTAGAAGTCATAGGTATTTGGGGTTGCCACCAACCGACAGATTCTGATTTAACTTACCTAAATTACTGAGCTCAATATGACGCAAATGCGTCATATAACATACTTATTGAGCTACTTCACTAAGTTCATATGACGCAATCGCGTCATATGATACTCTTGGGAATACCGCCATATGACGCGATCACATCATAGATGTCGGAGGGGGTTAACAATCATGGAATGTGTCAGGCATCTGTTCTCTACGAAGTATGGATTTCACTAATCTTCACGCTTCCTTCTCATCAGCATATTGCCTTGATAACTAACCTCTCCTCAGAGTTCATCCCTATTAACATTTTCTTTCACAGGTAACTCATTGGACCTCATAATTTTTTACGAGCACTCTCAAACTTCATGAAAATTATAAATTCTTCAGAGTACAACTACCCTAGTTAGTTTTGTTAGTTAATCAGAAAATATTTTTTCCTACTGTACTAACCCCCTTCCATGACTCTATGACTGTTTAACTATGACTGTGTAAATCTTTGAAGCATCTTGGTCCTGGAACATCAGATCCAGGACGGGTTTGACCATTTCCATGTATGTTCCTATATCGTTTTCCTCGGGCTTGAATGCCGGGATATTGAGTGACTTAGCTGCTATGGTGATTGGGTTGATTGAGAGTGAAAGTATAAAACAAATTAGACAAGCTGATGTGCCGTATCGAGACACCTACTTCCACCAGTGAAATGTCGGGTTGGTATTTCAACTCGATTTACTATGATCTCGTACAATCTTATATTAAGATATAGTGAGATGGAATATGCTCGACAGGGTCACGTCTAGCTTTATAATTCTTGCATCAATTCTTTATCCCAAGGCAGCGTTCACACAATAAGAACACAATATTACTTCACACTTGAGTATATTCATAGCATATAGGTTAATGTATATAGGATATTGCTCTGTCATATAGGGCAGACAATAAAGGTATTTAAGTGACGTATCAAATATATAATGGTCTATAGTGATAACTTTATTATAATTAGTCACGTTACAATTACACACAGTACAGTGCTACTGTAGTTGGTATTTGGTGTAATTTTACATATTTTAGATAAATCTGAAGAGACATGCAATATATTTGGGCATTTTCAGTCAGTATTGCTGGGGAAACGGTTAGCATACTGTAGTCATCTTAGGAAGGAAAGAGGATGCGTAGCTCAGATTTTTGCCCTGAAATGTGTTGTGGAGAAATATCTGGAGAAGCGACAAAAGTTGTATGCTGCATTTATGGACTTGGAGAAGGCCTATGACAGAATTGATAGAGAAGGTATGTGGAAAGTACCGGTACTGAGAATACACAGAGTAGATGGCAACTTGCTGAAAGCAGTGAAGAGCATGTATGAGGGTGCAAAGGTGTCAGTATGTGTGGATAATTAATACTGTATGCAGGAGTAATGGTGTTACACATGTACATAGATAATCAAATTAAATTATAATGCGTATGTGAGTGTAACGTCTAGCGCGAAGACTTCTGGCATTTTGTATTTTTTTTTTCTGTGAATGGGGGAGACAAAAGGCATAACTGCCTGCAGCGAGTGCCTCCCCCAAATTTCAAAGAGTGACAGGGCCGAAATCAAGGGACGTTCGAGCTAAAATGCCTGGACACACAGAGTTTGAAGCAATTTAAGTCATAGGAAGAGGGAAAGACTGATTCTGGGAGAGAGTTCCAGAGCTCAGCAGTTGAATAGAAGAAAGTCTGATAATAGCGTATCACTCTTGGGTGGGAGAGTTCAACAGAGTAGGGGTGGGACTGTGTTGCAAGGCGGGTACTACGCACCCTGCATAGAGGAGGTGGTATACACTGGGAAAGCTCCGAGGAACACTGATTTATTGTAGTAGCGATAGAATAGCGAGAGAGATGCAAAATTACGGCGAAGAGAGAGAGATTGCAGAGAGTTGGTGAGTGGACGGGAGTTAATGATACAAAAGGCTTTCCTTTCTACTGTATCTAGGAGAGCGGTGTGAGAGGGTCCTCCCCACACATGTGAACAATACTCAATACAAGGACGCATTGTGCCGCTGTACAGAGCAAGAAACTGCGCAGGGGTAAAGAACCCCTTGCGGCGGTTGAGCACACCCAGCTTCTGGGAGGCTGCCTTAGCGAGACTGGTAATATGGTCTTTCCAAGAGAGAGCAGAAGAAAATGAGACGCCGAAAACATTGAGAGCAGATGAAGGGTTGATTTTTGTGTTGTTGAAGAATAAGGGGTAGTCCTCTGGAGGTTCCTGACGGGTAGTAAGATGGATAAATTGAGTTTTGGAAGCATTAAATGCAACAAGATTTTCTCTACCCCAATTGGAAATAGTATCTAGATCAGAAGATAAGTATTGTATGGCTTCATTGCATTTACTTTTGAGGGGCTGCTGGCTGGGGTGTTCTGGAAAACTAATTCAGTGGTGTAAGGTAGAGTCGTCTGCATATGAATGGAAGGGACTGGATTTACAGTAGAGAAGATCATTTATGATAATTAGAAAGAGAATAGGAAGATAGGACAGAACCCTGAGGAACACCGGAGTTGATAGGATGATGAAATGAGCGATGGCCGTCCACAACTGCAGCTATGGAGCGGTCGGAGAGGAAATTAGAGACAAAGGCACAGATGGAGGGACAGAAACCGAAGGAGGGCAGTTTGGAAATTAACGGTTTGTGCCAGACTCTATCGAAGGCTTTCGATATGTCTAGCGCAACAGAAAAAGTCTCACCGAAGTCCCGAAAGTTGGATGACCAAGAGTTAGTAAGATATGAAAGAAGATCACCAGGAGAGCGAACCTTAAGGAAGCCATACTGGCGATCTGAGAGCAGATAATGAGAAGAGAAATGCTTAAGAAATTTGGAAGCAAGAATAGTTTCAAAAACTTTAGAGATACAAGAGATGAGAGCAATTGGACGATAGTTGGAGGGTTGAGAGCGGTCACCCTTCTTTGGGACAGGTTGAATGAGAGCAAACTTCCAGCAAGAAGGAAAGACGTTAGAGGAGAGACAGAGACGAAAGTGTTTGCCTAGGCAGGGGGTCAGCATGGAAGCACAGTTTTTAAGTACAACAGGAGGAACACCGTCCGGACCGTACGCCTTCTTAGTATTAAGCCCAGAGAGGGTAGAAAGTACATCTTTAGAAGAGATTAGGATATTAGGCATAAGTAGGAGAGAGGGGGGTGGAGAGGGAGGAATAGCACCGGAATCATCCAAGGTAGAGTTTCTGGCAAAAGTTTGAGCAAAGAGTTCAGCTTTGTCAGAGGAAGAAGTGATGGTAGTGTTATCAGGGTGGAAAAGGGGAGGGAAAGACGAGGAAGAAAAGTTGTTGGAGAGGTTTATGGCTAGATGCCAGAAAGCTTGGGAAGAGCTAGAGTTGGATAGTTCAGTGCAGTAATTATTGATGAAAGAGTGCTTGGCAAGTCGAAGAACAGATTTGGCTTGATTCCGGGCAGAAACATAGGAAGAATGAGATTCTTGAGTTTTAAGGCGTCGGTACCGTTTGAATACTTCCTCCTTGTTGTGGACAGCAGTAGAACAAGCGTGAGTAAACCAAACAAAAATTGCATTAGACAGAGAGAAAGAAAATGGAATGTACGCTTCCATGCCCAAGAGGATTACCTCGGTAATGCGAATTGACTTGACAAAAGCGTTCACGAGCGTGGGGGGCGGTGAGCGCCTATCAAGGGATTAAGGGAAGGGTCACACAGGTAAGGTAAATACAAGGTTAGTGTGTTCGACCCTAGGTCAGAGTGACTGCTTTGTTATAAATTCATAATTCGAAATAGTGCAACTATAAGACACTGGTGAATGTTAAACATACACTAAAGAGTTTATTGACAGGGTGGTTTAAGTTGGCATTTACTTATCTAAGCGGTTTTTGTAAAAGAGTCTACACACGGATACGAAATATAAATTTACACCGGGTAAGTGTTCAATGCACACAAGTATAGAATCCAAATCAAAATTAAGGTCAATGAATCACTATAACAAGTTTTTGAATGAATGCAAATTAATTATAAACTGAGGAAATACACTCAATTAAAATGCGACTGGAATATCAACAGTAAAGTAGAATTCGGAAGAACTCAGAATACAAAACGGAGTACACAATGAGATTGTACTGGGTTAAAATACTACGTTAATAGTATGAAAGAAAATTTGAATATATTAGCAAATCCCTATATGGCAATACGTGGATCAAAGATATGGCGTAAGCGAAGTACATAAACAGATGATGTAATTAATCGATCACTATAGAAATAGCAAAATCGGAATAGTAATGGTGCTACGTCCTGGGATATATAAACACTGGGCTCTTTCTATTGGACTAGGTATGCGGCAACAAGCAACAACGGAAAACGCTAGATCCAACCATTATCTATAAACCCAGGCAACAAACCACCCTAAACCGTCAAGAGTCCTGCCTGGACAACAAGGTATCCTATGACTCGGTTACAGGGTGCACGCACTATAGACTGCTGATAGTCAAGCAGGCTATATAAAAGATCACACAATTAAGTTGACTTAAAGCTTCAAGGAAAAGATAGATAACGGAATTAAATTGCAGAAACAATTTAATAACAAACTAGAAGAAAGCACATTTAATGTTACGTTAATTAATACAACTAATCACCCCTGGTGTGAAAGAAGGTGAAAGCAAACAGTCCTCAAAACATCGTACAGGTAGACAAGATGCGGGTTTCTAAACTGCATGCGGCTACTGTAGGATCTGATGCTTAGCAAAGAAAGTACGTTACGGATTTAGAGAACTCTTAACTCATAAGCTGGAATAAATACTAGTGATAGGACATACAGTGTATAATGGCATAGGTATAATTAAATAAAGGCAGCAACTCGCAACATAACCACATACAGGTGTGCTTCTCACTCTTAGTCAGGCAAGCCTGCTCGGACAGAGTCTCTAAGCCACACCCTGACTCACAATGCTCACAAAAACAGTAAACTGTGTCACAATAACAAGCATACAGAGATAATAAACCCCTAGCTGTTAATCTGCCAGGTGGCAGAGGTCTAGTCGGAAGGATATAGGCTTCGGATACCCGGGCTGAGCCACCTGCTCTAGCCTAGGGACGTTCCCAGGTCTGTGCGCCAAATTACTCTAATTGAAAGGGTGCTCTCTTGAGAGACTCAGATCGCAAGTATCTGACTCTCTCCTGGCGACCCTAAAACAAAAGCAAGATGTGCTAGCGCAGTGCTGAGTGGACTAGGCAATGTCCCTCACACAACACAACACTAGACACACAGGGACACAGACAAGAAAATGCCCCCAGACTCCCACGGGTATCCTAGTAAAGTCGTGCGGGTCCACGGGACTCGCACCAGCAGACTTTACTTAAAGGATCGCAAAAAGCCTCCCCTTCGGTCTAGCCCCTGCTAACCTGACACAAGAACACACTAGCAAGCATGAAACCACCAAATATGAGACAACAAAAAAGCTTCCTGGGTCTCATTAACAATTACATCCCTGCATAAGTCCCAAAAACTTATCTAGTTATCTGAGAGCTCGTTGTTAATACAATAATAGAAATAAGGTCTATCAAGGGGATGGGATAATTAAATAGATTGGTGAAGTAGTGGAAAGAAGGTATACAAAGTAAGAGAGAACGTTTCTAAGTGGGGTTGAGAGGGATAGATATCAAGGGGGTCCAAAGGGTACGACAATGAGGTGAGCTCTGAGTCTTGAATCTGTCTGGACAACCTCCCCCCCCCCCTCCCCCCCCCCCCCCCCCCCCCCCCCCCCCCCCCCCTAGGCATGCAGAATACATCCCCGGCTTGGCAACACTCAACACAGTTGCCTGGTCAAAATCCTCTACCCCGTGCGTGAGTCGAAACTAAGCCTAACGTTGCAATCAAATGCATGTGGTAGCGCTTCAGGCTCGTCCCAAGCTGGTCTCTCCGCGTGAAGCAACATCCCAAGCCGGTCTCTCTCTCCCGCTCGTCTCTTCCCGCTCTCACTAGACTTACATCTTATATATTATAATGAAACAATCAACTATCGAGAATAAAATATACTAAGATGCGTTGTTTAAGAATAAGGGCAGCTTCAAGCTGTGAAACAACATAAGAATATCCCAGACATTAGTTACACTGTCGTAGGATATATACTAAGGGAAAGCCTGCCGGCCGACAACCACCAGCCGGTTTCTAAACGGCTGGGCAGCCGACGCGCGCGCATGCCCGCACGTGGTTACTATGCAGAAGCGTCACACCTCCCCCAAGATATAAGACCCTTGACTAAGTTCTTCATATCTAACAGAAAGCTTCTCATAGTACCACACACTGTTACGACACAAGGCACTATATATAAAAAATAAAATAAAGACTGTTGCACTCCACCGAGCAAGTTCAACTAACTCAGCGACAATAAACGAAAACATTCAACTTAGATACTGCTACAACATCTTATACAAAATTCTACACGTTATAAAAAACAATGTTTTTATAAGGGTTTTGCTTTTTTAATTTGTTTTTTTCGGCTGAACTTCAGTGACAGCATATTTTCCTCCCCACTCAACCCTCAATCCTGTGGCAGTCTAACCAACATCATCCACCCTTGATAGACAATCCGCTATCACATTATCAGAACCGGCAATATGGGGTATGTCCAGATTATACTCCTGGAGCATGAGTGACCACCTGGTCAGCCTCATATTCCGGTTATGAAACTGATTCAAGAATTTCAGAGGGTGATGATCGGTATAAACCACTACGACTGGTCCGAAAGCAGGAACATATACATCGAAGTGCCTGAGCGCCAGCACTATCGCCAGGAGTTCTTTTTCAATTACAGAGTAATTCCTTTGTGCACTATTCATTTTTTTACTGTAAAAACTCACTGGATGTTCGATACCTTCATTATCTGTCTGTAACAAGACAGCCCCAGCCCCTACGCCACTGGCATCAGTCGCCAGCTGAAAAGGTCTGCTGAAGTCCGGGGCCCTGAGTATGGGGTGGGTACATAACAGGTGTTTTACCAAGGAAAACGACTCTGCACACTCAGGAGACCACCGGATCTTCTTGTCCTTAGATAATAAGTCAGTTAAAGGTGCAAGTACAGTCGAATAGCCTTTGATGAAGCAACGATAATAGCCTATCATACCTAGAAACCGCATGATTTGTTTCTTAGTCGTAGGCTGGGGAAACTGATCGATGGCTTTGATCTTTGTCTGTGGAGGGCACACCTGACCCATTCCCACCTCGAATCCCAGGTACAAAACTGTGGCTTTGACAAAATCGTACTTACCCAGGTTTACTACCAAACCTGCTTCATTCAGTTTATTAAAAAGCTGTCCGATGTGAGCACAGTGACTGTTAAAATCATCGTCGTATATTATGACATCATCTAGGTACACCGTACAGTTGGGAACGTCGGCTACAATGTCGTTCATTAATTTCTGAAACGTTGCAGGAGCATTTTTCAGCCCGTATGGCATAACATGGCAACGATATGTGGCACCGTCCACCACAAACCCACACACCTCTCGCGCTCGCTCAGACAAGGGCACTTGTCAATATCCCTTAACAAGGTCTATCTTAGTGAGGAACTTGGCTTTTCCTATCTTATCCATACTGTCGTCCACACGAGGGAGAGGGTAGGCATTTGTGGGGGTTAAACCATTCAACCTGCGGAAATCTATACAAAACCGCACCTTGCCATCTGGTTTGGGCTGCAGTGTGACTGGGGAAGTCCACCTTACTGCACCCTCAGAAATCAGCCCACGTTTCAGCATATAATCCAGCTCTTCCCTAAGTGCTGGTAATTTAATAGGGGGAACACGGTATGGCACTGATTTAAAGGGCGGGTGGATCCCAACATCGACATCGTGCACCGCTTGAGTAGTGAGGCCAGGATGCTCCGCGAAATCAGCTGGGTTTGAATCAAACAAGTGCTGCACAGCTACACGTTGTTGCTCAGGCAGGTGCAATATCAACTCGTGAGCCACTTGTCTAGAATTCCCCGCCCACTGATCCGCGGAAACATGACAATCCCAATTATCCTCCCCTGCAGCTTGACTGTCCCTTCCTCCTTCTCCACCACGATCGCTGCAGATCAACACCGGGACAGTGAGAGGCACGGAGGGGCGCCTCACATACTCTTTCATCAGATTTACATGGCAAAGTTGGTTCTTTTTCTTACGATCAGGAGTAGCTACTAAATAGTCTAGATCAGAAACCTTCCTTACAACCCGATACGGACCAGAATACTTGGCAGACAAGGGGTGTCCCACCAGAGGCAGTAGTATCAGTACCTCCTGATCTACTTCAAACTCCCTCAGCTTCACCTTCTGGTCGTATCTGTCCTTCATCTGAGCTTGTGAACTCTTAAGGTTCCGACCTGCTACCTCCAGGCTCTTTAGCATTCTCTCACGGCTTTCAACAACATACTTTAGAAGCGAGCATGGCTTTGTGACTCCCTCCCAGATCTCCTTGACTATGTGGAGGGGGCCCCTGACCCTGTGTCCAAAAACCAACTCGTTCGGGCTAAATCCCAAGCTCTCCCCAGGTACTTCTCTCGCAGCAAATAAAACGTATGGGAGACCTAGATCCCAGTCCTTCCCATTTTCCATGCAATAACACCGCAACATACTCTTGAGAGTCGAGTGCCACCTTTTCAAAACTCCCTGACTCTCGGGATGGTAGGCAGATGACACCACAGACACTATCCCATGTTGCTGCATGGTCTGCTTAAACAGAGCAGAAGTAAAATTGGATCCCTGATCAGACTGGATCTCCTGAGGGTAGCCATAACGAGAGAAATAGACAAGTAGGTTTTTGACAACAGTCTTAGCCATCCCGTTGCGCATGGGGTAAGCATCTGGATACTGTGTTGCTACATCCATTACAGTTAGTAAAAATGTATTGCCGGCACTAGTGGGGGGCAATGGGCCAAACATATCGATAACTACTTTGCTGAAGGGCGGCCCAATGACAGGGATGGGTTGTACCGGGGCTCTCGGGATGACCTGATTGGGTTTCCCAACAACTTGACAAGTGTGACACTGTGACACCCATGACACGACACTCGCCTTTAACCCAGGCCACCAGAAAAGCTTGCTCAGAGCTGCCTCCGTCTTACGTGCCCCCAGGTGCCCTGCCAAAGGCACTTCATGAGCTAATCTCAATAAGCTCTCACGGCACACCCTCGGTACTACTAACTGGTCCACTAATCCTGACCCGCCATCCCACTTTTTCTTGGGATCCTGATGACTCGGACAAGAAAAAATCACCAGGCTGCGCATCCCCATCGCTCTCCAGTTTGACAGCACCATTACCACACGCCCTGACTTCAGGATCTTCCAGCTGCAAGGAACATATATCAGCAGGTGCGAGATTATCCAGGTTCATCTTAAATAATTTATTTCCACCTCCAATGTCCCGCTGAGCCATCCTTTCCTCACGCTGCGCATAACGATGCTGTAGCAGAGTCTCTTTCTGCCCTGCACCTGCACTAGCGGTGACAGGCCCCGGGGCCTCTCCAGACTCTAACATAGGTGCCAATAATGAGTCACCAAGAAACACTGCCGGCTCAAAACTCTCCAATTGACCAACACTTCCCGTTTTCTTGTGACCTTTCCTCCGTGGTTTGATAGACTGAGGTGGTGGCTGCAAGGCTCCGGATGTCTGAAAACGCGTCACAACACACGCCATGGTTTATACCCTACACTTCTCAACCCACTCCTGTTCCTCCCTACTAATGTCGGCCGCCTTCTCGGCAACGACCCAGGGTGAAACCTTAGAAGCAGGCAACGCAAAGTCGTTGCCGAGGAGGAGGTCGACGCCCCCAACAGGCAAGTTCTCTACAATTCCTACATCCAGCTCCTTCGCCACACCATCCACCTCCAGCTCCATCCGCACCAGCGGGTAGGACTTCGTAGCATTGATCCCCTGAACTACCACCACCCGAGCAGCGTTAATCAGTCTACCAGTAAAGTTCTTTAACAAGGTCTGAGAAGCCCCCGTATCACGCAATAGCTTAACTCCTCGCCTTTCGCCAGCCCACCTCACTAAACCATGCCCTCTATGACCCCCAAAGACGTCGCGGACAGGGTTCGAGCCTTCCGGACTCTTGAACACAGGCTGTGTCCCACCCTCTGATGAACTACCCTTGGCAAACTCAGAAGATATAGGCGACACCCCTATGCTGCGGGCCAATGACACAACCTTGTTTGGTGGCTTGTTCGGACAAGCACTTGCAAAGTGACCCTCCTTGTGACATGCGAAGCACTCTTTACTCTTTGGTTTCCCTTGGGAGTGGGAGGTACCATTAGACTTCTTATACGGGACGGTATTTGGTTTATGTTCAGTTTTATTGTCAGTGCTAGATGGTTTTGTGTATTTATGTGTATCAAAATTCTTGGGAGGGGGAGGGGTACGATCCTTTGCACCTGACTCACTCCTAGCTGCTGCTCCGCACCCTCGAATTAATGACAGTCGGAGGTCAGCCATTTCTGCTGCCTCCTGGAGAGTTCTAGGATTTTTTTCCTTTATATTTAATGTTAAGTCCCCACCTGTGCACTTAAAGAACTGCTCCAAGAGAACCAGCTCACTCAACTCCTCAAAAGTAGCTGCCCTCTCAGAACGCAGCCAATGTCGTAGTGCATCAGACAAGTCCCGGGCGTGTTCTAGGAAGGTACTATCCTTGCCCTTAGTAACACCCCGAAACTTCAAGCGGTAAGTTTCTGGTTGTAACTCATAGGCCCGTAGCACAGCCTTCTTTAGCTCATCATAAACTACACAGGACTCTAAAGGTAGTGCATCATACGCTTTTAGCCCCTTTCCTAGGAGTCTTGATGAAACTAATGCTGCCCACTTTTCCTGAGGCCACTGGTGTTCCTGACACTTCTTCTCAAATCGCATAAAAAACTCAGCCACACATAATTCATCGAACACAGGAACTAGTTTAAGCAGGTGCGACAATGATTGGTCCCGATGTCTGTTACCTCCCCCAATATTTCGCCCTGTTACCTCCACTCGAGATCTCTCCAGCTCCCTGTCAGCCCGATACCTAGTAGACTCTGCCTGCAGTTCAGCCTCTCGTATAGCTGTTCTCTCTGCAGCCTCAGCCTGCACACTAGCCTGTCTCTCGGCAGCCTCAACCTGAGCTCTAGCCTGTCTTTCGGCGGCCTCAACCTTGGCCATCTCAAGCCGAAACAACAAATCTGGAGTCAACCCTTGAGGAGGGGAAGGTGCATTTAATGGAGAGGGTCCCTGTGATTGAATTCCACGCAGCCATTGACCATCAACTTGGGGGTATGTACTAAATTCAGGCACCCTGACGTTTGATATGGGGGCAGAGTGGAGGGGGGGCTGGGGACCGGGGACCCCAGTCGCCTCTCCACCCAGGTCTCTCCCTTCTAAACCCAATATCAAAGTCCTCAGCTGATCTTTCCTCATGCCACTTAAACCCTGGTGACCCTGAAGACCTGCCACACACTTTAAGCCATACTTATTCAGCTTCAACACCCTGGCAGCGGTAAGGGGCACCTCTAAAAATCTTCTAGCACCCTCCTCGCTATCGACTAGCCACTCCACAGGTCTTTCTCCCTCCGAGCCCGTATCATGACCTGACCCATCACTGTGTTCGGATGTATTAGACATGTTTGTGTACTGCAGTAATTATCACGATTATAGAATGTGCCTTATCTCCTATGCAAGTATGTATATACTAATGTTATTTAAAGTCTTTAATGTGTTATATTGGTTGCTCCAAAAAAAACTATGTCCACTGTATTCCTCTAATCATAAGGAATCTCAAAACAAATGACCACTATATTCCTCTGTTCAGTAAATACTTGTAAAGGCTTACAAAGAGATTATGTGAGTCAGGTACAAGGGGAGATAGAAGGGCAGGAAGACCCCCATTGAGATGGAGACACTGTGTAAGAAAGGCTTTAGATGATAGAGGAATGACTATAGATCAGGCAGGGGAAGTGGTGGTGGACAGGAGTGAATGGAGAATGCTTGTGAATAGTTGAGTGAACACGTGGTCATTTGGAGTAAGGGGTCTGGCGCAAGTTGGACTAGAGAATAGTCCATCAGGTGCCTGGCTCGGGGAAACGATTAATATGAAGGGTGCGCCTGGAAGTGTGGTGGGAGGGCTTGTGGCTTTGGCTCCGCTGCATGTCTGCCTCCCGAGATCGGAACCTCTCCGGGTGGTCGGGGGCCGGGGGAGTGCTGAGCGACCTTGGTGACCCTGGTCTCTGGGTCTTCTCCTGGGTGACCTGGATATGTGTGAGTTTGTGCTTTTTATCTGTGTTTATTTGTTGTTTTATGTTGTTTTTGTGTTTTCCCTATTCTTGCTCTGTCTTGAGTCGGCTACCCCCAAAATAGGGATTAGGCCTGAGCATATAAATAGAGATAAGATAGATAGATAGTAAATCCTGGCAAGGTCACCATTTGTTACGTCCTGGGATATATAAACACTGGGCTCTTTCTATTGGACTAGGTATGCGGCAACAAGCAACAACGGAAAATGCTAGATCCAACCCTTATCTATAAACCCAGGCAACAAACCACCCTAAACTGTCAAGAGTCCTGCCTGGACAACAAGGTATCCTATGACTCGGTTACAGGGTGCACGCACTATAGACTGCTGATAGTCAAGCAGGCTCTTATTCATTGGACTAGTAATGGCATAAATGTTACAACGGAAAGCGCTAGCTCCAACCTCTGATGTATATTCCCAGTGAACAAAGAACACAAATACTCTACAGATTTCTATATGCAATAATAGGCTATCAAACTCTCAATAAATGTGCGTCTACTCTAGGCTTAATGTTATGTGAAAACAGCCTATTACTACCTATAACCGAAGGTGCTTGGTTATGGTATGCAAAGTAAGGTGGTAAGAGAAGTTACAGCTTACGTTACTTTAATCAATAAATGTCAGGCACTCCTGCATGAAAGAAAGTGCACTAAAGTCCTTCAACACTAACAAGGAATCTTCTTTAAATGTTAGATGCTATAAAGATGCTCGTATCGGAAATGGAACCCCAAAAAGGCAGGCAGCGGAACAATGCTCGTGCAGGCTATGCACACAAAAAGGCAGAATATATAATGCCGTCGGAGCCAAGAATATCCTAAACACTACAACAATAATAATAATCGCCACGACAATGCAGTATTCCTATCAACAAAAAGAGCCTAAGTCGTTTGTGTCTCCATACATCAAACTAGGCTGCGAAATGCTTGTGTAATCATAAATGGGTGTGCATAAAAAGAGTAATTAGGTTAATTTACTTAATGTCTACTGTGACTGATAAAGTCTAGCTAGAGTCAATGATACGAGATACTGGTGCGCATGGCATGCCGCATAGCCTAGTGCAAATCTCAAGTCTGTGCGTCAAATATTGCGTTATAGGGAAGGGTAGCTCTCTTGAGAAACCCTAATACCGAAGTATTAAACGTTCTCCTGGCGTACCTCAAAGACAAACAATCGAGACTAGAACAGTGCAGAATGGTATAGGCAAAAAGTCCTCATTCGTGCATGCTCTACTCTCAATGGCACACAGACTAGAATTTACTCAATCAACTCCAGTTCTCAGGTATGTCGTGCCGCTTTTAACTAAAGCCAGCACTCATCGGAAACAATACCTTATAATATCAGACTCCTAGTCTAGCATTATCTAATCCAGCAGAACACTAATAATTAAAGGAAGCAGTACTAAACAATATGGATGCTAACCAATGCTTCGTGATCAACTTATCTTAACAACTAAACATACATAGGTTATATCAGACCTTAACGCACAATACAACTGGCCAGCATGAAGCTGATTTTGCAGAGTTAACCAGAGGGGGTATAATATTAATAAAAGGTGGTGAAAGATATGGAAAATGAGAGAGATAGGCAGAGGAAAAGATTCTCAGGTGCAGAGCAGGGGACAGGTAGCAAGGGATGAGATAGATGCGTTCTAGAAACCAGATCTGAGGGAGAGAGTGGCGAGGAACTGTATATATACTCGCACTAGCTCGAGGCGCGTGGGAAAAAAGCGGTTACAAGTCCTCTAGCCACTAGCAAGGGAGCTAGCAGCATGGTAAGGACCTCTCTCCACCAACCCCCACGAGGCAGCCAGCCGTGATGTCATCGAGCGGGACAAAAACACTGCGCGCTCCCTCTCACTCTGTTCTACTCTCTCTCTCTCTCCCAGATCCCATCATTACTAGTTAATGATAAAACATATACTTTACAATTAAATATATAAAGCCTTGACATGGGTGAAAACAAAGAGCCTTTCTGGACTGCCCATGACACAAGCTTTCATAAGAAATAAAGCACACTCTAATACATAAACTGTAGCCCCATCCACTGCCCTGGCGATCCTAGCGAGTCACTGTAGGACAAGCCATGCGGTTCTAACGGAGTGGTTAACGTCACACCCCCCCCAAGATTTTTCTCAGAGGCCCCAAGGCTCACAAAAATCTGATGGTTAGAACCCTTGCTATATCTCCACTTCCCATCACCCAGCGGCAGTAAAATATCTGGCACAGTTCTTCAACAAAACATTTTTCAAAATTATAACCCTCCCCAACACCATAGGTTAAATTATATGTAGTTATGCTCCTCAAGAGCGAGCTTCTCTAGCCCAGCATTCTGAGAGGAGTGCAACTCAGAATTACTGCTATAACATACTAAACAAATTCAACTATCAAAGAAAGAGTTTTTATTTGATTTTTATGTTTATAATTTGTTTATTTCGGCTGCACTATAGGGGCAAGCCTAGTTTTTTCTTCTATACCAAACGCTCAACTCCTGCTTTACGACCCAATACGCTGGGCTACAACCGCGAGCCAACAAGCACCAAGCGCAAAATACTATTCAAACTAAAGCAGGAGGATACCCGTCTGTCAATCTACCCAGGATCATATACCCTTGAACGACCATCTGCAACCACGTTGTCACAACCGGCAATATGGCGTATGTCCAGGTTATATACCAATAACCTTAGTGACCACCTGGTCAGCATCATATTCCGATTGTGAAACTGGTCCAAAAACTTGAGAGGGTGATGATCTGTGTAAACTACAACGACTGGACCATAGGCTGGAACATAAACCTCGAAATGCCCCAGCGCAAGCACAACCGCCAGCAGCTCCTCCTCGACAACAGAGCAGCTCCCCTGGGCCGAATTGTACTTCTCCGAGCAGAAACTAACAGGATGCTCCAGCCCATCATCGTCCTTTTCCACAAGGACGGCACCAGCCCCCACACCACTAGCCTCCGTTGCTAGTTGGAAAGGTAGGCTAAAGTCAGGGGCCCTGAGGATCGGGTGAGTGCACAACAGGTGTTTTACTTCTCTAAACACCTTCTCACACTCAGGCGCCCATTTGAACTTCTTATCCTTCCAGTTATCCTCCACCTGAGCTTGACTGTCCCGTTCTCCTTCTCCACCTTGACTGCTAAACGTCATCACAGGCACAGTGAGAGGCTCAGGGGGGTGCCTCCCATACTCCTTCATGGGATTAACATGACATAACTGATTGCGCTTCCGTCTGTCTGGAGTGGCTACCAAGTAATCCAGGTCTGATAGCTCCTCCACCACCCTATAAGGACCAGCGTACTTTGCGGATAAGGGGTGACCTACAAGGGGCAGTAGAATCAACACCTCCTGACCCACGTGAAACTCCCTGAGTTCAACCTTTGAGGTCGTACCTGTCCTTCCTGAGGGCCTGAGAGCTAGTCAAATTACGGCCAGCCAACTCCAGACTGCGCAACATCCGTTCTCGACTGTTGAGGACACACTTGAGCATAGAACAAGATTTTTCTGCGCCCTCCCATACTTCTTCAACCATATGGAGAGGCCCTCTGACACCGTGTCCAAAGACGAGCTCATTAGGGCTGAATCCCAAACTCTCCCAAGGTACCTCCCGCACAGTACACAAAACACATGGCAGGCCAAGATCCCAATCCTTCCCACTCTCAAAGCAACAACAACGAAGCACAGATTTCAAGGCTGAGTGCCATCGCTCTAACACACCCTGGCTCTCCGGATGATACGCAGATAACACAACCCCAATAATCTCATGCTGCGGCATTGCTTGAACAAAGAGGCTAGAAGTGAAGTTGGGTCCCTGGACTGACTGAATCGCTTGCGGGTAACCATACCGGGAAAAATACACTAGCAAGCTTCGGACCACCGTCTTCGCTGACCCATTTCTCATAGGGTACGCGTCAGGGTACCTTGTTGCCACATCTCCCGACTGTGCATCACTGTCCTCCTTCAACTCTTTCGTCTTTTTAAGCCCATCCTCTGCCCCTTCAGGAACAGTTACTGGGTCTTCTCCAGACTCGATATTTGGTCCTAATACTGAGTCTCCGAGAAGGTCCGTTGATACTAAAGATTGTTGACCAGAATGTGACTCCCTGGATGCAGAATCTCCGGTGACAACACACGCCATAGGCTGCCCCGGACACTTCTCAACCCCCTCCTGCTCCTCCCTACTCACGTCGGCCGGCTTCTCAACAACGACTAAGGGTGGAGCCTCAGAAGTAGGTCCCGCAAAGTCGTTGCCGAGAAGGAGGTCGACGCCCCCAACAGGTAACTTCTCCACAATTCCTACATCCAGGTCCTGAGTCACACCATCAACTTCCACCTTCATTCTTACAAGCGGGTATGACCTTGTCGCATTAACTCCCTGAACCACAACCACCCGCGCCGTATTGACAGGTTTACCAGTGAAATTTCTCAACAGTGTTTGCGATGCCCCAGTGTCCCGCAAAATTCTCACCTCATGTCTTCTACCCCCCCACTCCACACAACCGAGTCCCCTGTGGTCACTAAAGGCATCACGGACAGGGAATAAGCCTTCCGGATCCTTCTGCACTGGCAGTGTATTTACCTCGGAAGAAATGCCTCTAACAAACTCCGATGTCCTCTAGAACACTCCAATGCCGTGAGCAAAAGACACGGCTGCCGGAGGAGGTCGACTAGGGCACTCATTTGCCTTATGACCCTCCTGGTGGCAACTAAACCACATAAATTTCGGTTTCGGCTTATACTGTGATGTAAAAGGCCCCTGACTTTTCACACACAGTGTGGTGTAAGGTTTGGATTCAGTTTTAGTTTCATGGCTCTTCTGTTTAAATGTGTCATTGTTCCGGGGAAGGGGAGGATAACGGTCCTAAGCACTTACATCGTACTTCTGTGACGACCCGCAACCCCGAATCAACGCCAGCCGTCGATCAGCCATTTCTGCTGCTTCGACTAGAGTTCTTGGGTTTTTCTCCTTCAAGTTCAAAGTTAGATCACCGCCCGTGCTCTTAAAGAACTGCTCCAACATCATTAACTGCTTAATTTCATCAAATGTTGTGACCTTCTCAGATCGGAGCCAGTTCCCCATAGCATCGGACAAGTCCCGGGCGTGTTCCAAAAAGGTGCTATCTCTTCCCTTAGTTACACCCCGGAACTTCAAACGGTACGTTTCTGGTTGCAGTTCGTAAGCCCTCAGGACAGCCTCCTGGAGATCCTCATACACAATACATAACTCCAAAGGTAACGCATCGTAGGCTTTAAGACCCTTGCCTATTAATCTAGAGGATACAAGTGCTGCCCATTTATTCTCTGGCCACTGGTGTTCCTGGCACTTCTTCTCAAAGCGTGCGAAAAATTCTGTTACACCACTCTCATCAAACACCGGAACCAGTTTCAATAAGTGCGAGAGAGACTGCTCATTAACACGGTTACCAGCCCCAAGTCGCTGTCCCGTTGCCTCTACTCGCGACTTCTCTACGTCCATGTCGGCACAGTACCTAGTCGACTCTAAATCCGCTTGGATTTTTGCTAGCTCTATTTGCTGGTGACTGATAGTTTTTCTCTCTTCTATCTTGGCTCTGTCATCTATCTTGGCTAATTCTAATTGCTGCTGAAGCTGAAGCTCAGATACCCTGATAGCCTTTCTCTCTTCGATCTTAGCTAATTCGAGCTGAAGCAATAATTCTGGAGTTAACCCTTGAGGAGGTGAAGGTGCTACAATGTTTGAAATTACCGGTGGTCCCCCCAGGGGCAACCCACCCTGCCAGTCACCACCCAACTGCGGAAGCGTACCCGGGGTCGGCAAACTACTGGGATGGCTGGGAGTCGAGTGTAGGGGAAGCATGGCCGAAGGGCTCTGAGCACTCAACCCACCTCGCTCACCAGTCACCCTGCCCAGTACACACGTTATCAAGTTATCCTTGGTCATGCTGCTAGTAACCGCATGACCGATAGCTGTGGCCAGGCATTGAAGACCGTACCGATCCATACCCTCCAACCGCTCGGCAGTAACAGGCCATTGCAAAAATATCCTAGCATCCTCCTCACAGTTCACCCGATTAACCATTTCATCATGCTGCTGTTCCTCCGTTTCGACATGACGTACTGTGTCTCCATTCTCCTCTGATCCGGTATAAGACATGATGCTCACAAAAATTTCTCACCACAATATTCAGAAAAGAAGTACCCCAAACTCTTATACCTCAATATACACACAAAAATTCTCGGAAATACTCAAGGGCTATACTATGTTGCGAGAAAAAAAAAATCTTGCTGATCCCCGCAAAATATTCCCCAAAACAACAAATGTTCCTTGCTTAATAAATGTAGGTTCACCAAATCCTAGGTAAGATCGCCATTTGTTACGACTGGGGTTCAAATATATCAGGGCTCTTATTCATTGGACTAGTAATGGCATAAATGTTACAACGGAAAGTGCTAGCTCCAACCTCTGATGTATATTCCCAGTGAACAAAGAACACAAATACTCTACAGAGTTCTATATGCAATAATAGTCTATCAAACTCTCAATAAATGTGCGTCTACTCTAGGCTTAATGTTATGTGAAAACAGCCTATTACTACCAATAACCGAAGGTGCTTGGTTATGGTATGCAAAGTAAGGTGGTAAGAGAAGTTACAGCTTACGTTACTTTAATCAATAAATGTCAGGCACTCCTGCATGAAAGAAAGTGCACTAAAGTCCTTCAACACTAACAAGGAATCTTCTTTAAATGTTAGATGCTATAAAGATGCTCGTATCGGAAATGGAACCCAAAAAAGGCAGGCAGCGGAACAATGCTTGTGCAGGCTATGCACACAAAAAGGCAGAATATATAATGCCGTCGGAGCCAAGAATATCCTAAACACTACAACAATAATAATAATCGCCACGACAATGCAGTATTCCTATCAACAAAAAGAGCCTAAGTCGTTTGTGTCTCCATACATCAAACTAGGCTGCGAAATGCTTGTGTAATCATAAATGGGTGTGCATAAAAAGAGTAATTAGGTTAATATACTTAATGTCTACTGTGATAAAGTCTAGCTAGAGTCAATGATACGAGATACTGGTGCGCATGGCATACCGCATAGCCTAGTGCAAATCTCAAGTCTGTGCGTCAAATATTACGTTATAGGGAAGGGTAGCTCTCTTGAGAAACCCTAATACCGAAGTATTAAGCGTTCTCCTGGCGTACCTCAAAGACAAACAATCGAGACTAGAACAGTGCAGAATGGTATAGGCAAAAAGCCCTCATTCGTGCATGCTCTACTCTCAATGGCACACAGACTAGAATTTACTCAATCAACTCCAGTTCTCAGGTATGTCGTGCCGCTTTTAACTAAAGCCAGCACTCATCGGAAACAATACCTTATAATATCAGACTCCTAGTCTAGCATTATCTAATCCAGCAGAACACTAATAATTAAAGGAAGCAGTACTAAACAATATGGATGCTAACCAATGCTTCGTGATCAACTTATCTTAACAACTAAACATACATAGGTTATATCAGACCTTAACGCACAATACAACTGGCCAGCATGAAGCTGATTTTGCAGAGTTAACCAGAGGGGGTATAATATTAATAAAAGGTGGTGAAAGATATGGAAAATGAGAGAGATAGGCAGAGGAAAAGATTCTCAGGTGCAGAGCAGGGGACAGGTAGCAAGGGATGAGATAGATGCGTTCTAGAAACCAGATCTGAGGGAGAGAGTGGCGAGGAACTGTATATATACTCGCACTAGCTCGAGGCGCGTGGGAAAAAAGCGGTTACAAGTCCTCTAGCCACTAGCAAGGGAGCTAGCAGCATGGTAAGGACCTCTCTCCACCAACCCCCACGAGGCAGCCAGCCGTGATGTCATCGAGCGGGACAAAAACACTGCGCGCTCCCTCTCACTCTGTTCTACTCTCTCTCTCTCTCCCAGATCCCATCATTACTAGTTAATGATAAAACATATACTTTACAATTAAATATATAAAGCCTTGACATGGGTGAAAACAAATAGCCTTTCTGGACTGCCCATGACACAAGCTTTCATATGAAATAAAGCACACTCTAATACATAAACTGTAGCCCCATCCACTGCCCTGGCGATCCTAGCGAGTCACTGTAGGACAAGCCATGCGGTTATAACGGAGTGGTTAACGTCACACCACATACAGGTGTGCTTCTCACTCTTAGTCAGGCAAGCCTGCTCGGACAGAGTCTCTAAGCCACACCCTGACTCACAATGCTCACAAAAATGGTTAAACTGTGGCACAATAACAAGAATACAGAGATAATAAACCCCTAGCTGTTTATCTGCCAGGTGGCAGAGGTCTAGCCGGAAGGATATAGGCTTCGGATACCCGGGCTGAGCCACCTGCTCTAGCCTAGGGAAGTTCCCAGGTCTGTGCGCCAAATTACTCTAATTGAAAGGGTGCTCTCTTGAGAGACTCAGATCGCAAGTATCTGACTCTCTCCTGGCGACCCTAAAACAAAAGCAAGACGTGCTAGCGCAGTGCTGAGTGGACTAGGCAATGGCCCTCACACAACACAACGCTAGACACACAGGGACACAGACAAGAAAATGCCCCCAGACTCCCACGGGTATCCTAGTAAAGTCGTGTGGGTCCACGGGACTCGCACTAGCAGACTTTACTTAAAAGATCGCAAAAAGGCTCCCCTCCGGTCTAGCCCCTGCTAACCTGACACAAGAACACACTAGCAAGCATGAAACCACCAAATATGAGACAACAAAAATGCTTCCTGGGTCTCATTAACAATTACATCCCTGCATAAGGCCCAAAATCCTATCTAGTTATCTGAGAGCTCGTCGTTAATACAATAATAGATATAAGGTCTATCAAGGGGATGGGATAATTAAATAGATTGGTGAAGTAGTGGAAAGAAGGTATACAAAGTAAGAGAGAACGTTTCTAAGTGGGGTTTAGAGGGATAGATATCAAGGGGGTCCGAAGGGTACGACAATGAGGCGAGCTCTGATTCTTGAATCTGTCTGGACCCCCCCCCCCCCCCCTAGGCATGCAGAATACATCCCAGGCTTGGCAACACTCAACACAGTTGCCTGGTCAAAATCCTCTACCCCGTGCGTGAGTCAAAACTAAGCCTAACGTTGCAATCAAATGCATGTGGCAGCGCTTCAGGCTCGTCCCAAGCTGGTCTCTCCGCGCGAAGCAACGTCCCAAGCCGGTCTCTCTCTCCCGCTTGTCTCTTCCCGCTCTCACTAGACTTACATCTTATATATTATAATGAAACAATCAACTATCAAGAATAAAATATACTAAGATGCGTTGGTTAAGAATAAGGGCAGCTTCAAGCTGTGAAACAACATAAGAATATCCCAGACATTAGTTACATTATCGTAGGATATATACCAAGGGAAAGCCTGCCGGCTGGCTACCACCAGCCGGTTTCTAAACGGCTGGGCAGCCGACGCGCGCGCATGCCCGCACGTGGTTACTATGCAGAAGCGTCACAATGGTCTCTAATATAAAACGGAGACACAAACAATAAATAACTTAAACATGGAGTTATTATAAATGTGTGAACAAAATTATTAATTACCCACACACGTAGATCAAATTCATTCACAAGCACTGGTATAAACTAGGTAGCTTGAATAAATAGAATTAAGATTTACTCAACGGGGGATTCTTGACTTCTCGGTAAAGAAAGATAGAATGATTAAAATTCGGGCATAGGTCTTAGGTAAAAGGTATTAAATAATAGAATTTCTTCACGGTATATGTTTACACGTCAACTTGGATACACAAGAGAATAAATAACATGTATAGGTGACATCTGAGAGTATTCCGTCTTTGAGCCTGGATCGAGATGAATGTATATAACTGGTACGTAAATAATAATTAATGATAACACTTCAAGATATAAATTTAAAGGGGTTATATGTGACAATATCTAGTGCGATGAATTCACTTGCACAGATAAAGTTTTAACGGGAGGATAAATGACTATGTAACGTGTACACAGATCGATAATTAATTAAAGAACAGGCACAGATCCTTGGCACATATCAACTCAATAACACTTTCGGAATACTCACATATTATATAACCTTACCTACAACAATAGCCACAAGTTGAGATCACAAAAATATTTAGGGTTTGCGTGGAGGAGGAGAAGGGCCAAGTACGAGGGTCGAGGCGTCACAGATGTCCGGGCACGGCAGCTCTTTCTATTTCTGCTTTAGATGAAGATGGAGACATGAATATTGAACTACACTGCTCTAGTTCTGCATATTTCTTGAGTACTGACACTTTGCCAATCCCATAAGGTCTAGACGTAGTGTCACACCCACTGAAAGCGTGCAGAAAGAGCAGGGCGCCAGAGAGTAATGGGTCAAGCTTCTTTGGCAAAGTTGTGACACACACTGTTTGTTTGGATGTCACCATGTATAAGTCTTTGTCAGCAATATTGGCATGATGCGTTAGCAGCTGGAACACATCAGAATCCTCTGCGACAACAGCTGTTGGCTTCTCTTTGGCGTGAAGACATGCTGACATACATATCTTGTAGTCAGCATCACCTTTTGCATGTTCAACGGCGATATCCGCTTTGGTCATTTGCTCTGCAAGTAGATTGATGAATGCTTGCTTTTTGGAAGGATTGGCAAGAAAGCTCTTCTTGGTCATGGTTACATGCACTTCTGGTGAAACCAACACTGTAGCACCTATATCATTCCCCATCCTGCGACGATGTGCTTCATCCTTTGTGCTAGATCCATGATACCCATCAAACACAACCAAAGCATGACAGTATGATTGCTTGATGTGTCGGACGTACATTTCACAGATCTCCGAGTAGCTGGCATTTTTAGGCCATGAGAATTTATGAAGCAGGCTACCACCATCAATGATGTACTGCATACTCATGTCACAGGATGTTGCACTACTGCTCTCTGGAACAAGCTTGAGGAGATGGTGAATGATTTCCGATTTATCCCCCATCCTCATGCACACATGGTTGTCAAAGAGAGATGGTGGGAAAGAGCACATCTCATATGGGGAGAGATTTGGAAGTGGTATGTCACCATTGAAACCTGTAAGAAGAAGACGCTGATAGAGACGGTGTGAATCCATCTCAATTTGGGCACCAGAAGATGTTTTCACATTTGTAGCTGATGCCAGGATCTTAACTTGATTCTTCTGAGAAAACTTGTATTCTGCGACAGATTGTCCGACCATGGAATCAAGGATCTTCTTTCCAACACTTTGAGCCTCATATGCATTCACAGAATTATTTGCCACCAAGCCAGTTGATAGACTTACAATCTTCTTTGATGGTTTATTGAATACGCCACGCTCAAGGAACACTTGGAGAATCTTCTGTATATCACTCATGTCACGACGTATCCTGGCTACTGCTAATTCACGATGTCCATCAGGTGTATCCATAGATAAACCAGCTATCGCGAAAATGGACTGGCTCATATTGGCACACACAGTTCTTGAGAGCAGGAAGAGAAGTCGAGTGCTGTCACTGAATCCACGCCCTTGGGTTAAGCCGCCACTTGATTTGATGCTGGCCATCAGAACTTGCTCTATGAAGAGGTCTGTGAAAATTCCTGACCACGCACCGTCACTTCTTCTGACTGGAATGAGGCCATTCATAAATGCTCACAAGTGGAGCTCATTATGGCTTGGCCAATAGATGCACATCGAAGGTCTGCTCTTTTGCTCTTGATGATTGTCTGTAACAGTAGAGACAGGGCAGGGGTCAAAGTGGAGAGATTGTGTTCGAGCGATTTTATATCAGAGGCGTCTGGATATACATTGTTGTGTTTTTCGGCATTCTTTATTTCATTCCTGATATAGGTGCCGACAACTTTGATCAACGAATCCATGTCATCGGGGTTGTCCTTCATTTTTGAGTGCGCAACCTGAATCAACTGCTTCACATTAGATGTGAGTGTGACAATCAGTGGTTGCTTTTTCGTTGAAGTTATCGATACTCTGTTCCCATAATGTGCATAGAGTTGCCTTTGCAAAAACTTTTTGGAATAAACCTCTCCACTGGTTGCATGGCTTTCCATGATTTCATAGAGTTCATCTAGAGTGACAGTTTCATCATCATTGTTTCCAGATATTCAATAACGTGCATGAAAGACGATCTCTTCATTTCATCGATGGTACCAGAAGGACGTCCTCGTTTCCGAGGTGGTGCTCCATCCTTGTTTGTAGGTAATATGTCAAGTGTAAGATTTCGTGGAGACATGTAATATTGGAAACATCTGCGGTGGTAAATGGCCTCCTCTGCTGGTAAATCATTAATACATGCAAGTCGATGTACAACTGCATCAGCCCAAGAGTCTGGATGAGTTTTGCGACGTTCATTACATCTTTGCAAGATTGTCTCTGACACAGTGAGGAGCATAACATGGCTGAATTCATATTCAACATTGGTGGGGTACTTTCTGGCCTTCTCCTGATCAACATGCATCCCACAGAGATAGCAGTCAGTGTGAAATGAGAATTTTTTAGTATCACATCGCAGTTTGTGTGAGGTAGGACCAGTTTCATCGACATGTTGGCGTTTACCGATCTGCTCATATCGTCTGCTGTTTGTGTGACTTTTGCGACATGATGTGTGGACATAAACTATTGCTTTCCACTTTCATCAAATTTATATATTGGGATGGGGTTCGTTGGATATAGTTCATTGTGTCTATGGGTGAATTTATTAATGGAAGTGAGGCCTTTGCGCCCAACGCTGGAATATTCATCATTCTTAAATGAAATAGTGTCTCTACAAATTAAACACGCCGCATCTGTCTTGGGGGATGCCATCACAATCTCAGATCTGGAAATAAAAGAAAAAAGTATTACTAAATGCGTTGCATACACGTATATACATTTCTCAATCGTACTGGTGTAATAGTCGCACAGATATGTTCAGAGGATCATATCATTTTCACATTTTCCTTCAATATTATACCAAAAATTACGTTGATTTTGACGTTTGAGCATGAATGCCACCTTATATGACCTTGAAAATATTTCCAAGTTAAAGAGCACCTCAAAATTAGTAGGATTAGACACTTTATTTGTGTTTCTATGTTGATTTTCAGCAAAGTTATGCCTATTTCAATATTTTACCTTCCGCGGCGGCGGGCATCTAGGATTTTCAGTGAAAACGAGTATTTGCCATGGGTGGATTCGAGTGGACTTTTTTGTGTGGTTAGAGATACCTCCAAAGAACCCATTTCAGGTGAAATTGCTTTGTTAACATTTCTGTCCAACCTCGGCACTTTTTTGGTGCTTATTTCCTGGCCTATATGTCATTGTTGACATCAGGATTTCTGTACAGGCTAAAAATGTAATGATTATGATACTTGCTGGAAACTTTAACTAACTGCATCTCATGGCATTTACAAATATGCTTAGTTAAGTGCTGAACATTATACCCAGATCTAATATACAAGCTCATTCCACGAGAACGAGGAATAGAATCACGCAGAATAAGAACAGTTTTACTGAAGTTAGGTATAAGAAGTTCAGAATAATCTCTATAACCAGAGACAAGGGTTTCAGAACAAAAGACAATATCATAATCAACAGATGCCAATGTAAGATCCTTGATGTTCTTATAGAGACCACGAATCTTGGAATAAAATACACGACAACTTGTAACAGGTTGTCTGTGAGGACCGGGATTAACTTCTATATCACCGGACAAAAGTAGAAACAAAAACAGATAAAGTTGAAAGCAATCAATACACAAATACATAAAGATGGATATAAACAGGTCGACCCAGACAGAGCCATCACATCTGGGTAAGGTATTGTTACGACCTGGCACTCGGGTACACAAGGGCTCTCAATCAGGACTCGAGTACGGCTCGCTGCCACAACGGAAACACACGATCCCAACCCCTGAGTACTGCCAGCCGAACAAAAAACACCAATACCCTCCAGAGTTCAATCTGCTATAACGGGGTATACAAGAACTCGGTACTAGTGTTCAACAACAGACTAATAAAGAGACAGGAATTATCTAGTCTGGTCAACAATCAAACAATGAAGTAAGAAACAACAACACCAAAGAATAGTGTTGGCCGAAGCCGAAGTAATCCACCCTTGACTAAGAACTTAAGAAGTCCTCCACCCTCTACTTCGGATCGGCACTATTACGTTACGTTAATTAATAGTCCTTAAGCATCGAGCAAGGAATCTTCTGAAAAAAGTTAGATGATTCTCGGATGCTCGTAAGAAGTACGTATGGATTTTGAACAGTCATTCAATAAGCAAAAAACACTGGCAATTAGATACTATTAAAGGTTTAAATTGGCATAAGAATAATTGAAAGAATATGCAATAGTAAATGGCAAACATTAAAAAGAAGTACTCCGCAAATGCAACGGCAATAGCCTACTCGGATTGTGCTCGTGGGCCACTAATCACTAAAGTAGCCAAGCATGCAACACATGAAATCAATAGTGCATAAACAATATCATACATAAGGAAAGCTTCAATACTATTCTGTATCTACTAATTGAGTAAAGTCTAGCTGGGGTACTGTGGGCAAAAGGTAGCAGTGACTGAGCAAAAACGGCTCGTAGCCTAGCGAAGTCCTCACAACTGTTTAAAGTATTACGTTAACACTAACAAGTGCACTTTGAGAAATCCAGATCCCTTGTATCTGGTTTTCTCCCGGCTCCTTGACAAAGTAAAAACAAACTGTTAATAAAATACAGGGTGGTTAGGCTCTTGCCCTCACGCACTGTAAATTATTAACTCAACACAGTCAGCCGCGAAGACAACCTAGGCTTCACTGAACCGAAACGAGTATGCAGGTTTATCGCTTAACCACTGCATCAGACAACAACTCGTAACACAGAAAAGCCTTACCCCAGTCTAGCATTACCTAGACTAGCAGAAAACAGGAATAATAATAAATACACAGGGAAATGCATATACAAGTGCAACAAACATAAATCAATCCTATTCTAAGTTAACCCTTCCAAAATAGGCTATCTAATAGGCATGTATCTCATGAGAACTCAAGCGATAATACGTTGGCTGACTAGCTCTGCACCAACGGGACCATGGAAGTTAAAAAGGGTAGGGAAAAGAGGAGATAAGAATGTAAGGTAGTAGAGAAAGTTAACATCAGTCAGAAGAATATATATAGTTAGCAAGGGAAATGAGAAGTCGCTCTGCCTAATGAGTTCTGATGAAAAAATGGCTAGACTTCCCTTTTTATACCCGGCCCTCTAGTGAGCCCAACGTGAACTACTAAGGGACCGCCCACTGACAATCATTACGTAATTTCTCTCTCTCCTCTGGGATAGACAAAGGCTTTCCTAGCACTGAGGGGAGGGGGGGGGGGGGGGGAGTGCTAGTGAGTTAGGCCCACCTCCCGCATGGTGCACCCACTGACCCCCAACTGTGGCTGCCGCTTCTCCCATCATTACAAATAAGTTTTACACACAATACTTATAACTAATGATATAAAATAGAACTCGTTGACTCAGATGAAAACAAAATACATATTCATATTACTTATAGTACAACGGCTCACATGAACTAAGTTAGGAAACTCTACATAGACTACAGCCAAAGTTCCTGCCCTGACGATCCTAGCGAGAGTGGGGCATGACTAGGCGTTCTGTACAGCATGCTCACACTGGACATGCGTCACACCTCCCCCAAGATTTTACTTGCTCAACCCTGAGCTAAAATCTGACAAACACAGAACCCCATCACACCCCTCACACCCAGCGACCGCATGGCACTAAAACAAAGCTGAGTTTATCACCAAAACACATCTTATTATTAAAAAAAAATCACATTTTATAACTCCTCCCAACAATAGCAAAAAGACACAATATCATGCTCCCAGAGCGAGCTTACAGCAGCTCAGCCGTTTGATAGTTCGTGGACTACTCAAACTCTATAGGCTATGACAAACTTATACGATTATCTATATCAAAAGAAAGAGTTTTTATATGATTTTTATATTTTAATATGTTTTTCCCGGCTGCACTATAAGGGCAGCCTATTTTCCTCCACTCAAACCCACACACCTGTGATAGCCTACGCCTGATCATCCACCCTTGATAAACAATCCGCGATCACATTGTCACATCCAGCAATATGACGGATGTCCAGGTTATACTCCTGCAACATCAAAGACCACCTGGTCAGTCTCATATTGCGATTGTGAAATTGATTCAGGAATCTCAAAGGGTGATGATCAGTGTAGATAACCACGACTGGGCCATAGGCTGGAACATACACCCCGAAGTGCCTGAGCGACAGCACAATCACCAGTAATTCCTTTTCTATTGTAGAATAGTTCTTTTGTGCAGCATTGAACTTCTTAGAAAAGAAACTTACTGGGTGTTCCACACCTTCATTGTCTGTCTGTAGCAAGACGGCACCAGCCCCTACACCACTAGCATCTGTTGCCAGCTGAAAAGGCCTGTTAAAGTCTGGGGCCCTGAGTATCGGGTGAGTACATAGCAAATGTTTCACCAAAGTGAAAGCCTTTTCACACTCAGGTGAAGCGTCTGTAGTAGCCTATCATACCCAAGAATCTCATAATCTGCTTCTTGGTTGTTTGGTGCGGAAATTTATTGATAGCCTGTACCTTGTTCTGAGGAGGGCACACCTGTCCCCTTCCCACTACAAACCCAAGGTACTGCACAGTGGCTTTTACGAAGTCACACTTTGCCAAATTTATTACCAGACCTGCTTCACTAAGTTTCCGGAACAAGGTCTCAAGGTGCTCACAATGGCTCTCAAAGTCGTCATCATAAATGATTACATCGTCCAAATATACGGTGCAATTTGGAATGTCCTTTACAATTTCATTCATCAGGTTCTGAAACGTTGCTGGTGCATTCTTAAGTCCGTAAGGCATAACATTGCACCGGTAGGTACTCCCGTCCACAACAAAACCACATACCTCTTTAGCACTCTCGGACAAAGGTACTTGCCAGTAACCTTTTACTAAATCTACTTTAGACAAAAATCGAGCATTACCAATTTTGTCAACACTATCATCAACCCGAGGAAGAGGATATGGGTTAGTTGGAGTCAAACCGTTTAACCTACGGAAATCAATACAAAAGCGTACCTTGCCATCTGGCTTAGGCTGCAGTGTTACGGGGGAAGTCCACTTAACTGTGCCTTTCTCTATCAACCCTCTACCGAGCATATACTCCAACTCATCCCTCAGAGCTGGTAGTTTTATGGGGGGCACACGGTACGGGATTGACTTAAAGGGTAGATGGTCCCCCACGTCAACATCATGCATAGCCTGAGTAGTGAGGCCTGGGTGTTCAGCAAATACAGTGGGGTATGAACCGAACAACTGACGGATAGCATCAAACTGCGGCTCAGGCAAATGAGCTATAGCCTCGTCAGCCCTTAGGCTCGAGTTCCCCGCCCACTGATCCGCTGAAACATGTTGATCCCAGCTATCCTCCTCTGAAGCTTGACTGTCCCCCTCTCCTTCTCCACCACGGCCGCAACAAGCCAACACAGGGACAGTGAGAGGCTCAGAGGGGCGCCTCACATACTCTTTAATAAGGTTCACGTGACATAACTGGTTCTTTTTCCTCCTGTCTGGAGTGGCAACAAGGTAATCTAAGTCTGAAATTGTTTCTACAATTTTATAAGGTCCAGTGTGCTTCGCAGAGAGGGGGTTACCAACCAAAGGCAACAAAATTAATACCTCTTGTCCTACAGTGAACTTCCGGAGCCTCACTTTGCGATCATACCTGTCCTTCATCAAAGCTTGTGATTCTGTCAAATTTCTACCTGCCATCTCCAGACTCTTAAGCATGCGCTCACGGCTTTCAAGCACATACTTTAATAATGAACAAGGCTGCACAGTCCCCTCCCAAATTTCTTTCAGCATGTTAAGGGGGCCCCTGACACGGTGTCCAAAAAATCAGCTCGTTTGGACTAAATCCCAGGCTCTCACCAGGTACCTCCCGAGCAGCAAACAGCACATAAGGCAATCCAAGATCCCAATCCATACCGTTGTCAGCACAATAACACCTGAGCATGCTTTTAAGTGTAGCATGCCACCGCTCAAGCACCCCTTGACTCTCAGGGTGATACGCTGACGATACTACTGCTCGTATCCCATGCTGTTGCATTGTTTGCTTGAACATGTTGGAGGTGAAATTAGATCCCTGATCAGACTGAATCTCCTCCGGGTACCCGTACCTTGAGAAGTACCACAACAAGTTACTGACTACCGTCTTAGCCATTCCATTTGTCATAGGGTATGCATCGGGGTATCTAGTGGCAACATCCATTATGGTTAACACAAATTTATTTCCAGCCTTAGTGGGAGGGAGTGGACCAACCATGTCAACAATAATTTTACTAAAGGGTGGCCCAATCACAGGAATAGGGTGTAACGGAGCCTTAGGAATAACTTGGTTCGGTTTCCCGACACGTTGACAAATATCACATGAGTTTATCCATGACTGCACATGAGACTTCATCCCCGGCCACCAAAACAATTTCCCCAAAGCCGCCACCGTTTTTCTCACCCCTAGATGTCCTGCCAGTGGTGTGTCATGCGCCAACCTCAGTAGGTGGTGCACTCCCGTGGCACCACCAACTGGTCCACTACTCCGGACCCCTTTTTCCAACTACATTTAGGGTCTTGAAAACGCCTATAGAGGATGCCTTCTAAATTAAAAAAATCTCCTGGCTGTGCATCACCGTCCTCGTCGAGCTCTACAGCTCCATTAGCACACGTTTGGAGCTCAGGGTCCTCTAGTTGCAACCGACGTATATCTGAGGGTGCCAAGCGATCTAACTGCTCCCGGAGCAATGCATGACCTTCCCGAATACTGGGCTGCTCCCTCTGTCTCTCTCGATGTACATAACGTTGCTGTCGTGGAGACTCGTCATGCCCAGCCTCGTCACTCTCGATGACAGGCCCAGGGGCTACTCCAGAATTAAGTAATGGTGCTAATACTGAATCACCCAGGAGAGCCGCCGAGTCAAAACTCTTAAAACCAACTCCAGCTTTAGCCTCCTCCTGTTGATCGTTCCTCCGCTGGGCTAAAGACGGAGGACTAGGCTGTGACACTTTAGCTGCCCGAGCTCGGGTGACAACACACGCCATGGGTTGTGTCTGGCACCGCTCGACCCACTCTTGCTCTTCCCTACTCACGTCGGCCGGCCTCTCGGCAACGACTAAGGGTAGAACATCAGAAGCGGGCATTGCAAAGTCGTTGCCGAGAAGAAGGTCGACGCCCTCCACTGGCAGTTTCTCCACAATCCCGACATCCAATTCACGTGCCACACCATCCACCTCCAACTCCAACCGCACCAGCGGGTATGACCGAGTTGCATTAATACTCTGCACCACTACCACCCGAGCCGCGTTTATAGGGTAGCCAGTCAAGTTTTTCATCAGAGTCTGGGAAGCACCTGTATCACGCAAGACCTCTACTCCATGCTTGCGCCCCGCCCACATCACGCAACCCCGCCCTCTATGGTCGCAAAAAACATCCTGAGCAGGGTTGGAGCCTCCCAGGTGCTTCTGCATTGGCTGTGCCTCAGCCTCTGACGAACTGCCCCGGGCAAACTCAGATGACTTCGAAGACACACCAATGTTGCAGGCCAAAGACACAGCTGCTGTAGGTGGTTTGCTAGGACAGACTCTTGCAAAGTGCCCCTTTTTATGACATTGATAACACTCCAACTCCCCTTTGGGCTTCCCTTGGTACTGAGAAGGGCCCGGCCCCTTCTTAAATGGGACGGTGCTAGTCTTGTGGTCAGTCTTGCTATCATGGCTCTTGTACTTGTTTGCATAAGGTATATCACTAACTCGGGGGGGGTGGGGCGTCACGCCCCTTGTTACCTGCCTCACTACGCTGGGCAGACCCGCACCCACGAATTAGTGATAGCCGGAGATCAGCCATCTCAGCTGCCTCCTGTAGAGTTTTTGGGTTCTTTTCTTTAATAGTTAAAGTCATTTCTGCACCAGTACACTTATAAAACTGCTCGAGCAGAAACAGCTCAGTCAACTGTTCGGCCGTCTCAGCTTTCTCAGAACGTGTCCAGTTTTTAAGTGCATCTTTTAAGTCCCGGGCATGTTCAAGAAAGGTCGCCTCCCTAGTCTTTGTAACACCCCGAAACTTCAATCGATATGTTTCCGGTTGCAACTCGTATGCCCGTAGGACAGCTCTCTTCAATTCTGGGTAGTCAATGCAAGACTCTAAAGGCAGTGCATCATAAGCCTTCAGACCCTTACCCATAAGTCTTGAGGAGACTAGAGCTGCCCACTTCTCTTCAGGCCAATTATGCTCCCTACACTTCTTCTCAAAATGATTAAAAAATTATGTGACTTCAGTTTCACTAAATACCGGCATCAATTTGACTAATTGGGCCAAGGACTGTTCTCTTACTTGGGCCTCACGGCCCATCCGAGTCCCTGTCGACTCTGCACGAGTCTTATCTAAATCTAATTTAGCACAATATTTCTCTGAGTCGTACCTAAGCTCAGCCTCATGCCTCCTGGTCTCATCCTCTTGCCTCCTAACCTCAATCTCATGCCTCCTGGTCTCATTCTCCTGCTTCCTAGCCTCAATCTTAGCAAGCTCAAGTCTAAATACCATATCTGGAGACAGGCAGGAAGAGGGAGCTGCCACTACTGAAGGAGGGGGGGCAACAACTGGGGAACCACCATGTGCATCACCCGAGGGCACTCCAATCTGCCAATTCTCATCCCTCTGTGGGAGAGTGCTAACCTCCGGTAACTGAGTGGACGGCACTGTGGGAGTCGAGTGAGAGGGGATCTGGGGAGGAACCCCCCCAAACGCCCTCTCCTCCGAAACCCCATGTCGCCCACGCAACACCCAGGAAATCAGCTCCCCCTTGGACATCCCTACTACATTGGAAATGCCCAAAACCTTGGCTATCAGGTGCAAGCCACAAACATCCACCCCAGTCAGCCTCTCCTCCGTCACGTGGTACCGCTTACTCACAAAAACTCTAGCATCCTCCTCACTGGTTACTAACGGCACACCTTCAAATGGCATCTCTCGCTCATCGTCAGTGCTAATGCACGACATACTGAAGTCCACAAACAAATTCTCGAGACAAAAGTGTTAAACTTCCTATGCAAGCACTAATTACTAAATTAACTGGAGTATCTTAAATGCTTTACTAATTGCCATACAAAAAAAAATATTCTTCAATATGCACGCTAAAATACAAACAAACAAATGTTGTACAACTCTGCAACAATTTATGCTGTTCACAAAATCCTAAGCAAGGTCGCCATTTGTTACGACCTGGCACTCGGGTACACAAGGGCTCTCAATCAGGACTCGAGTACGGCTCGCTGCCACAACGGAAACACACGATCCCAACCTCTGAGTACTGCCAGCCGAACAAAAAACACCAATACCCTCCAGAGTTCAATCTGCTATAACGGGGTATACAAGAACTCGGTACTAGTGTTCAACAACAGACTAATAAAGAGACAGGAATTATCTAGTCTGGTCAACAATCAAACAATGAAGTAAGAAACAACAACACCAAAGAATAGTGTTGGCCGAAGCCGAAGTAATCCACCCTTGACTAAGAACTTAAGAAGTCCTCCACCCTCTACTTCGGATCGGCACTATTACGTTACGTTAATTAATAGTCCTTAAGCATCGAGCAAGGAATCTTCTGAAAAAAGTTAGATGCTTCTCAGATGCTCGTAAGAAGTACGTATCGGATTTTGAACAGTCATTCAATAAGCAAAAAACACTGGCAATTAGATACTATTAAAGGTTTAAATTGGCATAAGAATAATTAAAAGAATATGCAATAGTAAATGGCAAACATTAAAAAGAAGTACTCCGCAAATACAACGGCAATAGCCTACTCGGATTGTGCTCGTGGGCCACTAATCACTAAAGTAGCCAAGCGTGCAACACATGAAATCAATAGTGTATAAACAATATCATACATAAGGAAAGCTTCAATACTATTCTGTATCTACTAATCGAGTAAAGTCTAGCTGGGGTACTGTGGGCAAAAGGTAGCAGTGACTGAGCAAAAACGGCTCGTAGCCTAGCGAAGTCCTCACACCTGTTTAAAGTATTACGTTAACACTAACAAGTGCACTTTGAGAAATCCAGATCCCTTGTATCTGGTTTTCTCCCGGCTCCTTGACAAAGTAAAAACAAACTGTTAATAAAATACAGGGTGGTTAGGCTCTTGCCCTCACGCACTGTAAATTATTAACTCAACACAGTCAGCCGCGAAGACAACCTAGGCTTCACTGAACCGAAACGAGTATGCAGGTTTATCGCTTAACCACTGCATCAGACAACAACTCGTAACACAGAAAAGCCTTACCCCAGTCTAGCATTACCTAGACTAGCAGAAAACAGGAATAATAATAATAATACACAGGGAAATGCATATACAAGTGCAACAAACATAAATCAATCCTATTCTAAGTTAACCCTTCCAAAATAGGCTATCTAATAGGCATGTATCTGTGAGAACTCAAGCGATAATACGTTGGCTGACTAGCTCTGCACCAACGGGACCATGGAAGTTAAAAAGGGTAGGGAAAAGAGGAGATAAGAATGTAAGGTAGTAGAGAAAGTTCACATCAGTCAGAAGAATATATATAGTTAGCAAGGGAAATGAGAAGTCGCTCTGCCTAATGAGTTCTGATGAAAAAATGGCTAGACTTCCCTTTTTATACCCGGCCCTCTAGTGAGCCCAACGTGAACTACTAAGGACCGCCCACTGACAATCATTACGTAATTTCTCTCTCTCCTCTGGGATAGACAAAGGCTTTCCTAGCACTGAGGGGAGAGGGGAGGGGGTGTAGTGCTAGTGAGTTAGGCCCACCTCCCGCATGGCGCACCCACTGACCCCCAACTGTGGCTGCCGCTTCTCCCATCATTACAAATAAGTTTTACACACAATACTTATAACTAATGATATAAAATAGAACTCGTTGACTCAGATGAAAACAAAATACATATTCATATTACTTATAGTACAACGGCTCACATGAACTAAGTTAGGAAACTCTACATAGACTACAGCCAAAGTTCCTGCCCTGACGATCCTAGCGAGAGTGGGGCATGACTAGGCGTTCTGTACAGCATGCTCACACTGGACATGCGTCACAGTATAAAACAAGCCCCAAAGACACCATATCCAGGGGGGAGCAGTAGCGGTGGATTTTATTTTTTTAGAAAAGACGAGAAACAGAAAAATAATGCCAAATCTCCTGAAAATCCACCAGACTCAAAAGTCTTCCTCATTGGCCTGCTAACCACCGTGGGGGAAAAAAACAGGAGATTGCAGGAAAAGGAAGGAAAGTTGCTGTATAGCACCAAACAGTAGGGATGGATGAAAACGGACAATGGAAGACCTTGGTGCAGGCTATGGCAGCATCCTAAACATCCATCATGGTAAAATACCATAGGTTTGCTAGATGGCCGTTGACTAATATTATAGTTCATCCGCCCTTTGACAGGTATTGCTTTTAGTCCTGCAGGGTGTCTAGCCACCCACCCTCCGAGTGAGGACCCTGAGAGGGAGCCGGTTTAGTCGCCGACAATCCGACCATAAGAACATAAGAACATAAGAAAATGGGAGTCTGCAGAAAGCCGATTGGCCTAAGCAAGGCAGATCCCTGTCCCACACAACCCCAATTCAATTACAAAGCCCAATTATAGGCTCAACACTCTAATACCCTGAGGATCATCTTACCAAAACGGTTAGAGATTAACGCAGGATTATGGAGGTCTGCAGAGCGCTGATTGGCCCAACCCGGCTGATCCCCCTTCACACCCAACCCTTCTCGTCCATATGCTTATCTAATTTTATCTTAAAGCTCCCTACAGTTTTAGATCCCACTATAGCACTTGGTAGTCCATTCCACCCATCTACAACTCTGTTACCAAACCAATACTTGCCTATATCTTTTCTGAAACGAAATTTATCTAATTTGAAACCATTGGTACGAGTTCTTTCGCTATCACTGAGCTTTAGTACATTTGCCATGTCCCCTTTGTTAATCCCACTAACCCACTTGAACACCTCTATCATATCCCCTCTAACTCTGCGTCTCTCTAACGAATGTAAACCTAATTTCTTCAACCTTTCTTCATACGAAAGATTTCTAATATTATGGATCATTTTTGTCATTCTACGCTGTACTCTCTCCAATGAATCTATGTCCATTCTGTAATAAGGACACCAAAATTGGACAGCATAATCCATGTGGGGTCTCACTAATGACAAGTAAAGTTTTAAGATAACATCAGCAGTTCTGTTACTCACACTCCTAGAGATGAACCCGAGAATCCTGTTTGCCTTATTACGAACGCTTATACACTGTTTTCTAGGCTTCAAATCATTGCTAACAAACACACCTAGATCTTTCTCGCAGTCTGAATTTTCTAATTCTAAATTAGCTAGTTATATTTAACATTTGTTTGCATCTTCCCTATCTTTAATACCTTGCATTTGTCAATGTTAAACTTCATCTGCCAATTTACTGACCATTCATGTAAGGTATCTAGATCCCTTTGGAGGCACTCTATATCGCTATCTGAATCAATTGATCTCCCTATTTTAGTATCGTCTGCGAATTTACTTATCCTACTAGTTATACCTAAATCTAGGTCATTTATGTATATAAGAAACAACAGGGGACCTAATACCGATCCCTGGGGGACACCACTTTTGACTGCTCCCCATTCTGACTTGGTACCATTTATGCTGACTCTCTGCTTCCTACCAATTTGCCATGACCTAATCCATCCTAACAACGCCCCACCTATTCCATGTGCCTCAACCTTTCTCATCAATCTCTCATGAGGGACTCTGTCGAAAGCTTTACTGAAATCTAAATATATAATATCATATGACTTGTCATTATCTACTGCTTCATATACCTCTGAGAAAAAACTAAGCAAATTAGTAAGGCAAGACCGTCCTGAGTGAATCCATGCTGAGAAGAATTGATTAAGTTAAATGTTTCTAAGTGGTTTCTCATTTTCCTAGCAATAATTGACTCTAGTAGTTTTCCTATGATTGAAGTGAGACTAATGGGACGGTAATTGGATGCTATTGATTTATCACCTTTTTTGAATATCGGAACTACATTGCAAGCTTCCAAGCTTCTGGAACTATACCTGTTTCTAATGACTTGTTAAATAGAAATGTTAATGGATAACTTAACTCATCTCTGCATTCTTTTAATACTCTAGCATATACCTCATCAGGACCAGGCGATTTATGAGGTTTCAGTCTGTCAATAGTAACCGTACTTAACCTATTTTCTATACTATCGCTGTATACCTTACGGACTTCTGGAAACTGTGCCAAATTTTCATTAGTGAAAACTGAAAGAAATTGACTATTTAATGTACTGCACATTTCTAAATCACTTTCTGTCAATTTTCCTATAGAAGTTTTAAGGGGACCAATTACATCTCTAACCTTGGATTTATATAGTTGGTAAAAAGCTTTAGGATTATTTTTTGAGTCATTGGCAACCTTAATTTCATAATTTCTTTTTTCTTTCCTAATATCCTTTTTTACCTGTCTTGATAGATTCTGATAGTAAGCAAGTAGGTGAATTTCGCCTTTTCTAATTTTTCTATATATTCCTCTCTTTTGTCCTAGAAGATCTAATAGTCATAAGAACATAAGAACATAAGAAAATGGGAGTCTGCAGAAAGCCGATTGGCCTAAGCAAGGCAGATCCCTGTCCCACACAACCCCAATTCAATTACAAAGCCCAATTATAGGCTTCACACTCTAATACCCTGAGGATCATCTTACCAAAACGGTTAGAGATTAACGCAGGATTATGGAGGTCTGCAGAGCGCTGATTGGCCCAACCCGGCTGATCCCCCTTCACACCCAACCCTTCTCGTCCATATGCTTATCTAATTTTATCTTAAAGCTCCCTACAGTTTTAGATCCCACTATAGCACTTGGTAGTCCATTCCACCCATCTACAACTCTGTTACCAAACCAATACTTGCCTATATCTTTTCTGAAACGAAATTTATCTAATTTGAAACCATTGGTACGAGTTCTTTCGCTATCACTGAGCTTTAGTACATTTGCCATGTCCCTTTGTTAATCCCACTAACCCACTTGAACACCTCTATCATATCCCCTCTAACTCTGCGTCTCTCTAACGAATGTAAACCTAATTTCTTCAACCTTTCTTCATACGAAAGATTTCTAATATTATGGATCATTTTTGTCATTCTACGCTGTACTCTCTCCAATGAATCTATGTCCATTCTGTAATAAGGACACCAAAATTGGACAGCATAATCCATGTGGGGTCTCACTAATGACAAGTAAAGTTTTAAGATAACATCAGCAGTTCTGTTACTCACACTCCTAGAGATGAACCCGAGAATCCTGTTTGCCTTATTACGAACGCTTATACACTGTTTTCTAGGCTTCAAATCATTGCTAACAAACACACCTAGATCTTTCTCGCAGTCTGAATTTTCTAATTCTAAATTAGCTAGTTTATATTTAACATTTGTTTGCATCTTCCCTATCTTTAATACCTTGCATTTGTCAATGTTAAACTTCATCTGCCAATTTACTGACCATTCATGTAAGGTATCTAGATCCCTTTGGAGGCACTCTATATCGCTATCTGAATCAATTGATCTCCCTATTTTAGTATCGTCTGCGAATTTACTTATCCTACTAGTTATACCTAAATCTAGGTCATTTATGTATATAAGAAACAACAGGGGACCTAATACCGATCCCTGGGGGACACCACTTTTGACTGCTCCCCATTCTGACTGCTCTCTGCTCCTACCAATTAGCCATGACCTAATCCATCCTAACAACGCCCCACCTATTCCATGTGCCTCAACCTTTCTCATCAATCTCTCATGAGGGACTCTGTCGTAGTAGTTTTCCTATGATTGAAGTGAGACTAATGGGACGGTATTCCAAGCTTCTGGAACTATACCTGTTTCTAATGACTTGTTAAATAGAAATGTTAATGGATAACTTAACTCATCTCTGCATTCTTTTAATACTCTAGCATATATTCATCCATTTGGGTTGGTTCTGTGTTGATCTAAATTTTCTTTTGGGGATATTTATTTTGCGCATTGAATACTGACTTGATAAAATTATCGTATGTATCTACCAAGTTTGACGTCTCCTCCTGACTTAAGATGACAGGTGCCTGAGAAAGGATACACTCATTTGGACACCTGGATCGACTTAATTTTTTGACCATAGGGTCCGCTAACAGGGCTTCTCTTAACCCACCATAACCATTGTATATCTACACTATTTATCATATGTTCATTGTTACTGAAAACTAAATCGACCTTTGAATCAGAGTCGCCTATTTGTTGCTGCCAATCTATATTAGGGAAATTAAAATCCCCCATAATGCACACGTTGCTAAGCCTTGATGCTATTTTAATTTCCTCCCATAATGATGTTCCGTCATTTCTACTCATATTTGGCGGTCTATACATAACTCCAATAACTAAAGTCTCACTACCTTCGTTAACTTCTACCCAAACACTTTCATTTTCATTATTTACTCTAATACCTGATTTAGTACAGCTTTTTAATGAACTCCTGACAAACACTGCTATACCGCCACCCCTCTTACTTGTTCGGTCATATTTAAACAAACTATATCCCGGTATATCAAACTCTGCTAAAAAATGCCTGGTTTCTGTATTAATCCATGTTTCAGTTAGCGCTATTATGTCTATATTTTCTTTGCTAACCAGTGCTCTAAGTTCGTTCATTTTGTTACATAAACTCCTGCAATTTGTATAATAAACACTCAAACTATTACTTGTATTTGCAACTATTTTTCTATTGTTTTTAACTAATTTATTTTTACCTGTTGAACTACTGGACCTAGACGGAACATCTACGCTATCAGAATGTTCGTTATTACTATCAATTTGATGTGGCTGGGATTCTATTTTACTTACACACCTATGGTTTATTAACAAAACCCCGCAACAAACTTGTCGAGTGAGCTGGCTAAGGTCGAAACTCCTAGTCGAGAGAGATGTACTCCATCCTGGGCATACAGTTCATCCTTACCGTAGAAGAGGGTCCAGTTATCCAGGAATGGAATAGTATTTGCCTTGCAATACTTCTCCAGCCGGCTATTTACACCAATAGCCCTGGAGGACCATTCCTTCCTTACCCCTCTTCTTGGTAGGATACTGTGTACCACAGGAACTCCACCCTTCTCCTTGATCCTCTCCAACATTTCCTGGTACGTGGTGAGCAACTCCTCAGTCCTGCATTTCCAAATGTCGTTGCTCCCTGCGTTGAGGAAGATGATGGGGTCCTCTCCACTCGCTTCCATGACACCATCTAGCTTTTCTGACACCTTCTCGACTCCGGCACCAGGCAGACAGACAACTTTACCAACATGTGTGTTAGTAGCCCTACTAAGGTATTTAATCATTGAATCCCCTACAATTAAAATAGACTTAGCTTTTTTCCGTTGTCGGCGTGTAGCAGGAGTTGTAGCAGCAACAGCAGCAGACTTCCCCCCCTCCCCTCTCACTGCCTCGATGATCGCCACTTCCTCGCCATCACTCTCATCAGCCAAGGTGCTGAAGTTGTTGTGGGTCTTGAGTGGCTGCCTTTTCAGCTTGCAGGCCGTTGCACTGGTTGACACCACTTTCCAAGGGGTTTCACGATCCCTGGGAACACTTCCGGTAGCCTCACACTTCTTTTCCGCCATAGCTAGTCTCAAGGCCAAATTTTCATTTTGAGACACTGAATCTCCTGCTCCACACTCTCCAGTCTTTCTTGCAAAGCAAGACAAAGCTGGAGAGTATGGGAGGAGACAGCAGACTCATCAACAACAGCCATCACTAAAAAGTTCACTAGGACCTCACTAAGGGTAAACCGGTTCACTAGCGGTCACTGGGGACGTCCACACTAGTCAGGGGTCAGAGGGCAACTGATGACCATGAAACAGGTAGTATCAGATTACATGTTACTGATAGCAGGAATAACTGACTTGACCTAAAACATTATAATGTTAACATTATATTATTGATCATTGGGAATCTAAGACTCTTTTCTCAATTTCTTTCACCGACTCTCACTTATAAATACCCGTGATTAAGTGGTTATGTTACTGGCACTGCCTATGCCTTGTATATTTGCTAAACCTATTATTATGATGGGTAGTCTATGGATAGTAGGCGCCGCTATAGCGCAGAGTTCGGCACGCTCGTTTCCTAGCCCAGACGAGATTTAAGAGGAGCAGATAGTTCCCGTAGGTGGAGGTGCAATATTGTGTGCCTAGGTCTATGGAATCTAGACCCATGCTAACCAATCTCCTTAGTATGTTTGCCTCCATTAGCTTAACCCATTCAGTACCAGTGCCATCCTTTTAAATTTGTTCTGGCTTCTTTTAGACAATTTTATTATATTACAAATGTATAATAGCCTATATAGCAATATATATTTTACCAATATATATATTTTATCTATATAATCTAGGCTATTGTACTATTTTTTTATGAAAGCTAATTTTCTAATCACTTACGATACCGTCTTGCATTAGGCTAAGTAGAAAGGTAATAAGTTACAATTATAGTTTGTAGTCTTGGACAGTAGTTTACAATTTAAAGGTGGTTTTATCATGCTAGTCTAAAGATAAAAATAATTGGCAATGCGATTATGCCTTCATCTTCAGCAACTCAATCTAATTTCTATGATATAATGTCAATGACAATTTTCACATTGAAAACTTGATCAAAGTAAAATATTAATTATTTTATATATTTCACAGAAGTTCAAAGCCTCATTCGGCAAAACCAACAACTGATCCATTCCCATAGCCTTAGCTACATACAGAAAAAGATGCATTTTCTTGTTTCTTTTCATAACCCTTCATTACCGAGGTCGTCTTTTCATTGTTTTCAGGCAATTATTATACGATTTTATTTAGCTTAGGAAGGGCATGCACTAATTAACATACTTCCAAGTATCCCAATTCATTATTTTAACTAACACACGTCATGCCTTAGTTGTATAAAATCGTCTAAATACTGTATAGCTGAAATAAGAGAAAAGACATCCCCGGTAATGAAGGGGTTAACAAAGCAGGCTCTGACTCAATCAATATTTGCAGTGTTATCTTTGTTGTACATAGCTCTATGGTTAATTTGGTATACCTGTATACATCTGCTATTTCAATTTACTAGTTACAAAGCTAAAGAAAATAACGTGATCACTAGGCTATTTTTTGGTTTAAATATATATAGGTTTAATTTGTAATTCACTTGCATTACCACAAACTTCTACCCCATCGGTAATAGGCTATAGGGGTATACAACACAATTATACCATGTCACTAAGTTGATATATACACATTTTCAAAGAAAATATGAACCTACCATGTGCGTTTTATTGTATAACTGCTGCACTGCATAGACTGTATATATAGTACTATAACAAATATGAACCTACCATGTGCGTTTTATTGTATAACTGCTGCACTGCATAGACTGTATATATATAGTACTATAACAAATAACATTCTACAATCTAGTACCAACATTATAATAAATTAAATCCTAATGGACTATATTTTAAATAAACTAATATAAAAGACCACTATATCATGTATTTTATTTAGTCTGTAATTGCCAAAGGGTATTTGCTCAGAAATTAAAATGAGAAGCTAGTCTCTCATGGGAACTTTAAACAAAATATATTCCAGTTTTATTCTTATCTGAATGCTCTCACAAGCCATCCAGCATCCTCAGATAGTGAGAAGATAATTTCTTCAGACATATGATCGGTCTTTGATTATCATGAGTGAGAAGCACTATGGTCATATTTAAACCACTATACATTTTAGGATTTCACTCTCTCCATAGGCCTCAAAATGCCCCTAAAAGTACTCAATTTTCCAAAATGTACTTGGGGGGGGGGGGGGGGCTTACAGCGCCCCTTCAAACCCCCCAGCTGTAGGGGCTCGTTTCGCTCGCCCCCCACCCACCCCTTTACAAGGGCCCCGCATAACCCCAGTGCCCAGGGCCCCATAATGTGTACATCCGCCTCTGACAGACTGTACGGTGGTCATGTCTGTGTTAGTGATGACAGTTATGGGACTGAGGTAGCCATCGGTCTCACCACTGAGGGGGCGCGGAGGGACACCTAGGGATATCTGGGACGGAAGTAGGGGGTGGTTGGACGTGGGGGAGATGGGGTGTGGGGAAGTGGGGGAGAAGGAAGGAGCCTGCTGGGGACCGGGCGTGGTGGGTGAAGTGACCGTGGGGTGAGGGAAGGTTGGGGAAGTAGGTGAAGTCACTCTAGGGTCGGGTGAAGCGGTATTGGGGTGAGAGGAAATGCCAGGTGCCGACCCAATCCCTGTCCCATCATCCCCAGCATCCCCCTGCATGTTGGCACCAGTAAAGAGTGGGTTGGACACTATCTGCCTGGGCCCGGCCTCAACATCTGCTTCCGGTGGGCTGACCATGGAGGCACGGCCCTTATTGCTGGCGGGAGCCAGTTTTTTTTTTTTTTTTTTTTTTTTCTATATTCCAACTACTCCCTCTCGGGCATAGGCTGAGAGCCTGTACATTCCACCGCTCAACACGGTGAAGCCCGTGAGGTCTTGTTCCAGTCTGGGGAGTGAGACATGTGAAGCATCCATCATGGCTCGAAGCAGCTCCATCTCTGAAGCGGCCGGTTGCTTCGCTCAAGTGCTTCACCGTCTCACCCTCCAGACTCAGACCCTCACTCTCAGAACGCCACCTATTGAGCAGTGAACTCACTAGGCATTGTCCCCCTGTAACATATTTTGAATATGGGAATATTCATACAGTGTTATTTAATCAGGGAACAATGAGGGTATTTTTTTTGGCATTTCGGTGGGCATTGTGGTAATGCACTGATACTAGGTACAGCACAAATTCAATCCCAATAATATCTTCCCATTGACATATCGGGATTTGAACCCGGGTCCATTGGATTACCAATCCAGTGGCATGACCACTCCACCACACCTCCCCTATCTTGGTCATCTTGGCCATCTTGGTCGGTGATTGGGGCCGGCCGAAACCCAGAACTGATGAGAAACCAGTATACAATAATTATACTGTATGTGCTGTAAAATACATCAAGGGATATTTTTTCCTCATAATTTAGTATGGTAAAAAAACGTCTTGGAATTCAGTTGCTCTCTTTCAGTGTATATTACAAGCACTTCTCATTTAAAGTCTCTTCATTTTGAGTTTTATCTACTGTAAACGCTTTAAAATCCTAGAAGGAGGAGATACGGGCGCTATATAAGTAACCAGACGATTATTATTATTATTACATGTAATACCAAATCCCTTGATCCCCGAGGGGTTGGCTATGAACAAGTCTCCTCCATCAAGGCAATTCGTTCGATTTTCTAACTTATTTCAGGGGAAGTTTCATTCCAAAAAAAATCCCATATATTTCAATGTCTAAAGCATATTATTATGACAAATATTGTACAGTTGTTTTTGGTTTGCTATAAATATTGCTCTAAAATACTGTAGTAAACAAAACCATATACAGTAATCTATTTTAAGCATTAGGAGCGTGATGGCAAATATTGTTGCCTCTCTCTGGTAGCTGGGATCTTCTATTAGAAAAGAGACTAGACTGCGTGAATCAAATATGTTTTTATCTTTCCTTTATGTAACTTATCTTCATATATTCTGTACATAATGGGTAATGTGAAGGCTAGTAGTTTATGTTAGTATCACATAAGTATGCAATTTGTCTATTTTGATGTATCTATTATGATTATTAATTTTTGCCTCACTAATATAAAATACCTGATATACCTGGTACAGGAGGTCTGGGGCCGGGGAAATTCTGGAGGCCCCTAGTGATCCTGGGTCTCTGGGTCTTCTCTAGGGTGACCTAGATGTGTGTGAATTTATATATATTTTTGTTTTATGTTATGTAATGTTGGCCATATTTGGGGTCTGTCTCGAGTCAGCCACCCCCAGCTATGGGTTATATGCCTATGTATATACTTATAAATACATACAAATAGTTATTAGCAACTTCATCCAAATGGCAACACCATAGTAACGGATCAAAGGTAACTTTGTACAATAGAATACCGCCAACTTAACAAAGGATACCATCTTTATTTTTACTTGCAGAGTTAGTGATTAGATAACTTGCCATTATTTCTACACTTGATTATTAAGCTTATGCTGCTCGTACAATTACTCATACAGTACCTCATTCTAAATGGCTATTCATCTTTGGTACTGCTTTCACAGCATGGAGAGCTTAACAGAGATTAAGACTCAATATGTCGGCCAGTGACCTTACTCCTGAAGCTCTTTGTCAAAATTGTATTACTCTATGTCAGTGGTTCTCAACTGGTGGTCCATGGACCACATGGAGACTTGCACAGAGTAGGGGTGGGATTGTGTTGCAAGATGGGTGCTATGTACTCTACGTAAAAGAGGTGGTATACATTGAGAGAGCTCTGAGAAACACTGATTATTGTAATAACGGTAGAATAGCGAGAGAGATGCAACATTGCGGTGAAGAGAGAGAGATTGCAGAGAGTCGGTGAGTGGACGTGAGTTAATGTGACAAGTTATTTTTGAGAACTCAGTAGTCTGGTTAAACTAATCTAAGACAAAAATAAATAAAAGAGGAAGAAGTAAATGACAGCAATGATTCATCTACAGTAAAAAGCTTCAGAATATTAATTGAACATATTGATATCTAAAAAAATTCAGACTCAATTATATCAGTTGGAAAAGTAATTTCATGTTTGACACGGATATTCCCTGGTCACCTAATGGCCGCTCTTCATGCTGCATCATCCCCTGCAAGGTCCCTGTCAAGTTTCCTAACCTTAAGATCCTTCCTCATGACCGTCTCAGGTCTTCCTCAGTTTATCAATTGTTACCATTCTCTCCACTATCATACTTATTAATTAAAATGTAAAATTTGCAATACAACAAACCAAAACAGGAACCGTTCGTACAATATAAAGACAAAAGAACGTATCAAAATCACTATGTGGAAATAACTCATTGAAGATTTAGCAAAACAATATTAATTAAAAAAACACAAAATTTAATTAATATGCTTCACCTTTTCATCATTATGATGGCGTTGTGTAGGCCTGCTCAGGGCATTGTCAATATAGAGGCCTATAATTTTAACATTCACTATCACATCCAATTACCTTTCCCAAAATTAACTGTGTTGGCTCCCATGATGTTGACAATATTGAGATGTTGCCGAGATGATTCATGATCATGAGTTCCAGTGCGAGGGAGCGGACCTATGCCGCGTCAGACACATTCTTACACATCTTGATGGCTACGGTGGTGGTGGGGCAGTCATCTTCTAGACTAGTCAATATAGCCTTCACAACACGTTCAAACGCTCCGGACCCTACTGCTTCCCTGGTGGTGTGATATGTTATAGTGAGATTATATAATGAAATTATATAATGAAATTAAATGGTGATAAAGTTACTATATACTGTATATATATATATATATATATATATATACAGTATATACACTGAAACACTCCTAAGCACCCCACACACAATAAATCCAAGCACTCAACATACAGATTAACAATAACATACTAGAACAACAAACACTAACCTGGAATAATTACCTCCAAACATTTTATCACAAAACAGACTCCAAAAAACTCTACAAAACGCTAAACAGCATCACACTTTCCAACAGCAACACAACACAATCACATCAACAACATACTCTATTCCTTCATATAAACAAGTAAATACTATCATTAGTCACTTCTCTCATGTCAACTACCTAAATCCCCATCAAGACGACACTCCTTTGCACCCCCTCCAAAGTTCTAGAACGCCTCGTACTACAACTGACCACACACGCTCTACCCCAAGCTCCAACACAACATGGCTTCAGGCCACTACACTCAACAAACACTCATCTTACAGACCTTATACAAAGAGCTTTTGACGGCATCAACTCAGCCATACCACCACACAGATCACTACTTGCAACACTCGTCATTAGTAAAGCCTTTGATGTCATCCCTCGCCGGCATCAACTCAGTCATACCACCACACAGATCACTACTTGCCACACTCGACATTAGTAAAGCTTTCGATGCCATCCCCCGCCACAACCTAACAAATAAAATCTACGACAAAACAATGTACAACAATACACAAAGGTGGCTGACCAACTACCTAGCAGGCAAGGATCCGTTCTGTCGCCTGCACTCTTCAATCTTTACATGCATGTTATACCAGCACCCCACACACCCAAAATAAATATAACTTCTTTTGCAGACGACATAACACTCACATGTACACACCAAGACTCAGGCAGAGCAAGACTTCTCCTTCAATTCTATCTCAACACCCTACATCATGACTGGTACACTACAAACAAACTCAAATTAGCTCCAGCTAATTCCACTACAACCCTCCTCACAAGCTGGACAGCCGAATATAAAAACACACCGCACCTCACTATAAACAACACCCCCCCCTGACACACACAAACACACACAAAATCCTAGGAGTAACATATGATACTCTAATGACATTCAAGCAACATATCACAAACACAAAAAATATACCGACACCTAGACTTAATGCCCTCGGGTTACTTGCCCACACAAAATTTGGACACAACAAAGAAACTACCACCACAGTATACAAACAATACTTAAGATCAGTGATGGAATATGCAAGCCCTGCCTGAGCTTCTAACCTAGCTGAAACACACCACAATACCTTCCAGCCATTCAAAACAAAGCTCTAAATATCATCACAGGCTGCACCTACAGATCACCTTCATTAAGAAACCAAAGTCCTCAAAGTCAAAGACAACTTAGACATGAGAGGCACTCCAGTCCTGGCTGCTGCCTCCACAAACCAACACCATCCACTAAAGTACATGTCAGCACAACCACAGACACCAAGAAATATCAAAACACCCAGCACACAATATCACACACAAATACTGTTATCTCTCCCTCCCTGCCCACCAGAAACTAGCTTCCAGAAGCAGATCCATACTCATATCTCTCGCCGTTCCATCCAATCAATCAACGACAACACGACAACACGCAGCTGCAGGCTGCAGGCATGACCTCCCGAAGTACATCGTTCCGAATCCTCCCTTCCTGGCGATGACAGAGTCCACCTGTCCAGGTTGAGATGTGGGCACCATCCAGCTCTTCTGAGCCATCAGAAGAGACTGGATGACTCCATTGAAGACACATGCCCAGTATGTAACACCGCCGCCCATACCATTAAACACATAAAAGACGACTGCATTTCACACAATCACTTATGCCAACAACATACAGTAATCTACACTCCTTGAGAGCCCTGTGGGAAACCCCTATCGTGGCCATGGCCTTCCAAAGGGACTCGGGGCTCTTCGGCCTGGCAGCCTAGGGAACAACAACAACAACATTATATATATATATATATATATATATATATATATATATTTATATACATATATAAATATATATATATAATGTATATATCCTCCTCTAGACCAGTCACTACTGCCTTCACCGCATGTTCAAATGCTCCTGAACCAAGCTGCTTCCCTGGTGATGTGATACTGTACAGCATTATATTACATATTGTACTGTACATGACTGCATATGGTGGTGAAATCTGTCTGTAAACATGGTAATAATGTATACTAAGAAGATACAGCTGCCTTTCTCAAATTGATTCTATATAATTTAATGATATATCTGTAGTAATAAATTCTAACAAACTCTGCATACCTAAAATTATGTCGTCTCTTGGCACTTCCCACTCCTGACCATAAGGCAGTAGCTCGGCCTGTTCGTCAGCAGTACAATCCGTGTTAAGTTGTCCAATGTTGCCCTTCTCAAAGAGGTAGAGTTTGTTGCGGCGGAAGCTCTTGCAGAACCTTTTCTCGGTCTTGACGCGGCACACCAAGAACACTACCTGTTATGCGAGGTTGTTATCAAACTTTACTTGAAATCCGTTCTCATAAGTTCCTTATTTGGGGTAACTTAAAACGTAGTACAACTCAACAGGGTCACAGCGAGCGTTGATATAAAGAATACTAGATTACTCAAATTACTTCCCCAAAGACAATAAACACACAAGGCATAGTACACAATATTTTATTTCTTAATAGATAGGTACAGAAAAGCTCATTCGACACTTATCTATTGAGAATAAGGCCAAATGGTTAATTATGGTGACTAATAAGAAGTTGAATATGCCTTACTTATATGTGAATAATGGCATCACTGACATAAAGATCAGAATACATAAAATAAACATACAAAAGAAATTATGACAATATCCCTATTCGAGTCAAGTGAACAAAGAGAGAAAGACACTTAGCATTAAGACTGGGCGACTAAATCACTGGTATAGTCGCGCTAACTCTAAGTGTGGCGGAAGGCTTAAGGTCAACTGATCAGGTAGGTAGGGGTCAGAGTGACCACCGTGGAGTGTGGGTCAAGGTTACTGCGATCTAAATCTATACTTCTCTATCAACACAGAAGTAGTAATGGAACGCATATAAGCAAGAAATATCGGCTATGAATACAAGGAATATGTAAATTCTCACTTAGTATAAATTTTAATTTCACTTTATAACGAGGTGGACCAAATTATTCACAAGTCTGTATATATACACCAGAGAATAAAAGATGAAATGGAATATCACACTCGATAAAAGAGTTTAGGAATTAACTCAACGGGGACTATAAATAATTATGATATTAGAATATTAGATGAAATAAATATAGATATAACTATGAGTTACAGATTATTTTTTAAAGAAGGGACGTGAATGGAAATTAGACTCTTTGCACACTTCACAACCTATATAGATACGCACACTGATAATAACACATATGAATAATATATGCAAGCGTTCACAAGGATTTAATATGTAGTGTAGAAGTATTCCTTAGGTAGAAAATATATATAACATTTATATGGAGTATAAAGTAGTTATATGCAGAATATTATATATATCGTGAACCTGTAAGACGTGGATATGTTTTCTCAAATAGATTAACCCTGGTATTGATATTTTAAGTAATATAAACACTCACATATAATATATAACCTTCACAACAATATCCAAAATATAAGAATTCAGAAACACTTAGCCTGGGGTGGAGGTTGTTTTATGAGAAGTCTGGTCTTACGTCGCCTCGTGGTAGTTTGTATTTAACTTTCACTTTCAGAGATACAGCGATCTCAGATTAATTAGATTATTCACTTCTAGTATATTCAGACACAACTATGATTTTCTAATTCGTGTTGATATACATTACTAGAATTTCCACTTCTAGGGGCAAATGATCACACGACTAGTAAGTTCTAATTCGTGAGAAGATACCGTACTAGAATTTACACTTCTAGGGGCAACTGACTACGCAACTAGAAAGTTCTAATTGGTGGGAAGATACCGTACTGCAATTTTCACTTCTAGGGTAACTGTACACACGGTTAGAACTTTGACCTCTAGTTCACTCACCTACTAGAGCAAGCACTTTCCAGTGTTACTTACTTATCTATGGGGACGTATTGGCTGACCCACAACAGCAGTAATTCTGACATTGGCTCCCTCTTTCTGTTTTGCTTATTACAAGCTAGCAGATGGTTGCACCAATGTTTGCCTAATGAATCTAAATTTTAGGCAGAGGATATTCAGCATTTAAATTGAGTCAGGGTCAATTATCTTAGGATCATTAGGGACATTCATATGTATGGTTTTCGCATTGTTGTGAAATTATTAATAATCTTAAAAATACACTACATATATGGGTACATGGGGGATACATTTGTTTTTATTTATAAATATTAACACTATATTTTACACCGCTAGGATAGAGGCATGAACATTTATTTAGTCTCTTGATTAATATTTTCTCTTCCATCGTTTTTTTTTTTTTTTTTTTTTTTCTATATTCCAACTTACTTCCTCTCGGGCATAGGCTGATAGCCTTAACATTCACCGCTTTACAATGAACAGTGAAGCCCGTGAGGTCTTGTTCCAGTCTAGGGAGTGAGACATGTGAAGCACGTAGAGTACAACGAGCACCTGCCATCTTGCCTTCACATGAGGCACGGTGCTCACTCATGGCCCGAAACGACCCCATCTCTGAAGCCACCTCGTTCCCGTGCTTCACTGTCTCACCACCTACACTCGGACTCTCACACTTACACACACACAACGCCACCTGTTGAGCAGATAACTCACCATGGAATTATGGAATTAATTAAGTATGGAATTATCTCGATACTGTGATGATATTGCCTCATGTGACTGTTGATAACGTTCTTCGTGGTAGAGGTGGTGGTCTTGGCCGAAGGAAAGAGGATAAAATGCTGAGTATTGCTGCGTCAATTGCATAAAGTCTTCTTCACTGTAATCCAGATCGGGTTCTCGGTCGGTATACGCCTTTCCTTTCTCATGGTTTGTTGTTGTTTTGATTGGCCCGGAAGCGGATCTTTTGAATGGCCAGGAAGCGGCTCGTTTGATTGGCCCGTGGGTGGCCTCACGGTTCCCACAATTGCTTTCTTGGTGTTGCGTGATAGAAAACTATTATAGGAGGTATACAGATTAATTTTGTCTCCTGTAGTGGTTGTCCTGCTTGGTCTTCTTGGCCTTCTCTTCTCTCTCAGACTGGCTATTTTGGTTGGGATGTTGTCTGAATCTGTTGGCCGAGGTACTAGGGCTCTCTGGAGATCTTCTTTTTTCTGTGTGTCTTGGGGCTCAGTTACATGACTTTTTGAACTTGTCATTACACCACCTACACCAGCAGGAGCACAATTCCTCCAATTGTCAAACCAAGACCACCCTTGAAGATCGTAGCAGTGCTAAGGCCAGGCCCTGTTGAGAGAGAAGTTATGGATTAAAACTTTCTAGTCCGACCTCTTGTAGGTTATTATGATATTACGTTTAATCAGTATTTAGGAATTTACTTGCTTTTATAGATATTATACCATAGATGTACGGTCGCGCTAATAATTCATGTCCCGGCTGTCATTACGTTTGGCTTGCTCTGTGCTGTATTAATGTCTGTCAGATGTTGAATAGGGTGGGTAAGTGTCGGAACATGTTTATATATTTCACTCGATATGAAGAAATGAAGCTTAGATATTGCTGATGGCAATTATGGATCAAAACATACTTGGTTCCGAGATATCACTTATTAGCGCGACTGTACATTCGCCCTCATAAGTTCTGTTCCTCTCTGTGATCACGTGCATATAAATATAATATGCAGGATTCAATTACGTGGGCAATTTTCTTACGCATTGGTTACCTTACCTGCTTAGTCAACATATAATTAAAAGAAACCCCACTCTCAATTCATTCACACTCTTTTTCTTTCACACATAAGATCACGACGAGGAACCAAACTTATATGGGCAACTGTGCATGGCATAGAGGTGAAGGCGAGCAAGAACAGAAATCTCTGATCGACTATGCCATGATTGACTGAAAGGAAAACATTCTAGATTCAAAACCTGTGCAAGGAATTGTGAAGGGATCATACCTCACTACCGTACAACGCTTACAAAAGTAATGATAAGGAAGACATGGAAATATGAGAGGAAAGAGACAAAACTGATAGTAGAGAGAATAAATGCGAGATCATTGACTGAAGAATGAAATGCAAATATATACAGGGATATGCTGAAAGAGACGGTAAAGGGCAATGACGACATGATAGATTGAGGAAGTACTGTAGACAAAGTATGAAAAGGTACAAGAGATTCCATGATTAAAGCAGCTGCGAAAGAATGTAGCAAGAACAAAGTTAAAATGTGGAAAAAGAAAGATAATGTCAAGTTTACTAATATGTTAGCAGAAAGTGAGAAAGATTAAAGAGTTGTGAAAGAGTATGCTTCAAAAGAATATACCGTACCTAGGGAAACTAGAGATGCAACGAAACAAGATTATAGAAACTTGAAACAAAGAGTGAAAAGAACTGTACAAGATGCTAAAAGTAAGGCAGGTGAGGAATATGGGAAGATTTGAGAACAGTTTCTGAGTGATGTGCAGTATAGTCCGGTTCTCTATAGCCACGATTGTGCAGCCCTCCCGGTCTCTCGCTCGAGATCCATCGCCACCTGCCATATCCTATTGGCCAGTTCATGGAGTTAGCTACCGTGGCCTATGTCATTGCCCCCGATAAATAGGACCAATTTCCCCACTCTGGTGATGTTCTTAGAGTGTCGATCCTGGCCTCAGGCACCCCAAAGAAGGAGAGCTTGAACAAACGGTCCTCCTCCGACGCCCTGTACCCCACAGGCCCTCGCTCAGCCGCCTTGAGCCTTGACACGTATGAGTGTCCAAATACGGCGATCTTGTCAGGTACCGGCGCCGGAGTTTCAGGACAAAATCGGAGCCATACTCCTCCTGGGTCCTTGCTCCTGCATCCCGGCTGTGTCTCCTTGCTTAGTTCCTTTTAAAAACCCTGGTTAGAAGTTGAATCCCAGGTCTGGGCACCAATGTGATGGAATGCTCAGTGAAGTTGAATATATATAATCTAAATCCAAATCAAATCCAAGTCAAATCTACTTTAAACTAAATTGAATCTAATCTGAATCTAAATTGAACTTAAACTGAATCTAAAGGTCTCACATAAAAATATATAATAACGATAGGGTTAATTATACACCAGGATTTAACTTACCAACGTTCACACAAAACAACGAGGTAAGGAATGGGCCGGTCAAGATGGCTGTTGGTGGATCGGAATGAGTGGCACATGAATGCACTCAGAGGAAAGAAACCAAAATAATGATGTTATGAGAAAACCGTGCTTATCTGTCAGTTATGGCGTCGATGAGAGCGTCTATGTAAGTGATGGATGTAGAAAATTGGCCATTTGCTGAATCTAAAGGTACTATAGCACAACAAAATGAAACGGAAATAGATGTTGACTGGGTGGTGTCAGTGGTAGCTCTAAGCCTCCTCGGAACGCCGAGTTGCTGCCTTGACCACCGCCAAGCGGGAAAAATATCGTACCGCATCTAAGTTGCTTAACCCATTACGGACGGGGATATTTGTAACTTTTACTACCTGCCAGGCCGGCATATTTACCCTAAACGAGCATCATTCCATGCTCTTTTTAATGCATAAACAAGAGCCAGAGCGTGATATAATTAAGTATCCGTGAAAGGGCGATAATAGAGCTTTCCAATGACAGCTGAATCATCCTTGTACGACCAAGCGTTCGCTTGCAACGATGTTGCAACACGAGTGCAAACACCCTAAAATACGGTAAATTCCCGAGATATTACCTTACCTCGCGAGGCCAGGCAAGTGTAGGGGTGTAGTAATGACACCAGTTACCTCGCTAGGTCCTGGCCAAGCTGTCAGAGCCCGCCTGTGGTCCTCCTACCGCGTGGACTCTTTCTCAGAGCCTATAATGTGCTCATCATCCCTTGCGACTTAAGTCGGGACCCGCGGGTTAGGCCATGGTTCTCTCACCCGACTTAAGTCGAGAGCCACGGCTTGAGTGTTAATACGATAATTTAATATATACGATAAAGTCATATATACTGCATAAGACCATATCAATATTGCATAATGGCATATTTGGCCTTTTATAATCTTAACTTAATTACAACTTGCAATCTTACTATTCACGATCTGAATTCCTATGCTTTAACCATGGAAACGACTGTTGACCAACTATCTCACTAGACAAGTCACAGAGACAAACGCTAGCATATATATTGCCTATATATCGTATTACACGATAGCAACCTCAAATACTGAGAATTAACTGTGTGGAACGTTTCTGGAGATTGAAAGACATAATAAGCGACATAATGTAATAGTTAACCCCTTGAGGATTAGCTACCCGGTATAATGTGTATTAGTACTTTATTCTCAATCTCATTAAACAATTTGACACAGCTTAGGAAGGATCTGTTGGAAATTAAGGGGTAAAGACTGGCCCAAGATGTTGAAGTTATGTCTATGCTGGGCAAGTGTTTGGTATTAGAGTACTAAGTGTTCTGTGTTGTCAGAGGAATGTTGGCAGCTGGGACGAGAAAGGTTTTGAGTTGGATCTATTCTGTGTTTGTAATCTTATTGTTGTTGTTTTTGTCGTTCACTAGGCTGCCTGGCCGAACAGCCCCGATTCCTTAAGGAAGGTCATGGCCATGATCGGGCTTTCCCACAGGGCTCTCAAGGAGTATAGATTATGTTGTTGGCGTAGGTGATTGTGTGCAATGCAGTCTTCTATGATGTGTCTAATAGTATGGGGTGCTGTGTTGCATCTTGGGCAGGTGTCGACGACAGAATTATCCAGTCTCTTCTGATAGCTCAGCCTGGCCAGGTGGACTCGATCTGTCCTTGCGAGGAAGGGAGGATTCAGAAGGATGGATTTCGGGAGGTCATGCCTGCAGCTGCGTGTTGTCTTTGAGTGATTGGATGGAACGGCGAGAGATATGAGTGTGGATGTGCTTCTGGAAGCTGGTTTGGGGTGGGCAGGGAGGGAGAGATGACGAGTATTTGTGTGTGATATCATGTACTGGGTGTTGTTTTGATATTCAATTGGTGTCTGTGGGTGTGCTGCCATTTAGTGTAGTGGATGATAGTGGTAGGTGGAGGCTGCAGCCAGGAATTGAGTGCCTTTAATATCTAGGGGGGGTGTGGTGGTGTGGTCTTGCCACTGGACTGGTAATCCAATCGACCCAGGTTCGAATACCGATATGTCAGTGGGAAGATATTATTGGGATGGAATTTGTGCTATACCTAGTATCAGTGCATTACTACAAAGCAAACTGAAATGCCAAATAAATACCCTCATTGTTCCCTGATTAAATAGCACTGTATGAATATTCCCATATTCAAAATATGCTATTGAGGGGGCAATGCCTGGTGAGTTCACTGGTCAATAGGTGGTGTTCTGAGGGTCTGAATCTAGAGGGCGAGACAGTGAAGCACTTGAGCGAGGCAGCTTCAGAGATGGGGCTGCTTCGAGCCGTGAGAGAGCAATTAAGTTCCATGCATCATGCGAAGGCAAGATGGCACATAACCCATAGCTGGGGGTGGGCGATTCGAGACAGAGCCTGAACAGAAACAACATTTAAAGTTCCAATTATTAGGGTCCGGGACCACTTTTGTGTTCCCTCGCCCCTTACTCTATCTCGGCTAGTAGATTAATTTTACAAGGGGAGGAAGATTCCTAGCCTCCTGTCCCAGAAAGAAAAGTAGGACAGTAAATGAGACAGAGAGAAACGGCTAAGGTTGGGTAGAGGATGCCAAACCTCACTCAGGATAGGACCAGTCCTCACCCATTGGAATAACTGACAAAATAATAGACAAAATTATATGAAGTTGCACTGTTTTGGCCATTTAATCACATTCAAAGACCTATACCAAGCATGATGCATAAATGTATCTCCGTATACTGTACTTAGTTATGAGGACTAACAAGAAAGGAAAAGGTATCTGGTTTGACACCCTGTTCCCAAGTGCAACACAACAGCAACATAGAAGACACAGACTCCTTCACCACCTTGCCACCTCTAAGATCCATGTGGTAGTGTTGGGAGCAGTTACCAAATATAGGGCTGTATAGACTATACCCTGTTCCAAGTAGGTAGGCCAGAACTCGGGAACCATAACCTCTGTAACTCAAAAGGGGCTAGAGCAAATGGGCTGTAATATTTCCATACTATCCCCTAGCGGACTCTTCCCAAATGCATATTAGCTTCATTACTCTAGTAGTATGTGAGTTATAGAGGTTAATGTTCAAGAGTTTTTGCCAAATTATTTGGAACAGGGTATAGTGTTGGGCTCTACTGATGGCCCATATGTATGGAAAACAAGTGTACTGCACTTGTGATGTGTTGAGAGAAGGTACAGGTATTAGCAAGATACACACCCTGTCTTTAACAATACATACCCAGAACTGTGACAAAGAGACTATTGCTATTTGGGAGATGTGCTGGGGCGGTAACTCCGCAACGGTACTCTCCCGTGTCCGCCAGGGTAGCGTTGTCCACCGTCAGAGTGTTCACTAAGTACTGGCTATTACCTCGGCCAACTGTGTCCTGGGATACCGAGTGGAGCTGTAGGGAGAATAGGGGGTTGAGACTAGAAATCCCATCATCCAATTTTTACACCCAACCATCCTATTTATTATTCTGAAAATATAATCTTGGAATCCATCTGATTCTTAACACCTTACGAGCGGCCTATGCGGTTTATTTATATGTACCGCACAGCGGGGTGTTTTTAGCCAAAATAGGGCTGTTTACGTGATCATTTTCATGCCTAAATAAGACCCAGAACGTAAAACAAGTACCTATCCCTGAAAGGGCATAAACAGAGCTTTCGAATGACACCATAACGATCCTTGTATGATGGATAGTTTTCTTGCAATAACCGTGCAACGCGAGTGCAAAAAGCAGGTAATTCGGTAGTTTCGGTACATAATTGAGTATGTAGCGAGTGAGAGAGGGAGGAGGGAGCTGAGATTTGTGTCAGTAGGTTCGCCGCGGTGGTCTGGAGCAGTCATACGCTCGCTAGTCTCCTGCCACCACTTGTCTCTCTCTCTCAGCCACATTACGTGCTGAAATTGCCACTCGACCTATGTCGAGCGCCGCCACATAGTCCAGCTTTATTTAACTCGACTTATGTTGCTCGCCGCTAATTAAGGGTTAAAAAAATATGAGCAAGAAGAAATAGCAGATCAGGTTACTGGAAGCAGAAATAACATAAAATAGAAAATAGGTCAGCATATACTTTTCTCCAATTCTTCTGCCACTGTCTTGATGGTGTAATGGTTAGAGCGTGTAAGTTCTGTAAGTGATATCCTGGGTTCGAATCCTGGGAGAATCACATGGTTTCATTTGGGGTGTCATTGGTGTTAAGAACAATATTCAAAATAAACAATATGCTCTCGTGTGACAGAAATAATACAAAAATAGAATAGACTTCAGCATATATTTAACTCCGATACTTCTGCCACTAAATGGTCTCGTGTGATGCCAGTTTCGGTGTATTAATCTCACCGTGTTGGTGTTGGGTAGGGTCCAGCGCAGCACGGCCCCGTCCATGTACATGAGGGAACAGTTAAGCTGGAACCTCAAGCCGACCACAAAGTGCTGCCCGGCCCCGTGTGCGATGGAAGGCTGGGTCAGGTTCTTGGAGATGGCTGGTGGTTATGAACAGCATATAAGAACATAAGAAATATAAGTAACCTATAGAAATCAAAGGAGTTATATCTAAATTAAATAATTAACATCTAGCTGGCTGGTGGTTTTGAACAACATATAAGAACAGGGTGTCAAACTGGGATATTATTTTTTGAAGGTTGGAATGAATGTGAGATAGAATATCATCAATATTATATGAAGTTGCACTGCTTTGGCCATTTAATCACTTCCAAAGACATATACGAAGCGTGAAGCATAAGTTTATCTCCGTATATTTAGTTATGATGACTCTGGTTTGACACCCTGTATAAAAATATAAGAAATATAAGTAACCTATAGAAATAAAACGGGCTAAAACTAAATTTAATCTTTGACATCCATATTTCGTTTATAAGCTGAATAATATAATCTAACAACATTCATCATGAGACGAGGAAATCAGCTTAGGAATGATAAACAGGGGTCAAATATATCTAGAATATTCCTCCAACTTCCATTTATTGTAAGGCCTGAGGAAGCAATGAATCACAAAATGTAATTCCTCAATTTCTCAATCATAATCAGTTTGTGTATATGATGATGATGCAGTTTTTTTCACCAGGAACGGCCTGCTGAATAGCAGGGCTACAGTGGGTGCCTTGATGATCAGGGACTCCAGTAAGCACTTGCCACAGATTGTTAGACCGCACCGTCCACCATCAGCACTGGCATCTGTAAAATAGCACACTGGCTGGCCCGAGACTTGAACCATCGACCTCACGGCTTGCAGGCAAATAATCTACCAACTGCGCTATTGTCTGTGCCATCAGGCAGAGAGCAACACCAGCTACATAAACATTTTCTTTCTCAAAATCTGTGCCACCCTGTATTCCGCTTAGTTGAGAAGTATGGAAGCCAACGAAAAAAAAAATAATAATATAATATTGTGCAGACACAAAGTTCACTATTATTATTATCAAATAATTTAGACAATTATAATGTATATAGTTATTAAACATGGTGATGTATTATTTTCTTCTGGCAAAAAAAATACAAAACTATATAATCTTGGGAACAATGACTCTCGTACTCAAGGAGTTGAAATGGCCACCTTGCTATATTGTAGGTGGTGTCAAACTAGCGATTTTTACAGAACTTTTGATGGGCAATTGTTGTCTGGCAGCTTGAGAATATAAATTCCATAAGAATGGATTTATCCAAGCTAATCTACCTTCCACCTAGTTTCCGACTCCAATGCAAAAAATCTCAAAATAGTAAGAGACAAAACTTGCTTGTCGAAAAATGCCGGAAAAGGCGCTCGTGTTACACCACTGAAATGTAAACGAAGTAGGACTAGTGCAATATGATCAAAATGTAAACGAAGTAGGACTAGTGCCAATATGATCAATTGTAAACGAAGTAAGACTAGTGCCAATATGATCAAATGTAAACGAAGTAAGACTAGTGCCAATATGATCAAATGTAAACGAAATAAGACTAGTGCCAATATGATCAAATGTAAACGAAGTAGGACTAGTGCCAATATGATCAAATGTAAACGAAGTAGGACTAGTGCCAATATGATCAAATGTAAACGAAGTAGGACTAGTGCCAATATGATCAAATGTAAACGAAGTAGGACTAGTGCCAATATGATCAAATGTAAACAAAGTAGGACTAGTGCCAATATGATCAAATGTAAACGAAGTAGGACTAGTGCCAATATGATCAAATGTAAACGAAGTAGGACTAGTGCCAATATGATCAAATGTAAACGAAGTAGGACTAGTGCCAATATGATCAAATGTAAACGAAGTAGGACTAGTGCCAATATGATCAAATGTAAACGAAGTAGGACTAGTGCCAATATGATCAAATGTAAACGAAGTAGGACTAGTGCCAATATGATCAAATGTAAACGAAGTAGGACTAGTGCCAATATCATCAAATGTAAACGAAGTAGGACTAGTGCCAATATCATCAAATGTAAACGAAGTAGGACTAGTGCCAATATGATCAAATGTAAACGAAGTAGGACTAGTGCCAATATGATCAAATGTAAACGAAGTAGGACTAGTGCCAATATCATCAAATGTAAACGAAGTAGGACTAGTGCCAATATCATCAAATGTAAACGAAGTAGGACTAGAGCCAATATGATCAAAATCAAGATCATAACCAGAATGGAGAAGTCAACATTATTCTCTCCAAAGTTAAAGGGGAAGCGTGTATTTATTGGTCTATTTATTTATTTGTTTGTTATTATATTTTAACTTTCCTCCCTATACCTCCATCAAGCTTAAAAAACATACTCAAGATCCCCCCCTTCTTGATAATTTATATTGTACATTTTTTGGTAGAAAAATATCTCGGCCGCAGGCCGATTCCTCCCAAATTACAGGCTCACTGTCGCTCGCCAGGAACAAATTGACACCTAAGTGGCAAAAAGGTCATAATATTGACAAAGATATGGTGCAAAAGATCTAATAATAGCCATGCTAATGGGGTGAACATCTTAAAATCTGAAAACGGATGGAGCTAGCCTAAACATGAGGGAGACGGGGTCCAGCAAATTAAAAAATCTCCCCTCAACTTTCCCTTCATATATGTTAAGGGGCACAAGGCACTGGGTGGAGCTTTGGTGTCTAGGGCGTTTCCACACCCTCCTCAGCCCCTCGCCTGGAAGCGGGTTCGGTCACCTGGGCTTTCTTAGTGGTAAAGCTGGGAGGGTTCTGTGGGGGCGCTTGGCTATGGCCTTGGCCTTGCTCGGGACCTTTGGGTTGTTCGGTCTGAGAGCCTGGGGAACAACAACAACAACCTCCCCCAATTGAAATCTTCATTTAAAACAACTGTCAATGTATTACATCTACCAATAACATTTTGACAGTGCGGGCTCGATCCGCCGCCCCTTTGATCAGCATCTGATGTTCTACTGACTATGCCACTATGTACAACTTATTTAGTGCATACCTGTATATCATTCATATAATATATTCTTAGCAAATTAGCAAGATGGGTAGACCATAATCTTTTATACTTCAAGTTCCTTCTTCGTCACTAGTGTCTATTCGTTATAAGTACTGTTGGTCAAAAGTGTTGACTACTAATATCTATAATTAAAGTGTTGACTACTAATCTCTATAATTAAAGTGTTGACTACTAATCTCTATAATTAAAGTGTTGACTACTAATCTCTATAATTAAAGTGTTGACTACTAATCTCTATAATTAAAGTGTTGACTACTAATCTCTATAATTAATGTGTTGACTACTAATCTCTATAATTAAAAAAGGACTAGAGTAATCACTATTTCTACCCTTTGGGAATGTCAGCCAGGGAAAAGGTGTGGAAAGTTACAGCCCGTTTGCTAAACACCTTTTTGAGTTAGAGAGGTTGGTGGTTCTAATTTCCAGCCTACTTATAATGAATAACTACAGTATAACCTACCTAGATACTGTAGATAGATAGCCTACACTGTTCTTAAAATTGACATATACCCTTTAAGAACACGTTTTCTCCGGTCTATCCTCCCCCAATAACTCTGGATAGAAATAAATGAACAGTCGGCAAGAAATCCAGGTGGCCCTCTGGGAATTAGAAAGCTGCACAGCTTCCCAATTAACCCTTTAACAATCACATATCTTTCGTAAGTTTCATAAAATCGTATAGATTAAGCTTAGCTACAGTAAAAACAAAACATCACCCTCACTGAAAGGGTTAAATCTCTCTTTTCTGCTTGATTACAAGATGAAGGTTGATTTGAGAGGTTTTATTGATTGGAAAAAAAAAAAAAAAAAATGCCAGGAATTATAGTAAAAGTAAGTTTAAATATTGACAACAGAGCTGCATTGGCTTATAGAGCTTTATTGCTGAGCAGGAAGGTGCAATAGATGAAATAACATAATATAATGAAACTAAGTAGTTGACTTTCTGTTGTTAGTCTCAAAGTAAGGCCTTAAATGTATTATTAGAACAGTGGTAAATAATTTCACTTTGGCAAACTCCAAGTTTGAAAATGTAAATAGGCTACTGTATATATATATAAAACCATGTGTATATATTTCAACCTAGACAAAAGCTATGGCCTAAAAGTTAGCAGGGGATTATAACACTTGCAGGCAAATTGGCAATTAAGTCCAGTGAACATATGATCAGCAACAAATTTACAGCTAGCTCACACAAACACACACATCAAATTTCTTCCTGATTTCAAATGTTTGTGGGATATTCATTATCCATAACAGGTATTCCACACTTAAAGTCACTTCATTTTAAGTAGTTTTGTTGTACGATTGTTCATTAATTAAGGAACAAATTTCACTTAGTTTCGTTATTACAGTACACTGTGCATTAATTAGGGAACAAAATTCACTTAAAAGCTTTATTAAGTTGTAAATCAGCAACAAATTTCAAAATCCCAAGAAAAATGACAGAAAATATTTGCTTCATTTAAAGTTGCTTAACCCTTCCTACCCGGGCTACCTTAGGTAAGGACAGCTCGTCAGAAGGGCCGCTACCCGGCCGTCCTTACCTAATACGGCAGCTTAATAGCCTAATTAAGCTTGGTCTGAACGCCGTGCGTACGACGTATGTCAACAAACTCAAGCGTTGCGTCACCGCACCTCCGAAAACAAGAAGGAGAAGACTCTTCAATGTTATTGTTCTGACGTCAGACGAAATTAGTGTCTGAAAAGCCCCCATATTGGCAACATCTCTGCAATATTTGCTCCACTGAAATCGTCATCACAACTTAACCAGTTGACTTACAGAGCTCTACTCAACGCCAAAATACATATTGAAAACCGCACTACGATTATAGATGAGTGGGAAAGTTCTAGCAGTGAAAATAAACATAAATACGGTAGCCTAGGCCTAGACGTTTTTCAGCCATTTCGCCCGGGTACGGGCGACCGTCCTTAGGTAAGACAGGCCGGGTAGGAAGGGTTAATTGAAAGTCTGGATTTTCAGTAACTTAACCACAGCTTTAAGGCGGAGGTAGTTGTCTTTCTTCCTCGCGTTTAGTCCCATTAGTTTCGAGATTATAAGACGATCTTTCCATTAGTTTGGCGACTTTAAGACCTTGTGCCTCATTTCTTTGCCAAGGTAAAAAACTTTCATGCCATTTAGGCGTCATTTTTGTCCTAGCAAGCGAAAACGAGCTTGTAATTCTAGTAGAATGGAGCATTTTTTACCGAAAAATTTAAAAACTTATCTTGAAGCGGGGTGGGGGGGGGGAGTCTATTTCTTTTTTCTTGTTTTAAGCTTCATGGAGGTCTAGCGAGGAAACTAAAACAAATATACTGTACCTGTATATACAGGTATATACTGGTAAATTTATCTGGAAGAGGGATCTTGGGATTTCTTTGAAACAGGTAACCGGGATCTGTCCATTAAGGGAAGATTTGTATTATTTGTATTATTATTTTTATTTACATAGACCCCCATCAAGCTTAAAATATTACCCCAAGATCTCTCTTCGAGCTAAATTAGTGCATTTGTTGTTAGAAAAATGCCAAGGCCAAACTGTTCCTCCTAAATTGCAGGCTCGCTATTACTTGCCAGGAAACGTTTGACACCTAAATGGCACGATAGGTTTTAAAGAAATGTTGCGATAAGTCTTAAAATCGCCAAACTAATGGGGCGAACGTCTTAAAATCTAAAAAGCAAATGGAGCTATACATGAGAGAGAAGGGGGTTTAGAACAACAAACTTATTACCCAATCTATCCGATGTGAGTTTTCTGTTTATACCATATTCCCATATTCCGTGGAGGGGGTGACTAATTTTGGGTAAGCAGTAAACGACAAGGGCCAAATTGTGAATAACATTCTGGTTGCGTCGAAGGCTCATCGACCGTGTATGAACTGGGGAAGCCTTGGTCGGCCTTAGTGAATTTGGCCCTAGGGCAGCACAACATTTTAGTTATGCTAAAAATACAGCAGAATCATTCCCAATACAGGTACAGCATAATTATGTCTACTAGGAATCCAGCCTTCTAAACTGTATTATATTTCATACCTTCTATTATATGTAAACATTTCAAACTTGGAGCCTGATAGTTTCAGGACACAAACTCGACTGTCATACAATTAAGTGAACTAGACTCACGGTTAATAAAGACATTCCATGAGGAGTCATATGTCAAAGCATGCAGATGTTGAGGCCCGAGTTTTGGAGGACAAGATTGCCCAGCACAAACCCGACTTTTGCATCGAACACACCTTTTTATGTCGCCTGGACGGAACAGCGAGGGCACAAGAGCGAAGAAGAGTAAGTCAGGGAACTAAAGTGATACAGAGTGAACAAGGATGACACAGGGGAAATTAGAGTGAGGCAGGTTGAACAGGAATGACACGGGAAACTAGAGTGAGGCAGGGTGAACAGCAATGACACAGGACAAACTATAGTGAGGCAGGGTAAACAGGGGAAACTTTAGTGAGGAGGGTGAACATGAATGACACAGGAGAAACTATATTGAGGCAGGGTGAACATGAATGACACAGGACAAACTATAGTGAGGCAGGGTGAACAGGGGAAACTTTAGTGAGGCAGGGTGAACATGAATGACACAGGAGAAACTATATTGAGGCAGGGTGAACATGAATGACACAGGAGAAACTATATTGAGGCAGGGTGAACATGAATGACACAGGACAAACTATAGTGAGGCAGGGTGAACAGGGGAAACTTTAGTGAGGCAGGGTGAACATGAATGACACAGGAGAAACTATATTGAGGCAGGGTGAACATGAATGACACAGGAGAAACTATATTGAGGCAGGGTGAACATGAATGACACAGGATAAACTATAGTGAGGCAGGGTGAACATGAATGACACAGGAGAAACTAGAGTGAGGCAGGGTGAACATGAATGACACAGGAGAAACTATATTGAGGCAGGGTGAACATGAGAAACTATATTGAGGCAGAGTGAACAGGAGAAACTGTAGTGAGGCAGGGTGAACAGGAGAAACTATATTGAGGCAGAGTGAACAGGAGAAACTGTAGTGAGGCAGGGTGAACAGGAGAAACTGTAGTGAGGCAGGGTGAACAGGAGAAACTACAGTGAGGCAGGGTGAACAGGAGAAACTATAGTGAGGCAGGGTGAACAGGAGAAACTATAGTGAGGCAGGGTGAACAGGAGAAACTATAGTGAGGCAGGGTGAACAGGAGAAACTATAATGAGGCAGGGTGAACGGGAGAAACTATAGTGAGTCAGGGTGAACAGGAGAAACTATAGTGAGGCAGGGTGAACAGGAGAAACTATAGTAGGTCAGGGTGAACAGGAGAAACTATAGTGAGGCAGGGTGAACAGGAGAAACTATAGTGAGGCAGGGTGAACAGGAGAAACTATAGTGAGGCAGGGTGAACAGGAGAAACTATAGTGAGGCAGGGGGAACAGGAAAAACTATAGTGAGGCAGGGTGAACAGGAAAAACTATAGTGAGGCAGGGTGAACAGGAAAAACTATAGTGAGGCAGGGTGAACAGGAGAAACTATAGTGAGGCAGGGTGAACAGGAGAAACTATAGTGAGGCAGGGTGAACAGGAGAAACTATAGTGAGGCAGGGTGAACAGGAGAAACTATAGTGAGGCAGGGTGAACGGGAGAAACTATAGTGAGGCAGGGTGAACATGAATGACACAGGGGAAACTACATTGAGTCAGGGTGAACATGAATGACACAGGAGAAACTACAGTGAGTCAGGGTGAACAGGAGAAACTATAGTGAGGCAGGGTGAACAGGAGAAACTATAGTAAGGCAGGGTGAACAGGAGAAACTATAGTGAGGCAGGGTGAACATGAATGACACAGGGGAAACTATAGTGAGGCAGGGTGAACAGGAGAAACTATAGTAAGGCAGGGTGAACATGAGAAACTATAGTGAGGCAGGGTGAACAGGAGAAACTATAGTAAGGCAGGGTGAACAGGAGAAACTATATTGAGGCAGGGTGAATAGGGGAAACTATAGTGTGACAGACTGAACAGGGCTCACACAGGGGAAACTAGAGTGAGGCAGGGTGAACAGGAATGACACAGGGAAAACTATAGTGAGTCAGGGTGAACAAGACTGACACACAACAACTAAAGTGAGGCACGGTGAACAGGAATGACACAGGGGAACCAGATAGTTCGACCAGATAGTCTTAAGCATGACACATATACAGTAATAGCCAAGGTATCCAGAATTATATAGAAACTGGTAATCTACAAGTAATTGGAAATATTTATTAGCATTTTTTTTTTTTTTTTGGGGTGGGGGGCCGCAGGGGAGAGGGGAGGTGGAAGAACAAGAGGGGTCACACACTCGTAACTATTGGAAAAGGTTAACCAATTAGTATTTTTTTGGGGAGGGGGGGGGGGGGGGGCAGATGGGGAAGAGGGGAGAAGTAAAGTAGTAAATATATACATAAGTAACCTGATGCACTCAATCGTATGCTAACAAAAACACGTCAGGATGCCAACATAGATGATTACTTCATATCACGCAACACCATGCATTATTATCGAATATTTTGATTGACATCTTAAACCCCTTCAGTACGGATGACGTCTTTTTGTATTTGGATTTCAGTTACATTTAAACTATGTTATATAGCTTAGGAAAAATATATGGTAACTAAAAGGATTGAGACGTCCTTCTCACCCTTCACCTGAATAAAATCATAAAATTGTGGCTAGATTAAAATGAAAAGGATGTCATCGGTATTTAATGAGTTAACTTTCCAAGCAAGAATTGAATAGATGATTAGTGAAAACAACTATACTGTACTGTACTCCGCTGTATTTCAGCAGAAGGTAAATTATATCCCTTAGCAACTGATTTATCTGTATTTAACTCTTTCAAGATCTGATTACGCAATTCTTTTCGGTGTTCTCGCAATTATTAGACAATTTTATTCATATTAGGAAGAGTATGTGGAAGTCAGAGGGTTAATTGAGATAGTCCTTACCCATATAATTCCCAAAGACCATTCCTAAATCGTATACAATCGTCTAATGACACCCAGAAAATACTGTCAAAGGATTAGGGAAAAACATGAACAAATTACGTTTCTGCATCAAAATAATCCCAAGCCTTCTTAACCTTTTCAGTACCAGTGACGTGTTATATTGTATTCTAGCTATATTTAGACGATGTTATGCAGCATAGGAAGGATCTGTGGCAGTTAAATGGGTTGGTTGAGATACTTGCAAGCCTTATTATTACTAGATGTCCTTCCGAAGCTGAATGAAATCGTCTACTAGTTGCCAGAAAGTGATGAAAAGGACGTCCCTGGTACAGTATGGGTTAATTAACACCCAAAGGATGGGCCCGTTTGTAACATCAACTACCTGCCAGCCGGGCATATTTACCCTAAACGAGCTTCATTCCATGCTCTTTTCATGCATAAAGAAGAGCCATAGCGTAATACAATTATATATCCGTGAAAGGGCGATAATAGAGTTTTCCAATGACACCTGAATCATCCTTGTATGACCACGGGTTATCCTATAGCGATCGTGCAACTGGAGGTGAAAAATCCGTAAATAAGGTCATTTGACTCATTTCCCCAGATTTTGTCCTTGTCTCGCGAGGCCGAGTGTGTGAAATGTTGCAGCGGCAGTCTCAGTCGCGGCCCTCAGAGCCCGCCTATCGTCCTCCCAACGCGTGGACTCTCTCTCAGAGCCGATAATGTGCTCAAAATGCCGCCCGTCATATGACGGGTACCGGAGGATAGTCCATTTATCTCTCGCCCGTCATATGACGGGCACCGTAGGTCAAGGGTTAACAACATATACTGCTAAAAATATTCTCACAATAGCTGAATAACCAAGATGGGGACATGGCAATTTACCATCAGCTGAAATACAATGGACAGTAATATTGTCTTCAGAATAGAAATTATTGAGTGAAAACTAGCCAACACCTAAATTTCCTTTAGTAACATGTATATTTACCATTGTTGCCCGTTTCATGGTACGATTATGCATTTCTTTTCTGCTTTCTGGCTATTATTAGACAATAATGTATTCAAATTAGGACAGGTATATGGAAGTCAGAGGATTAATGGAGATAGTCTTAACGGTTACTTTACCCTTATAATTGCCTCAGTTCCTTCCCAGCTGCATAAAATCGTCTAATGATCACCAGAATAAACTGTCAAAATGCATTACTATATAATCTTAAAAGGGTTAAAAGTTCTATGTTTATTATAACACGTGTATAAGCCTACAACTATACAGGGTGGCCTGGAAGAAACCCTAGAATACCAGATATCGACCAACCTCTGCCATTTTGGTGCCACTAGTGATATTTTTGTCTCTTTACAATCAGATATCTCCATCCCCAAAATTAACATTTGGAAATACTGATACGGGATATATAGTTTAATCATTAGGTATGCAGTCTACATGATTAACAATAAAATAAACCACACTTGTTTAACCCTTAACTGGCGGCGCGCAACATATGTCGAGTTAAATAAATTTGGACTAAGAGGCGGTGCACGACAGCTGTCTAGCGCCATTTTCAGCACGTAATGTTGCTGAGAGAGAGAGCTGAGCAGTGGGACGAGCGTAGTAACCTTATGACCGCTCCCCACGACCACCGTGGACGTACTGAACTGTATTCTACTTTCCTCCCCCCTTTCTCACTCGCTACACAGGGAATTATGTAAGGAAATTACCTTATTTTAGGGTTTTTGCACTAGTGTTGCACGATCGTTGCAAGAGAACCAGTGGTCGTACAAGGATGGTTCGGGTGTCATTGGAAAGCTCTGTTTACGCCCTTTCAGAGATAAATACTTGTTTTACGCTCTGGGTCTTATTTAGGCATTAAAATGAGCACGGACACAACCCTATTTAGGGTAAACAAAAAACGCTGTGCGGTACGGTCAAATAGACCGCCTAGCCCGCCAATAAGGTGTTAATATCTGAGGCACCAAAAACGTATATTTGTGACGGGAGAGGTTGGAGGGAGGCGAGAGAGAGCGTGAGATACATCCTCCCTCTGCGAAGTCTTGCGAGATACTAGCGAGAGAATAGAAACAGCCATCTCCCGCACATGTTAGAGGATGAGGGGAGGTGGAGGGAGCAAGGCAGAGTGGTGACTCGTCGTACAGTAAACCCAAGCTATTTCGGACTAATTGGGGGAACACCCTGTCCGAAATGTCCGAAAATCCGAGATGTCCGGCTGTGTCCGATCTAAAAGAGGACAAAAAACCGACCTGAAAGAAAAAAATCTGACAAAAAAAAAAGAAAAACAGAAGTGAAACGAGAACAAACTTCACTGTTGATTAAATAGGGAAACGGGAACGAACTTCATGCACCCATGACAACGAATAGGCCTAGGCTAGGCTAGCCTACTTTTGGCTAGGCTACCCTATTCATACTTTAGGTTAATATACTGTACAATAATAGCACATATAGTAATGAATATTAAACAATAAGTTCAGTTGATGGTCGAAAAATATGAATCAACACTCACCGCTTCATTGCAGGTCCACCCCTTCACCTCACTTCACCTCTCTCCACTTCTTCACCTCACTCCACTTCTCCACCTCACTCTCCTTGACCACCTCACTTCCCTTCTCCATTTCAAGTGATATCGAGGTCACCTTACGCTTTGGGAGGCATGATAACATGGGAATATATGCGGAAGAAGTAACAATCACACAAGATGGCTACCCACTTATAACGTACGGACGCCCGTGACGTCACTTCTTGTCCATGCGGGTGACTCAGAGTGCAGCCTGTATATCGGCGGTCCGACGGATCCCCGTTTTGACGGACATTCACCGGGGATTGGGGTGCGTCATCCGACAACATCGGAGACTGTTGGAACGATGACGGGAATGTCCGAAAAACGGAAGTACGTGTCCGAGACGTGACGGCGATCCGGCTAGTACGGATTTCCGACAATTAGAGGTCGGAAATGGCGAGGGGTTACTGTTTTTGAGGCCGGAGAAAGTACAGAAGAGGAAATTGGAGGGAAATTTAGAATTAATGAGGAGGGGTAAATTGGAAAGCAGAAGGGAGGGGGGGGGGGGGGGGGGTAAAACACATGTTAGGGGAAGGCAGGAGACATAACACCTAATCACATATTGTTTCTATTTCACCGACACTAGGGCATTTTTGTTTTTCTTTATGGGCTGTCTTCCGCAAGGCCTATCGCGTTCGCCTAGGACATACTTCTGAAAGGCCTATTGCGCTTCATGGGTTATTAGATGATTTTATTCAGATTAGGAGGGGTATATGAAAGTTAGAGGGTTAATCAAGATATTCTGTCCTTATGATTCCCACAGATCCTTCTTAAATTGCATAAAATTGTCTAACGATAGCCAGGATAAACGGTTGAAATGCGTCATATTCATCAAAGGGTTAATGGGTAAATTTTGTGTCACTCCCATTATCCATACCTTACTTTTATAAATCTATACCTACCACACTTATATCTGGAAGAATAACAACCAAAATTTATTGAAAGAGAAGCAACATTCCTTAGTATAATATGAATAGAGAAGCAAAGCCAAGCAATAAGGAGAGCAGACATTCAGCAAGCAAAATAAGACACTGGCATGCTATGTCACACAAGCAGATATAATTGACTGACCTATAGAAGGAAAGCAAAAAGATTTTCAACAAGCTCTTTAACCTATAAACTATTCTGCAATTTATCAAGAAAGCTGAACACTTGCAGAAACTATTTCCAACCCAATCTAAGCCCTCAAATTTCGTATATATACCTTTAAAATGTAAATGATGGCGAAATATTAAAATTACTCGAATCAGGTTGGATGGTTTTGAGCATGTATGGAAAGCATTAGTAACCACGGAGAATGGGTAGCTTTCCCAACTCAGACAGTCTTGTCATACTAGGCCATTTGGAATTTTGGAATTTTTGATACTATTGTACGTATCTGTCATTAGTGGTGTATGATATCTTATTCTTAGGTTCTATAGGGTTATACTTAAACATAGCTAAAATCTATTTTATTAGGGAGGATCCATATTTATTTGTACCTATGCTAGAGTCCCTCAAACAAGACTGGCTATGATTTTTAGAACGGCCGGCCTCGTCTCAGGGACTCTAGTACCACTCAAAGCAACATGTCTCCATTGTAAGATATATTAATTAACCTGACAAATGCATTAGACCAATTTCGGATAGGTCTGCCAGTGAAAAAGATTTAGCTTAAATTCGAACAAAGCTAATATTATTTACCTAATAATGCAATATTACTGCATCATATGCACATATTTTACTTGTATAATGAACATGTGAACATTGAAGAACTAGATAATAGGTGTAAACGAGCAAATATCCAGCGAAAAAAAATTGATTATTGTGATGGGAGGGCAGTGTGTGCATGGTAGACGGAGCAGCATAGACCCTTCCTCTCTGAATGCTATCGCCACACTGCATAAATTAGTGCGGCTCTCATACGCTGCATGAGGAAGGGAGGAGGTAGGGGAGGTGTAGAGGAGGGTAACTGAAGGTATTTGAGGCAGGAGGGAGGAAGTATAGGGAATGGGGGAGGGAAAAGTAGAATAAAGGAGGAGTTAATTTAAGGGAGAAAGGGACGGGAGGGGAGGGGAGACACATGTAAGAGGAAGAGAGAAGGTGGTGGTAACGAGACATGCCACCTAATCACATAGTGCATCCATTTCCCCAGCACTGGTGTATAATTTGTTGTTCTTTTTAAGTGTCAGATTCTAGAAGGAACGTTGCATTTGCCCAGTAAATCATTCCAGAAGGATCTTCCTAGTCCTTGGGTTAACTCTAAGTATAACGTACCTACCTTCGATATCATACGTACCTACCTTTGATATCATACACTAAGCCTACTAATGACTGAGAAACTTAGTATGAAAAATTACAATGAAACGGCATGTTTCGACTTTGTCTTTTCATTGGAACAATATAAACGTTTTCTGTTATGTAAGTGTAATTCTCCATTCAAGGCACTCTGAATTAACCTCTTGCAAGTTTTGTTCTACTGTATAAGGAAGTTGGAGATGTAGACAGCGATATTGAGCAGAATTACCAGCAAAATTACGGTTGTAGTACATTTATAACTACATATAGCTAACTCAGCATACTTTTTATCCATCAAAAACCTACATTATTATTGCATTTCTGTTGAATATCGATGTTCATGGCTCCAGCTTTCTTAGAGCCTGAAACTCGCATGGGGTCAATTTCTCTTTCCATTAGGAACCAAAACTGGACTTCTCAAATAATCATACCTACCATATAATGAGAATTTCATGTACAATCACCTGTAGTGATAAGTGGCATGAACATTATTGAACGTTTCTGAAACATTTCCTTGAAACACATACACTCAAGGGTAAAGTGTTTTTCCTGGTTACCGGACAACTCAACCAGTGTCAAAGAAACCAGAGCCAATGAAAGCAGGCATCAAACGAGCACTTCAGCGGTGGATCTATCAGATCCACAGTACTGTATTCAAGTCAAAAAGTAGCTAAGATTGAGTCTACTATCTGACAATTTCTTCTTTAATCATGACTGTATTTTGCATCATACAGCTCCTAATCTTGTACAGTCCAATTTAATATAGGAAAAACAGCAAAACAAATAAAAATAATGATAAAACTTGTAGTGGATTCAAGGCTCTGATACATGTAGTCAATAAACTTGTTCATGTGACGCCAGCTTAAGCCAGTATCAACATAAAGTCCTAGCATAACAGCGGGGGTGCGTATCATCCGACCATACTGTGGCTGCACTTCCAGAATCGGATTCTTCCTTTTGCTATGAGTCCAAAGCTATAGCCTCCCCGCTGGCTGTAGCAGAAGTGTAAAGTAACATCATAATATGGGCAGGGCATGGCTGTGTTATGGTCGCTATGTTTGAGAGCTATTGATTGAAATAGTGTACTGTACTTGTTTTTCCTTTATCAATGTTCCCTGTCTCAAGTTAATCATAAAGTAGGGTACCCGCAATGTGTGCAGGCGGTTGTTCTGTAATGCTCAAAAGTCGTGACTTACTTTCATAACTTCAACTTTGGTCAATTTTCTAGTATTAAGAATATAAAACAAGTCTGTAGCAAATATGAAAACAAAAAACAGTAGAGTTAAAATTTGTTAAGTTTTGTTGAGGAAAATGTATTGCTCCTTATTGTTCAAGTAGTCATTGAAGGGCACCTTGGATGGAGACACAGCTTGGCATGGCTCTGACTCGGGAGGTGTATATCTTTCGCACACCGGTATCAAAAGAAATCTTTAGTGAAAGAGGTAAATATGGTGCCTGAAGGAGTTATAACCAAAAACAAATTAAAAAATATCCTAAATGGTGCTGTAATGAACACAACTTTTGAACTATACAGTACAACAAAAAGACACTTTAGACTTACGTGAGGTTTCAACGTCTACCAAATATGATAGTGTATCCGTTAAATAGATGCAAGTGTATGTGCCATTGTCCTGAACCATCAAGTTGCGTTTCACGAACCCAACCTTGGGATCGAACAGCATCACGTTCCCGCTATTGGTAATCTTGGGAGCGGGATTCGGAAAGAAGATAGAATAAGACATTGAAGCACCTGGCTCAGTCTACAAATTCATTGGGGAGGGATTCGTGAAGAAGATAAATAACAAGACATTAAACCTTCTGATCAGTCATAATTATAAATCAATTTATTTCAAATTATTTGCATAAAGCTACATTTATAATAAAGCTTCTGGTTAAAAGTTTACTAATTCATGAATGAACACACAACAATTGAAGTAAGCTGAATATATTCATTAGGGCGTATTTCCCCATTTCTGAAAGTAGCACCATTAAAATGTATTATGTAATTTATGTTTGAATACAGGTAGGCTAAAGTATTAAGATACTGAACAGGGAAAGTTTGGGGTAAGAAGGGTGCCTAGTTTATGTTTGAATACAGGTAGGCCTAAAGTATTATGATACTGAACAGGGGAAGTTTGGGGTAAGAAGGGTGCCTAGTTCCCATATGATCATAGTTTCATCGTTATTCTTGTTGCTTTCATGTTCTGCTAACATGCAACAATTACAGCACCTAGAAGCAATATAGGAATCACCACTACCTTACACCAATATAGACAATTAACATTTTAAGTACAATTGCTACAAAATAATTAATACATTTTGCACACCTATTTTAATGATTATGTATACTGTATTCTAAAATGAATCATCAGGTATATATTATTAACTAATAATATTAGTGAGTAATATGTTCAAGCCTACTGTATATATTAATATAATAAAACAGCCATAAGTATGCATAGGTTAGTTCTAATGCTTGTGGTAGTATAATATTTTAGTAGAGGATGGTATTAATTTATTATCATCTTCAACATTCACTATATAATTTATTCCCTCCTTTCCAAGGGGTGGTCACGGACGAAATGCTTTCTAGTCGGGTTTTTTTGGCTGACGGTAAATTGAATCGATCCTTTAGCAGCAGGTTTCTCGCTACTTAATGGAAAAATAGGAAATTGAATCGATCCTTTAGCAGCAGGTTTCTCGCTACTTAATGGAAAAATAGGAAATTGAATCGATCCTTTAGCAGCAGATTTCTCGCTATTTAATGGAAAAATAGGAAATTGAATCGATCCTTTAGCAGCAGATTTCTCGCTACTTAATGGAAAAATAGGAAACTGAATCGATCCTTTAGCAGCAGATTTTTGGCTACTTAATGGAAAAATAGGAAACGAACTCTCAATGACATAATATTGCCAAGTTTTCATAAATGACAACATATTTCACTACAGTCTTTGTAAAAGCTTAGCAATCAAGGTGAGGACATGGCAATTTACCGTCAGCTGGAAACAAACAAGCTATAGTTACCTTACCCTTACATGCAACCCTTTGCACAACTTGTCTTCAAGAATAAGAGAACCAATGTAATGTACAGTACACTTGGATGCCATAGTCTCTAGCCCACTCATAAGAATTTGTGGACCCCTATGTTTTCCTATATGCAATTTTAACTACCCATATGTTTTCCTAAATGCAATTATAATTATCTGGATTGATTATGGATAGAGCTTGTTTTTCAATAAATAGTATACTGTACATAGTTTTGTAGTTGATGTAGAGAACATTATATTCATAAATTAGTTTCCAGAGATATGGGCTACTTCTTTAATAATAAATAGGTCAAGTCCTCGCATATGTATGAATGGGCTAGAGATTATGGCATCTGAGTGTAAGCCTGCAGTTGTAGACAGATGAAGCAGCTACATGTGTTGCGAGTATGGGGCTGAATATAATGCTCTTGCGGATTTATTAACAGTTCGAAGATGAAAGGAAGTTAAATTTAAGATTGTTAAAGGTGGGTACAGCCATCCATGAACGATTATACACCACTTTGGTTGAAATTCGCCCAGGAATGATCGAATCATGTTAAAACCAAGAATGCTATTCTTGGAAGAGGTTCTAGACAGATGAAGCAGACACATGTGATGGAGAGATCTGGCTTCATTGTTCCACCACTAAGGCTTGTATAATAGTTAATAGACGACTGTATCCACCTCTAACAATCTTAAATATAACTTACTTTCATCTTAATAAATCTGCAAGAGCATTATATTCATCCTCACACCCACAACAGATGTAGCTGCTTCATCTGTCTACAACTGTGTATTATTTCCACATAGGTATTGGAGGAAAAAGCTCAATCAACAAAGAGTCATCACTTAAACAACCATCAAAGCCCCAACTAATTCTTCAATTTCGACACCAGATGCTTTTACTGTTGAATTGTTAATTTTATGTTATTAGTTTTGGGATGGTGCCTTCCGACAACAAAACATAGCCAAGTGTCGCTGGTTTCCATGGCAACCAGACCCTGTGACTTAGGTCTTTCATAAAGAATGGAATCAAGTTTTTTTCAGAAGCAGAAGGATTATAAGAACAAGTGAAGGATTGTTACCAAAATAGATATAGCCCTTAAGTCGAACCAATATAATCCCACGAAAAGCTACACATGAAACAATAAAGCAATGAAGGTGATCCTACAAACAGTTAGTGTATTATAGAAGACCTCTCCAAGTACAGAACAAAATAAGATATCTAACTAAATTAACAACAGGAAAAAAGATCAAATATACAAATTTAATACAAGAAGAAAATATCCTGTGAATACTAAATATTCAAGTAGCCTACAGGAAATATAGATAAGTTGAAAAGAAGATAATAGTCTGTGAACACTAAATATAATATGTTGTGAAATAATAATAAAGGACCGTGGAAGCATAAAAAGAAAAGAATAAAAGAACTACAGTACAGCTACTGATTTGTTTTGCGAGCTCTTGCGATTTCTTTTATGCATACATTCTTATAGATTGATGTTCTGATCAAATCATATACAATATATATATATATATATATATATATATATATATATATATATATATATATATATATATATATAGTATATATACAGTATATATATATACATATACATATATATATATATATATATATATATATATATCTCTGATTTGATCTGAACATCATTGGAAATGGATGTATTTGCATATTGAACATCGAAGAGATCATGAACATATATGTCTATCAGTAGCTGCATACAATAGTGTAAATGCAATAGGTTGTGTATAAAACATGAGGTGAAAAATGTGTGCTTAATTATAAACCTGCAATAAAACGTATTATTATTATTTTTGTCTGCACGATTTTTGCTTATTTTTTATAAATATTGCTATATTGACCATTGAGTGCGATTATTATTATTATTATTATTATTATTATTATAATTATTTATATTAATATTATTATCATTTCGCTAACACTTTCTCTTTTCACGAACTTTGTTTTAAAAATCCTGCTTTTGTAATAAACACTAGTTTAGTTTTTATGTAAACAATCTATTGCATTTTATCATCTAGCCTTTGTTTTTCTCAAACAAATACTGTAAACAGTGTCTTAATTTTAGTTTATTCTTGGTGCCTCCTCAAGAGAGTATACACTCTCAGGAGGCTCAGCCTTAATATTTTTATAACACATGTACTGTATATAAATGTATGTAATGTAAATGGGCTAAATAATCAATTCTTATCTTATCTTATCTTATAATGACAGACACATCCAATCCGTTCTTGTTGGAATATAAAAGTGAATAAGTAAAGCCAAAAAGTTTAAACGCTAAACATATGGAGGATACAATGTGACTTCTATATATATTGTACTAAGAAATAGAATGTAAACAATAATTCATATCCTCTCTATTCTTGGTGAAAAATGTAAGTGATCAAGTTAAGCCAAGAAAGTGCAAATGCTAAATGTAAAAACTATAATAATATAAATGTGACTTCTAAATACTGTATACTAAGAGGTCAAAAGTAAACAATAATTCACATCCTCTCTATTCTTGGTGAAAAATATAAGTGAACAAGTTAAGCCAAAAAGTGCAAATGCTAAATGTTGTTGTTGTTGATGATGCTTTTACTTTATACATCATCAAATGCTAAATGTAAAGAGTATAATAATAAAGATGTGACTTCTAAATATACTAAGCGATAGAAAGTAAACGATAACTCACATTTATTCCGTTCATGGTTAGGGTGGGGGATATGTCTGGAAGGGTAGTGCGGCAGGGTATGACCAGTTTATCGGCCGTGGTCACGCTGATGAGAGGTTGATGCCCTAGGTCAACAAAGGCACCTTGTCCATCTACTAGGAGACAAAATGCTGATAATTCTTTAATTTTTAGGATTTCCTCACTCCATCCTTCCACCTCGCCCTCTGTGCAGTTCTCCCTCTCTGTCCTTCCACCTCGCTCTCATACACCCTCCTAGTCAATCTCTCGCTTTCCATACGTTTCATATGGCCGAACCATCTCAAGTTGTTCCTTTTCACACTTTCCAGCACATCTACTTCCACACCACACCTTCTTACTTCCTCATTCGTCTGTCTATCCTTCCATGTAAATCCGCACACACTTCTCTAGTAACTAATTTCCACCGCTCTCACTCTTGGTCTAAGTCTCTTCCTGAATGTCCATGCTTCGCTTCCGTAAGTTAGTGTCGGGATTACCACACTGTCATGCAAGGACTTCTTCACTTCCATACTGACCACTCTATTTCTTGTTTCTGCTTTCAATGTTCCTACAACCCTCTTCCCCTGTTGCACCCTCTCCCGCACTTCTTCATCCATAGTCCCATCTTTACTCAACACACTGCCGAGATACTTAAAAGAGCTGACAATCTCCATAGCCTGACCATTCAACTTCACCTCACACTCTGTGACTTCACCCCTTTCGAAGACCATAGCCTTGCTCTTCCCCGCATTTACCTTCAAATTCCGCTTTCCGCACACTGTTCCAAACTCATTTACCAGACCCTTCAACTCCCATTAATTATCCCTCATCAGAACTGTATCATCCGCAAACAGCAGTATAGGCAGCTTCCACTCGTTTCCCTCCCTTTTCAGCGATACACCAACATCCACTGCTCTTCCTAGTTTTTCTTTCATGACTCCATTCATATATACAGTAAACAACCACGGGGACATCACACACTCCTGTTTCAACCCAACACTCAGGTCAAAGAACTTGCTCTGCTCATTCTCCACACGTACTGCCACCTTTGCACCCTCATACATGCTCTTCACTGCTTTCAGCAACTTGCCATCTGCTCCGTATATTCTAAGTACCCGGTACTTTCCACATGCCTTCTCTATCCACTCTGTCATAGGCCTTCTCCAAGTCCATAAAGGCAACATACACCTTTTGTTTCTTCTCCAGATATTTCTCCACAACACAATTCAGGGTAAAAATCTGATCTACACATCCTCGTACCTTCCTAAAACCTCCCTGCTCGTCGCCTATCCATTTCTCCGTTCTCACTCTAACTCTGTCAATCACTACCCTACTGTACACCTTCCCTACTATGCTTAAAAGACATATTCCTCGGTGGTCACCACACACTCCTTTTTCCCATTTGCCTTTATATAGGGGGACTATCTGTTCCTGGTGCTTTCCCCAACTTCACTCTTTTTATAGCTTCCCACACTTCTGACCTCCTGATCCCCACCTCCTCCTCCACTACTTCTCTTCTCCCTTCCATACCTACCCCATCAAACTATGTTTGCTGGCTCTTCATTCCTTTCATTTAGCAACTCGTTGAAGTACTCCCTCCATCTTTCGACTCTCTTGCTCCTCGGCTAGCATTCTCCCATTCTTATCTTTCACACTCTTACGGTTTCCCTTGCTACCTTCCCTAACTTTCTCGACTTCTTTCCAGAACAGTTTCTTACAATCCCTCCATTTTACACTCGGATTCCTTCCAAATTCCTCATCTACTCTTCTCTTGCTTTCCTTCACTACTCTCTTCACCACTCTCTTTCTCTCCACGTACCTCGCTCGTTTCTGCCTCTCCAAAACTTCATTCCCTCTACTACCCAACCACTCTCTATACGCTTTCTTCTTATCTTCCACAGCTAATAAAAATAACAATTTTGTTTTATAAATGTTTACTACAATGATGAGTTCCTCTATTATTTTCTCGCATATAATAGACAATTTCATTAGGTCTCTGTTCAAACGAGATATAATAATAATAATAATAATAATAATAGTAATAATATGAATCCTATCTTTATCATCACTATTATTATATATTCAATCATGGTTTACAGTTCTTATTATGTCTTATGAGATAATATAACCAAAAATTACAATTTCATACTACAGCAATTTGATTGTATTATTTCTCATAAATTTCAGTCTTAAAGTAATGGATTCCAGTTACACACCCTGCTCCATAGTGGTTGACATACTACTACTACTATTACTACTACTACTAATAATAATAATAATAATCTATCTATCTATCTATCTATTGACGGACGCCTTACTCCCCTTAATGAGGGTGGCCATACACAGAAGGCCCCCAAGCGGACCTATTCCCTGTAAGAGGGCCAATCCGAGCCAGTTTACTGAAGGACTTACAGGATTGACCACTCAATTTAGGATTTGTCCGACTCCGAGGCTATCTATGTATCTAGTTAGTACTATTTCTCTACAGTGGTGTTCGGCTAGTCCATCCACTAACCTGCCTTACACTTAGATAAACAGTATGGATTTGTATCAGGTTTACTCTCCTAGACAGGTTGTCGACCAAGGCTGACGAGTCCCATCCACCCGGATTTGTATAATGTTGTCTCCTTTAGATGGGTTGCCGACCAAGGCTAACGAGCCCATCCACCCGGTATAATAATAATAATAATAATAACAATAATAATTGTCAAAAAAATAAATAATAAATAAAATAAAATAGAGTAAAATAGAAAATAAACATAAACAAATGGGAAAAGTGGGGATTGGGACTAAGCATATAGATAGATAGACTAATATAGCTCCCATATAAAGTGGGGATTGGGACTAAGCATATAGATAGATAGACTAATATAGCGCCCATATAAAGTGGGGATTGGGACTAAGCATATAGATAGATAGATAGACTAATATAGCGCCCATATAAAGTGGGGATTGGGACTAAGCATATGGATAGATAGATAGACTGATATAGCGCCCATATAAAGTGGGGATTGGGACTAAGCATATGGATAGATAGATAGACTAATATAGCGCCCATATAAAGTGGGGATTGGGACTAAGCATATATAGATAGATAGATAGACTAATATAGCGCCCATATAAAGTGGGGATTGGGACTAAGCAATATAGATAGATAGATAGACTAATATAGCGCCCATATAAAGTGGGGATTGGGACTAAGCATATATAGATAGATAGATAGACTAATATAGCGCCCATATAAAGTGGGGATTGGGACTAAGCAATATAGATAGACTGATATAGCGCCCACATATCCTCCTTCGATGATTCTCAAGAGCTTGACCTCAACCAGATACCATTACCATCTCCCTTGCTCAAGTGGAAACGGTAACCAATGGTTATATCTCAGAAAAAACTGTTCAACTTGAGCGGGGATTGAAAGAGAGGCTGCTGGGATGGTAAGCAGGGACTCTATCAACTTAGCAAGCCGGACGGACCTTGTTAACTGTATCCTGTTCATTTTAGATAGGCCAGGAATGGTGACCACTATCCTCTCTAACTCACAAACGACTAGAGTAATCGAACTAATAATTTCACCATTTGGGAAGGGTCAACCAGGGAAATGGTGTGGAAATTAACAGCCCCTTAGGTCTAGCGCTGTTTTAGTTACAGAGGTTCGGGTTAATGAAAAAGGCATCCTACTATTGAAAGGGTTACTAGCATAAATATTGTTTTTGATAGAATTAAGGACACTGCTTATTCTTCTATTGAGCTTGTCCCAGATTCTTCTTGATTCGACAGGACTGACCTTTGCATCGGCACTAACTCAGAGAATATTAGTCAGAGGGTAAGTTAGAGTGGAAGACTAGAAGGACAGTCATAGGAACCGTGGAGAAAAGACTAAACTGACCGTGGACAAATACGTATGTCTTGGCGACATTGTTGGTATCAGTGAGCCAGTTCCCAGCTCCTTCATAGTGGCAGTAGTACCACCCGGTGTCCACAATTGTTGCATAATCGAACTGTAGATTGAAAAAGACGGAAAACAGCCATAATTAATACAGTACTTGGTCAAATGTCATAATTAAAACTATTAACTACTAATAAAACTAGAAATTGAAACAATTGAAAAAGAAAAGCTGTATCAATACAGGTATTTGGTTATATGTAAAAGCCGTATCAATACAGGTATTTGGTTAGATGTAAAAGCTGTATCAATACAGGTATTTGGTTACATGTAAAAGCCGTATCAATACAGGTATTTGGTTACATGTAAAAGCCGTATCAATACAGGTATTTGGTTACATGTAAAAGCCGTATCAATACAGGTATTTGGTTACATGTAAAATCTAATACTTGATCATCCAGGTTAACTGGAAAGTGAAAACAAAAATATGTCCAACAATAATGAATATTTGGTCAAATGTAAAATCTATTAACTGTTCATCTAACTGGAGAGTACACCAAGATATTATAAGAGTACTAGACACTAAGAATAAGGTCATGTCGCTGTATCTCACACCAAGGCCATGTTTCAAAAGTCCTTTCTAGTCTTTACACTAAACGGGAGATTTCATTATTGAAACCTGGATTGCTGAGACCATGAAATTATATAAAAAGGTCTTTAAGGTTCTTTATGGTCCATTTTTTGGGTATTTTTTGCATGTATTCATTATTTTTTTTAGTTCCGCCCCCCAGACCTCCATCAAATTTAAAAAAACATCCATTAGATCCACCTTCTAGATTTAATTGTAAATTTTTCGGTAGAACAATTTCCCGGCCCTTCGGCCGGTTCTTCCAACATTACAGGCTCACTATCGTTCGCCAGGGAAAATATTGACACCTAAATAGTACGAAAGGTCTAAATATTGACGAAGAAATGGGGCGAAAAGTCTTAAAATTTACTAACCAATGGGGCAAACATCTTAACATCTGAAAACTAATGGGGCTAAGCATAAGGGAGAAAGTGGTCCAGAAAACCGACCCATGTCCCCTTAAATTGTTTTGACAAGGGGTGTCCCGTGGTGTATTGGGTAGCGCACTTGCTTCACTTGATTCCACTTCGGAAAAGGGATTTTTGGGCAATGTCTCCTTACACCCTGTGTCTCTGTTTTACCTAGCAGTATAAATATGAACCTGGTATAAACAAACTGTTGTTAAGTCCCCTCTGGGGTTGGTGATCTGTTACTAGTTGGAAGGGTATCGTTAAGGTCAACCCAGCTTTTGAATCCAGCGGTCTGGTACTACTTGGAAAGGTACCGTCCAGGTCCCCCAAATTTCCGAATCCCAATGTTGCCAATGTAAACATGGGAGTGGTGCGAGGTCCTGACTAGTATACAGTGACATAGCCAATAGAGTGCACTGAACAAGCTCTATCCCCTTGGTATTCCGTCTCACTCAGACGTTAATGAGGACCTGCGATATAAATCTCTGTGGCTCAGCAGTATTCCAGGGTTAATTTGTCTCACCTTTCCTATATTCATGTCATGTCATCATCATTGTTGTGACATCTTAAATATGAAAATCAACGTTGCTAGGCAACAAGTAATTGTTATGATGACAGGTTATTTGGCTGCACTACAATATCATCATATATAATTATTATGTATTTATATATTCACACACCTATCACAACCAACAACGAGGGGGGTCATGCTCTTCGGTGCCACTAGCAGCGTGGCAAACTCTAAATAAAGTATATAAGGTAGGGCATGATAAAGTATATAAGGTAAGGCATGATAAAGTATATAAGGTAAGGCATGATAAAGTATATAAGGCATGATAAAGTATATAAGGTAAGGCATGATAAAGTATATAAGGTAAGGCATGATAAAGTATATAAGGTAAGGCATGATAAAGTATATAAGGTAAGGCATGGTAAAGTATATAAGGTAAGGCATGATAAAGTATATAAGGTAAGGCATGATAAAGTATATAAGGTAAGGCATGATAAAGTATATAAGGTAAGGCATGATAAAGTATATAAGGTAGGGCATGATAAAGTATATAAGGTAAGGCATGATAAAGTATATAAGGTAAGGCATGATAAAGTATATAAGGTAAGGCATGATAAAGTATATAAGGTAGGGCATGATAAAGTATATAAGGTAAGGCATGATAAAGTATATAAGGTAAGGCATGATAAAGTATATAAGGTAGGCATGATAAAGTATATAAGGTAAGGCATGATAAAGTATATAAGGTAAGGCATGATAAAGTATATAAGGTAAGGCATGATAAAGTATATAAGGTAAGGCATGGTAAAGTATATAAGGTAAGGCATGATAAAGTATATAAGGTAAGGCATGATAAAGTATATAAGGTAAGGCATGATAAAGTATATAAGGTAAGGCATGATAATGTATATAAGGTAAGGCATGGTAAAGTATATAAGGTAAGGCATCATAAAGTATATAAGGTAAGGCATGATAAAGTATATAAGGTAAGGCATGATATATTGGTTTGAAAATTCAGGAGTGTTATAGCCTTCTAACTAACTTGTGAATGATTATCAAATAATGAATACATGAAAACCATCACCAAGCTAGAAGCATCAATAGATGTGCTTTTAATTGTTGTGCCTTGATAGATGGTGGGCTAGATCCCGAAATAACACTCATCGTACCATCCAAGGGGGTGAAGCATACAGCATAATCTCAAATTAATAGCTATCAATAGATATGGAACTCATTAATTAAGGTTAGTATATCGACCTTAAATCTCCATAACCATAATAACAACATCTTGTAGATTATAATTGTAGCTATAATCCCTCTCTGAAAGGCAACTGGTTAGGGAAAGACTTACCCACACTGATATAATATAGGTCTGGCCATGCACAGTCGAGGAAGCTGGTCCATGACAATTTATCATGACTTCCACCCTCGCCAGGCCCCATACAAGTGTAGCTTATATTCAACTCCCTAGATAACCATAAAAGTTTATATTCATCACGGCGCCAATGGAAAATTAAGAAAGTAGGCTAACAGAAACGTTTTTGGGGTGTCTCTTTGCAGCGTAGATAGGCTACCATTCTTTACCACGATAAACTGGTTGGCTACTTCATTTTTCCCCATCCCTTTCTTTTACAGGCAATAACAATAAAGCATATACATTCCCAGGGTTAGGGGATTATGACGGAAACTAACAACACTACAATAATAACCAAACAACAACATCCTCCCCCTCCACCGCCCCCCCCCCCCCCCCCCACACACACACACACACCACCACAAAATAAAAAAATAAAAAATACATACACATATATATATATATACATATAGCCTATATATACAGTACTGTATAAACTCACCTTAAGGACTGAGACAAAGGGATGATCAGTCGAGGGATGCAGGCTGGTCTCGATATCTATGTCTTCTTCTGAGATCTGTGTTGAAGGTAGTGGGGCAAGAACACAATATTAACAGTGTTATAATGAACATAGCAGACTGATTTATCTAAATTTTTAAATTTGAAAATAGGCTGATGTCGGCTCATGATCTAAGAATTCACCCCCTCCCCCCAAAAATACAAACATACGCCTAACAAAAAAAAAAAAAAAAAAAAAAAAAAAAATTATATATATATATATATATATATATATATATATATATATTGTATATATACAGTAGGCTATATATAATTCAAAGTCTTCAAAATCAAAGTTGCAGGATCTCTTTAATCGTGCTCGAGTTGTTTTTTTCTAAAACCCTTCATTCTCATGCTTAAGCCCATTAGTTTTGATATTTAACCCTTTGGCTGCGGGTGACGTTCTGGAATGTTTTGGCAAGTTACAGCGATTTCCAGGCTTTAAAAGCCTGTAAACAAATTAAAAATCGAGTGTCAGTGGGCGGGAGCGTGAGGGGCCCACCTCCGTCCCTCAGAGCAGCGAGCGGCTCCCTGAGCTAGGCTGTGTCTCGTGCGGGTCTCTCTCTGTCTCTCTCAACAGTGTAGCCAAGCGAGTGAGTGCTACCAAATAGCGGGTTTCCCGCGTTTTACTGGCACCGCTTCGGGTGAACCAGACCACGTACGGGGCCCGTACGGGGCCCGTTCTGGTCTCATTTTGAAGCTATTTTCGCCTAGTTTTCAGCAGAATACAGTTCATTTAATGCAGATGCTTGATTAACATTCAGGAGTGCCTGAATATGCCCTAAATATACCAAACATAGCCGCAGCCAATGGGTTAAAGAAGTCTGCCATTAGTTTGACGATATTAAGACCTTTCGTGCCATTGAAGTGTCGAATATCCTGACGAGCTTAGAAGGGAAAAACAAAACTCTTTCCTCAAACCTGTTTTAACCCCTTGTGGAATTGGAAGCGTTTTAACAGTACATTTTGGGTATCATTAGACGATTGTATTCAGTTTATGAAGGAATTTGGAGAGCCAGAGGGTGAAGCACGATCATTTATAGGCCTACCCCTTTGATTCATAGAGATCCTTTCCAAGCTGCATACAATCTTCTAATAATAGCCAGAATAAAAGAAACGCATCATAGAATCCTCATGGGGTTAACGAGAGATCCAATAGTAACCCCTTCAGTACGATGACGTAATTTTCATCACATTCTGGTTACAATTAGAAAAATTTCCTCAGCTTATAATCTCCCTGTAGGACTCAAAAGTGTAAATACGATCGCATTAAACTCTCTGAATAACATAGGTCCTTGTAATGCTGAAGAAAATCATCTAATATTCTCCAAGAACAAAGCTATAGAGGCATGATCGTGCTAAAGGGGTTAATATAAATCTGCGTACCTCAGCCTTCTTGGTGCCACTGGTGATATTATCACTCTTAATTATCTCCATACCCATAATACACATTCGGGAATATTGATACAGGATTTTATACTGTAGTTTGGTATTTGGAATTTGGATATACACATCAAGTGATCAAACATAAAATATAACCCTGTTGTTTGATAATTGAGGCAACAAAATGGCGTCCAAAGAAAAAGATGGTCCCGCTCTCTAAATAGGGTTAACTCGTTCAGTACGAGCAACGGCAGAGAGCCGTCAGTAGATAAATCATTCCTCAGTCCCAGAGAGCCGTCAGTAGATAAATCATTCCTCAGTCCCAGAGAGCCGTCAGTATATAAATCATTCCTCAGTCCCAGAGAGCCGTCAGTAGATAAATCATTCCTCAGTCCCAGAGAGCCGTCAGTAGATAAATCATTCCTCAGTCCCAGAGAGCCGTCAGTATATAAATAATTCCTCAGTCCCAGAGAGCCGTCAGTAGATAAATCATTCCTCAGACCCAGAGAGCCGTCAGTATATAAATCATTCCTCAGTCCCAGAGAGCCGTCAGTAGATAAATCATTCCTCAGTCCCAGAGAGACGTCAGTAGATAAATCATTCCTCAGTCCCAGAGAGCCGTCAGTAGATAAATCATTCCTCAGTCCCAGAGAGCCGTCAGTAGACAAATCATTCCTCAGCCACAGAGAGCCGTCAGTATATAAATAATTCCTCAGTCCCAGAGAGCCGTCAGTAGATAAATCATTCCTCAGACCCAGAGAGCCGTCAGTATATAAATCATTCCTCAGTCCCAGAGAGCCGTCAGTAGATAAATCATTCCTCAGTCCCAGAGAGCCGTCAGTAGATAAATCATTCCTCAGTCCCAGAGAGCCGTCAGTAGACAAATCATTCCTCAGTCCCAGAGAGCCGTCAGTAGATAAATCATCCCTCAGTCCCAGAGAGCCGTCAGTAGATAAATCATTCCTCAGTCCCAGAGAGCCGTCAGTAGATAAATCATTCCTCAGTCCCAGAGAGCCGTCAGTAGATAAATCATTCCTCAGTCCCAGAGAGCCGTCAGTAGATAAATCATTCCTCAGTCCCAGAGAGCCGTCAGTAGATAAATCATTCCTCAGTCCCAGAGAGCCGTCAGTAGATAAATCATTCCTCAGTCCCAGAGAGCCGTCAGTAGATAAATCATTCCTCAGTCCCAGAGAGCCGTCAATAGATAAATCATTCCTCAGTCCCAGAGAGCCGTCAGTAGATAAATCATTCCTCAGTCCCAGAGAGCCGTCAGTAGATAAATCATTCCTCAGTCCCAGAGAGCCGTCAGTAGATAAATCATTCCTCAGTCCCAGAGAGCCGTCAGTAGATAAATCATTCCTCAGTCCCAGAGAGCCGTCAGTATAAATCATTCCTCAGTCCCAGAGAGCCGTCAGTAGATAAATCATCCCTCAGTCCCAGAGAGCGGTCAGTAGATAAATCATTCCTCAGTCCCAGAGAGCCGTCAGTAGATAAATCATTCCTCAGTCCCAGAGAGCCGTCAATAGATAAATCATTCCTCAGTCCCAGAGAGCTGTCAGTATATAAATCATTCCTCAGTCCCAGAGAGCCGTCAGTATATAAATCATTCCTCAGTCCCAGAGAGCCGTCAGTAGATAAATCATTCCTCAGTCCCAGAGAGCCGTCAGTAGATAAATCATTCCTCAGTCCCAGAGAGCCGTCAGTATATAAATAATTCCTCAGTCCCAGAGAGCCGTCAGTAGATAAATCATTCCTCAGACCCAGAGAGCCGTCAGTATATAAATCATTCCTCAGTCCCAGAGAGCCGTCAGTAGATAAATCATTCCTCAGTCCCAGAGAGACGTCAGTAGATAAATCATTCCTCAGTCCCAGAGAGCCGTCAGTAGATAAATCATTCCTCAGTCCCAGAGAGCCGTCAGTAGACAAATCATTCCTCAGTCCCAGAGAGCCGTCAGTATATAAATAATTCCTCAGTCCCAGAGAGCCGTCAGTAGATAAATCATTCCTCAGACCCAGAGAGCCGTCAGTATATAAATCATTCCTCAGTCCCAGAGAGCCGTCAGTAGATAAATCATTCCTCAGTCCCAGAGAGACGTCAGTAGATAAATCATTCCTCAGTCCCAGAGAGCCGTCAGTAGATAAATCATTCCTCAGTCCCAGAGAGCCGTCAGTAGACAAATCATTCCTCAGTCACAGAGAGCGGTCAGTAGATAAATCATTCCTCAGTCCCAGAGAGCCGTCAGTAGATAAATCATCCCTCAGTCCCAGAGAGCGGTCAGTAGATAAATCATTCCTCAGTCCCAGAGAGCCGTCAGTAGATAAATCATTCCTCAGTCCCAGAGAGCCGTCAGTAGATAAATCATTCCTCAGTCCCAGAGAGCCATCAGTAGATAAATCATTCCTCATTCCCAGAGCCGTCAGTAGATAAATCATTCCTCAGTCCCAGAGAGCCGTCAGTAGATAAATCATTCCTCAGTCCCAGAGAGCCGTCAATAGATAAATCATTCCTCAGTCCCAGAGAGCTGTCAGTATATAAATCATTCCTCAGTCCCAGAGAGCCGTCAATAGATAAATCATTCCTCAGTCCCAGAGAGCCGTCAGTAGATAAATCATTCCTCAGTCCCAGAGAGCCGTCAGTAGATAAATCATTCCTCAGTCCCAGAGAGCCATCAGTAGATAAATCATTCCTCAGTCCCAGAGAGCCGTCAGTAGATAAATCATTCCTCAGTCCCAGAGAGCCGTCAGTAGATAAATCATTCCTCAGTCCCAGAGAGCCGTCAGTAGATAAATCATTCCTCAGTCCCAGAGAGCCGTCAGTAGATAAATCATTCCTCAGTCCCAGCGATGGCTGCCAGCCGTCAGTAATATACGATCCTTGTAACTGCCAGGATCAGGCAGTACCTGGTACCACGACACTTGACCACTGCTTTTAAGACCTTGGCAACACTTCTCGCTTATATCCAAGCCCCTACATGCTGGGAGAGGCAGTATTCCTCCATCATTTGAGGTGGGAGGTTGTTATATCTTGCCTCTGAAGCCAATTTCTCTGAACCAGGACCTTTCTAGAATTAATGGATGGGGACAAAAGAATCTAGTTTCCTTTAATGCACAGAAAACCAAGTACATTCAATTTTCTAACAGACAGAATCTCACTGACTCCCATATATTTTTTAATGATGTAAATATTCCCACTTCCCCTAGTATTGACATTCTCGGTGTAACATTAACTACTAACTTGAGCTGGACACATTATGTTAGAAGCATTGCTAAGAATGCCTCTAAAAAACTGGGACTCCTGTACAGAGTTCGAGAATTCTTCACTGACGAGCAGTTGGCCGTAATATATAAAAGTCATGTGCGTTCTCAGATGGATTACTGTTCACCTCTGTGGGGTGGAAGTGGAGTGGTTGCATTGAGACAGTTGGACATAATTCAAAATAAAGCTATTAGATTAATCAATAACCCTGCAATCACACAGGACCTTCCTACATTATCCATACGAAGAAACGTTGCATCCCTTGCATTATTCTACAAATATTTTCACAGCAATTGTTCCGAGGAACTTGCTTCAATTGTGCCGCCTCTCCACATCTTTCCCCGTAGAACTAGGGCAGCTGAGAGCGCCCATGAATTTACACTTTCTCCTCCACAATGCAGAACTTCTGCTTATCAGAATTAATTTATCCCCAGAGCTACTACTCTTTGGAATTCACTTCCCTCGAATTGCTTTCCACAAACTTACAAATGTTTAAATCCAGTTGTTACAAACATTTTATGAATGGAGGATGCCTTTAGGCACATGGACCTTTTGTTTTATCTGTGTTTTTCCTTCCTCCTTTCATTGTCTCTTAACCCGTAGAGACCCAGCGACGCACGTGATGCGACGGCACTATTCGATCACCAGCTCCCAGCGACGCAACACGTGCGTCCGGCATATTAAAATCAGTTACGCGGCAGGTATCGTAAGGAAATGCCTAATAATGGTACCACGTACACTCTAGGGTATTGGAAAGGCGGGACTGGCGGCCGAAACGGGTTGGTGGGTCGTGCGGCTGAACCAGGGTGGATGAGAGGCATGTATTGAACCCCCTTTTTTGACCGCACCTTTGGACCTTATTTACTCGGGTCGTATTGGTTGTTTTTGCTTGAAAATTGTGTCAGAGCCGTGGGATGTCATTGTCTACACGTATTATTGGTGTACATGAACATAGTCTGAGCGGGTGATGGATAATAAACGGATTTACGTATACCCGCATATTGCCACACGACTTTGGACATGATTTACTCAGGTGGTATGGTAACTATTGGCCTAAAAATGATACAGGGTATTCGATACAATATGGGAAACCAGTGGTTGGCGGGAAAACGAGTTGGTATGGTGAGCGGCTGGATGGTGGGATGGATTAGGGGCGCGTAAATATCCACCTTTTCGCTCCGACTTTGAACCTTAGTTACTCGCGTCGTATGGTCGGGTTTGGCTTGAGATTTGTGTTAGACACAGTTTGATGTTGTTTGAGAGCTTTGTATGGGTGTACCTGACCATGCCTAGTATTGCCTAGAGGCTACAGGCTGTGTGAGAAAATCCTATATGCGGATATTGCCTCGTTACTTTCAACCTTATTTACTCAGGTTGTATGGTGTGGTTTGGTCTAAAATTGGTATAGGATATTCCTTAGGATGTTTTTTTTTTTGGAGCAGTTGTCAAAACGACTTTGGACCTTATTTACTACGTGCATATGGTAGGAAGTACCTGGATGAGTTGTGTATATGATAGACTAATCTATATTTCTGTAGGTGTGACATTCCTTAGTCACGCGACTTTAGACCTTATAATGTCTTGTCCTATGTCATATTGCCTTGAATTTTGTAGTGAAAAGTTCGGTGGCTGGTAGATATGATAAGACCAAAGGATGCTCTGGGCTTGACCTAGTGCGTGACAAAGGACATTCAGTATACCCGTTGTCTTCCGCGAGTGATCACCATGTCCCAACAACCTCCACGCCGTAACCCATCCCGTGCTAAGGGCCTTACCATTGATGAAGCCCACGAAATCCTATTACAAAGTGACGAAGAAGACTCTGACACCGAATCCTCATGCCTCGATGATTCAGAAGAGGAATATTTCCCGAGTAGGGAGGAATATGCCGCTATGAATCTGGAGGCACCTTACATCCCTATACGAGAACTCCCTCTCAGTTTTTGAACAAATGAGGGAGAGGGAGGCTAGAAATTACCATTCCCCCATGTCTCCCAGGGCAAGGGATATAGAGGACTCCCCACCAAGTGGGGAACAGGTCGAGCTACAGGAAAAAGTAGACGACCCAATGGCGTTCCTGGACATTCCCCTACACCACAGCCAGCCTACCCCTACGGCCGCGAGTGTGAGAGGCCACGTTCACGCTCTCCCTCCTCGCCGCCTCCCATCACCACCACCACGGAAGCCCTCACCTCTCAAAGGTGTAAAGCCCAAACATTTTTATGGGCTTCGCAGGAGACATGCCGCACCACCATCTAGTGAAGAGGAAGAGGAAGAGGAGGTTCCCGACACACCACCAAGGGAAGTGGAAAGACGTCGGATGGTTGCGAGGCGTCTCTTCCCAGTTATGGCAGCCCGGGAAGACGCCGCCGCAGCGGCCAGGGGAGACCCTCGCATCACCACACCACCACCAGCACCATCACCAGACTACACCCCACCATCACCGGGTTCACTACCCTACACCCCCACCGGAACTCCTAGACGAGTGCCCTACCACACACCAACACCATCACCACCTCCATTCGATTCTCACGCAGAAGTGTCAGCTCCCGGGCGTGGGGTTGTAACTGGGCGTCCAAGACGGGTGGGTAAGGTGACCCTCGCTAGAGCCCCCCCCACTGGCGGTTCGAGAGGGCCAGGAGGGTCCAGGCGGCCGTCAGGAGGCAGGCCAAGGGCAAGGGCAAGGGCAAGGGCAAGGGCAAGGGGTAGGGCAGTGGCAAGAAACACGGTTGCGCCCCCTCGCCACCCTGGTGACCCCGATCCAGACGACGACCCTGATGCCGACGAAGACGAAGATGCCGGCGAAGTACCTGATGTTTGGGATTGGCAGGATGGGGAACGGTATCAGCCCACCGACTGGCAATTTGTGGGCGCCGGGATTGCCGGCCCTACGTTCCATCACCAAGGACCTGACACCCCAAGACTGGACATCTTTTTACATTTTTTTACTGCCAACCTGATGAGCCTAATTGTGGACCAAACAAACTGGTATAATTGGTACTTTATGGCTGGTAAGGAACAATCCAGGTACTCGGCCAGGCTGTCATGGGAAACACTCCAAATCCCAGAGCTCTACTCCTTCTTGGCGATCGTGATCCTGATGGGGGTGACGACGAAATCGTCAATAAGAAAATATTGGTCATGGGATCCCCTCATCCGCACCCCTATCTTTGCCAAGATCATGAGCAGGAACAGATTCTCTGCAATCATGGGGAACCTGCACTTCATTGACAGCCTGGCAAGCCTTACCAGAAACCAGGACCTCTCCAGAAACACCAAAGACCCCATGGAGAGGATAAGACCAATTTTTGAGTACCTCAAGCTAAAGTTTGCTGCGGCCTTCAAACCCCATCAGAAACTCATAATTGACGAGAGTTTGTTACTGTGGCGGGGAAACATCAGCATCCGACAGTACATCCCCAGCAAACGTCATAGGTATGGCTTGAAGACCTTCGTCATGTGTGACTGTTTGACTGGCTACATCCAGGACATCATTCTGTATATGGGGAAGAAGACAGAGTTGGTGCCATCGAGGACATATGGTATATCAGGGGCCGTTGTCATCACCTTGATGGAGCCATACTTGGACAGGGGCCACATACTGTACCTGGACAACTGGTACACCAGCCCCTCCCTTGCCAAGTTTTTGTATAGCCGCACAACAGGCGTGTGTGGCACCGTCAGGAGGAACAGAATATTCATGCCCAATCTACCACCCAGGCGGGAAAAGGGCTCCATCATCTACCTGCAGGCCAATAATGTCCTCCTGTTATCCTGGATGGATAACCGGGACGTCAACGTCCTCACAACAGTCCACCAACCAATCTTCCAAAACAGCCGACGACGTGACCGAGCAACATGGGAAATAATCCGGAAGCCTGAGGCAATCTGTGATTATATCATCAGCATGCGGCTGGTTGACAAGTCCGATGCTGTCATCGCTTCGTGTGAATGTGCGAGGAAGACTATGAGGTGGTACAAAAAATTGTTCTTCCATCTCCTATACATCACCCTGTACAACTGCCACATTCTCCACCGTGAAATTACTGGCAAGCGAGAGACGATGGAGGACTTCTGCATCGAGTTGAGCAGAGAGATGTTGCATACATACATGACTCAACCCCGCAACCCGCAACCACCAGCACATCGTCAGCCAGCAGCAGAAGGGATTGCCAGACTCACTGAACGCCATTTCCCCACGTATGTGCCAGCCACTCAAGCCCAAGTGAGACCCCGCAGGCGGTGTCATGTGTGTCGCAACACGACACGAAGGAGCCCTATGCGTGTTGACACCAACAATTTCTGCAGGCAGTGTAATGTTGCCCTGTGTCACCCGGACTGCTTCATCCAGTACCACACCCTTGAACACTTCTAAGTGTATAAAAAAGACTGCGAAAAAAGACGCTAAACCAAGTGTAAATACTAAGTGTAAATAATATCTGTATAAAGTGATAAACTATAACTTCATAATAACAGTGAGATACAGTTTACTTGTACAACTAACAAAAATACAATGTGAAAGCCAATATTTCTAACTAAAAAGTGCCTACAAATGATATAATATAAGTAAACTATACGGTAAACTATTCTATATAATAAAGTGACAGTGTGTAAAGTGCTGGACTAATGTACAGTTAGACAGAGAGCGCGGGAGTGAGAACTGTCATCTGGTGTCCGTCTGTCTGTATGTAGGGCGGGAGTCGTTGCCACAAGTGAACACTTACGTCATTACTTGCATATGTGCACTTATTACACTTGAACTTTACTTATTATGACATTATTGATACATACATGGTATAATATGAACTATAAAGGCACACAAGATACTCGGGTGGTATGCAAATGCCCAAACACCCGAAAACTCGACTCATCGTACATCTGGCTGCCGGGCTCCTCAGCCTGCCCGCGCGGGCGGGATATATGAACCGGGCCAAACTGCAGCTGTCATCTCAGGACCCCCCACCCCCTTAGGACCCCTAAAAATCGTCGGTAAGCAAAACAAATTTGTTTTCCTTATGTTCTCTTCATTCTTAGTTAGAAAAAAAAAAAAAAAAAAAAAGTCAAAATCGCTTGGGACTGGGGTGAACAAAATTTTAAAACTGGCTGGGGCTCAGCGGGTTAAAAAAAAAAATTGTTGCCACATTGCTTGGGACTGGGGGGTACATTTATGCTAGTACCCTATGGTACAGTAGGGGTTAACCTACCCCTGTGGTCCAATTCCAGAAGAGCTCCTGTGATCCCTCGCAGCGGATGGAGGTGGTGTGTTGTTCCTCAGTCCTCACCACCAGCTCTTCCCCTACATCTAATCTAGGGGGGCTGTTGCCGCTACACCAGCCCGCTGTAAAACAACATGAAAACATAAGAAAACGGGAGTCTGCAAAAAACCGATTGGTCCACACAAGGCAGATCCCTTTCACACTAAACCCAGCTCGTGCATGTGCCTATCTAATTCTAACGTAAAGCTCTCTATCGTTTTTTGTTTTTATCCTACTACAGCACTTGGTACCCTATTCCACATATCTACAACTCTGGAATGGAAGTATATGGTAGGGAAGAGCAGTATGAACTAAGGCAAATATATACAAATGGAAATAACCGGATTGCTTGTCTCACCTTTCCTATAATTATGCAAATGAGGTAACAAGTGAATTCTGACTGAACATAATATACATGTTTGAATATATCACATCGTAGACCATCCAAAGTCTACTTTTTATATCCTAATGAATTATGGGACACATAAGAATCTACAGAATCTTGTATGTGCTAAATGGCACAATACAAAATATAGACACCCAACTCGTAATAGGCGAAGCTATGGTATTTCAAAGTGCCCGCCGTGCGAAGGAATTTGCTTTAAATCTGACAAAAATTGTCATATTTACCATATACAACATAATTACTTCTCCATATGCGTCTATTTTACTTTTAACCCTTTCACTACCGGATATATTTGTTGTTTTATTTCAGCTATACTTAGACGATTTTATGCAGTTAAGAAGGATCTGTGGTGTTAAAAGAGTCAATTGACATAGTTTGTAGCCTCTTACTTGCTACACGTCCGTCCTACGCTGAATAAAATAGTCTAAAAATTGCCAGAATATCATGAAGAGATGAATCAGTACTGAAGGGGTTAATATGAACATATGAACATTGAAGAGCAATAAAAGAAGTGGTGGCAGCAATTGGCTGGTGAAAAACATATATTCTAGCCTCGTGGTCGTAATCTCAGCCGGACCCGGTGAAAGACATACCTCACCCCTCTCTCCCGTCTCCTATGCTACCGAGAGATTAGGGGATGTCTCAGACTGGCTAGAGGGTCGGAGAAAATTTCCCCCATTCTCCCCCCTCTCTCCCAGCCGTTCTCACGCGAAAATACTCGATAAATATCGGGAATAATAGGGAAAATACCCGATAATTGAGGAGGGGGGAAGAGGGGGGAAAAAGGGGGGGAGGAGGAGGGTGGAAAAGGAGGAGGTTGGGACACATGTGGAGGAGTGATAGATGGTATGGAGGGGAATTATCTCACCTAATCACATATTGCTTTGTTATGAGTGCCAGTAGGGTGTTTTGAAAAGTGTTTTTTATGCCTTAGCTCTTAAGGGTCAACAATCAATCCTTCGTCTTCTCTCAATATTCTTGGTATCTCTTTTTCTTCTGCTCTCAGTTGGAAGGACCATATTACCAGTCTTGCTAAGGCAGCCTCCCAGAAGCTGGGTTTGCTCAACTGCCTTAGGGGGTTCTTTTCCCCTGCACAGCTTCTTGCTCTGTACAGGGGCATAGTGCGTCCTTGTATTGAGTATTGTTTACACGTGTGGGGAGGGTCCTCTCACACCGCTCTCCTAGACAAAGTTGAAAGGAAGGCCTTTCGTATCATTAACTCCCGTCCACTCACTAACTCTCTGCAATCTCTTTCTGTCTGCCGCAATGTTGCATCTCTCTCGCTATTCTATCGTTACTAATAATAATCAGTGTTCCTCAGTGCTTTCCCAGTGTATACCACCTCCTTTACGTAGGGCACGTGGTACCCGTCTTGCAACTCAATCCCACCCCTACTCTGTGCAACTCTCCAACCCAAGAGTGAAACGTTACTCTCAAACTTTCTTCTACTCAACAGCCGAGCTCTGGAACTCTCTCCCAGAATCAGTCTTTCCCTCTTCCTATGACTTAAATTGCTTCAAACTGTGTGTGTCCAGGCAATTTGGCTCGAACATCCCTTGATTTTGGCCCTGTCACTGTTTCAACTATGGGGGAGGCACTCGCTATAGGGAGTTCTGCGTTTTGCCTCCCTCAATCACATAGAAAAACAAAACAAAAACAAAGGGGACCCTCGTCTTCTCCTACCAAACCTCTTATGAGGACCCATGCCTTTCCCGGATTAAGCTTTCAAAACGTAAAATATGGGGCTACCCTGTTATTAAAGATAACTGCATCATCACATTGAATACAAAATACATACCAAAATTAATTTTGGCATTAAGCTCATCGATTCTGTATCCTAAAACTACACATTGTATTTAACATAGTGTAGAATTATGCCATACTACATAGGGAAGTAATTCACAATTACTGTACAATATGCAATAAATTACTACCTATAATTAACTACGTACCTCAGTATGGTCTACTGTGTACTGTTATGAGTAGAATAAAGTAGTGTATTATTATTATTATTATTATTATTATTACCTTGGCAGAAAAGTAGAAATAGAGGAAGAGTGTAGTAAGCCTGCATGGTGTCTTCTTAACTTTTACGTTATCAGTATACTTTCCGGATCTGAAAATGAAAGAACACAAGTTAGAAAATATGTAACCTAGCTTATAAGATGAAAAGTGAGACAAATTTTGTACTAAGGTTGGTGAATGAGAAAGATGAAAGATTAAGATTAACCCCTTCAGACTCATATGACGCAGAGGCTGCCAGATTAGCAATAAGAAATAGAGTTCTCTCACTCTTATAATTACCTCTCCAAAATTAGTTATCTGCCCACAGCTAACTCAAAGACAACTGCAGAGGTTAAAGTAACTAAGCTAATGGTTTCTAAATACCCCTGATGATAACAAGGCTTTAAAGTATCCCTAATCGGCTCAAAATCGCGTCATATGTCTGAGAGGGTTAATACGAAGCTAACTTTACCCCGCTCTGGAATGGGAAAGACGAAAGGTTAAGAAGAATAAGGAGCTAACTTCACACTGGTCTGGCATGATATTTCTTTCATGTAGAACTTGCAGTGAACTCTCACGGGACGTGATGTTACATTAATAATTGTGACACAGTGATTTATGCAGAGTGACAAGCCCAGACATTTATATTTTAAGACTGGGGTAGATATGAGAAAGAATACAGGAGAGTTTACATGAAATTGCATTGTCTTGGCTATATTATCACACACATACAATAACTGTAAAGCATGTGTATACTGTATATTCTGCAAAGATATCCTCAAACAGACACACCTCACACACACACATATATATATATACAGTATATATATATATATATATATATATATATATATATATATATATATATATATGCTATATGCTTCGGCCTCAGTCTGGATCGGCAGAGTTCAATGAATGACTTTCTATTAGAAGATTAATGCGATCATATCTCCTTATTCAGTTTCGACAGACAATATTCACATACCTTTTGTAACTAACTCGCCTAATCCAATTTTAACGCAGCAAAACCCAGTCAAACCTTAAACCTAGCCTAACTAACCTAATTCAGCAACATATCTGATCTAACACAAGTAACCTAAGCTAGTCTTAAGAAAATTAAAGATGAAGGATAGATGTATTTGGGGCCCAGCGAAATTCCTTCTACTACCGTACACCACCCACCTGGAACAAGCTCCCATCTGAGGTTGTTGAGGCGCGTGTTACGATCGGGTCTCGTATAAATCAGTGGCTCTTATACATTGGACTAGACTGGCATAAATGCAACAACAGAAACGCTAGATCCAACCCCTGATATATAATCCCGTCGAACAAAGAACACATATACCCTCCAGAGTTATATCTGCGATAGCGGGGTATCTTAACTTTCAGTATCTATGTGCTTCTACTATAGGCTGATGTTCTCTGAAACAGCCTATTACCTATAACATATGGTTGCTTAGTTATGGTACACAAGGAAAATATAGTTAACTTAATTAAATCACAAGAGTGATCTAATGCAAACAAGAAGAAGGTTTACTTAACGTTACGTTAATCAATAATATCTGTCACTCCTTTATGAAAGAAAGTGTTGTATAGTCCTCAAGCACCGAACAAGGAATCTTCTGAATAATGTCGGATGCTACTAAGAAGAACGTATCGGAAATGGAACCACAAATAGCAGGAGGCAGGACAATGCACGTGTAGGCTAAATACACAAAAAGGCTGGACCTATAATGTTATTGGACACAAGAATATTATAAGCGGTGCAACAGTAATAATGCTCGCCACGAAAAAGTAGTACTCCTATTAACAAACCCGGTGTATGCTGGTTGTGTCTCTCTACAGCAACCTAGACCTCAAAATGCTTGTGTAGAAATAATGGGTATGCATAAAAGAGTATATGGTCTAATCCAGCTAATGTCTACCCGGGTTAATAAAGTCTAGCTGGGATGTGCAAAGGTACAGAATTCTGGTGGAGCAAGGCAGCTCCTAGCCTAGTGTGGACCTTGGGTCTGTGCGGCCTGATTACGTTAATATGAAGGGGTGCTCTCTTGAGGATTCTCGATCACAAGTATCGAGTATCCTCCTGGCGACCCTCAAAAGTAAGAGCAAATAGAGTTAGAACAGTGTTGGGTGGATTAGGCAAGCAGCCCTCACGCACTACACAGTCTAAACTCCAAGGTACACAGACAAAAGATCCACCCAGGTAACCCAAAGAATCCGTAGTGTCGTGCAGCTCAAAAGTAGCCTACACACAGTGAAAACACCAACAGCAAGGTACCTGATCCCTAGTCTAGCATTATTTAACCCTGTAGAAACATTAGTGATTGATGGAGACAGTCCGAGCAATTCAATCTCCCAAAAAGACAATGACTATCTTCAACCTTAGCCTAGTACATAAGAAATGTGAGATCCAGCATATAATACAGTCTGGCCACCAATTCAAGGTGTGGATGCAGGGAACCAGAGGGGGATTGATATTAATAAAAGGTGAGGAAGTAGTGGAAATGATAAGAGGCGGTAGAAGAGAAAGATTCTAAGACAAGAGTGTGGAACAGTTCATGGGAGATGCTTAGAGTATGCTGTCTGGGACGGATCTGACCAGGATATTTCCAGGGACCGCATGGGTGGAGTCCCAGTTCGCAGGAATGGCACGAGGGCGCACGACAGTCGCCCAGTAAGCAGCCGCCTAGTAGGCCGTGTTAGGCAGGAGGCAACGAAACCCGCGAGGCCTATGTAAGGGGGCCGGCCACGTGCCACACTCACCACCAAGTCACACCACCTGGTCTCTCTCTCTCTCTCTCTCTCTCTCTCTCTCCCCTTCCCATCATTCAATTACTTAACACAATACTTTCAATTGACTAAATAAAATAGAAAGGATTGTGACGGACGAAAACAAAGAACAGTTCTGAACTGTCTGCAACACAAGCTTTCTCGAGAAGGAAAGTACACAATGATAGGTAGACTGTAGCTACATTCTCTGCCCTGGCGAGTCCTAGCGAGTAAGCCATGCGGTTCTGGGGGAAGCGGTGAGCGTCACATGCGAACCCTACAGTCTTTCAAGAATAGACTGGACGCGCACTGGGCATCCCATCCACTGAAGTACGACCATGCAGCAGCGGACACAACCAACATCACCGAGCTGCACGAAGAGGCCTTCTAAGGCCTGGATGCAGTATCTCTTATAAGTTCTTATAAGTAAGTGCAACTTGTCAACCCAAGAGTGAAACGCTATTCTCAGACTTTCTTCTATTCAACTGCTAAGCCCTGGAACTCTCTCCCAGAATCAGTCTTTCCCTCTTCCTAGGACTTAAATTGCTTCAAACTCCGTGCGTCCAGGCATTTTAGCTCAAACGTCCCTTGATGTCGGCCCTGTCACTCTTTGAAATCTGGGGGAGGCACTTACTGCAGGCAGTTATGCCTTTTCTCTCCCTCATTCGCATAGAAAAGAAAAAAAGTAAGTAACACAACATCCGAAATTGGGAAGTTGAAGCAAAAGAAGAACGATGAAAGAGAAGCTAACTTGATGCGGTTAAAGAGGCAAGACAAATATAAAAGAAGAGCTAAACTAATATGATTAAAGGTGAAAGAACTAGGTCTACAGTATGTGCTAACTTATTATGGCTGAAGAAACAAAGTGAAATATGAATGACAAGCTAACTTAAAACGGTTGAAGAAGCATGATGAACAAATAATGAGTGAACATATCACGATAAGAGAAGATGAAAGAAGACTTAACTAATTTGACTCAGTACGGCTAAAGAAGAAAGGCGACAGATAAATTAGAAGCTAACTTGATACGGTATCAAAAATAAGGTGAGCGAAAATGAGCTAACTTGATACGGTTAAAGAAGTAAGGTGAAGATGAAAGGAGAGCTTAACTTCACGTGTTTCTCCTATAGACCCGTAGGACGTCAGCAAGCAAGGTGGGGAATTCCGAGGAGCCTAGAAAACCGTGGAATATATAGAGTAAGGACTAATTTTCACCATGACGCTATGGTACAGGGTGTCAAACTGTGAACATTTTGGTTTATGATTATAATGAATATTAGGGTGTCCCGTGGCATATTGGTCAGCACGCTTGGTTCACAGCCAAAAAGGATTGGGGTTTGATTCCCCCTCGGGAGGAGACCTATGGACAAGTCTCCTTACAGCCTGTGATATGTTTCAACTAGCAGTATAAATGGGAACCTGGTATAAGCTGACGGTTGTGAAGTCCTCTCTGGGGTTGGCAGTCTGGTACTATATAGTATATTCGCTGTAAGTAGGCGAGAAATAATTACCTCTATCCTCTGTAACTCAGAAAAGGGCTAAAGCAAATTGGCTGTAAATTTCCACATATATTCATTGACCGACTCTTCCCAAATGGTAGAAATATTTGCTCGATTACTCTATAATTTCTGTGGCTCAGCAGTATTCCAGGATGGCCTGCCTATTGAATACTTGTCTCACCTTTCCTGCATTCATGTCAAGAAAAAAACATAGGGGACGTTACATGACATTGCATCGCATTGGTCAAGTTAATCACCTCCAGACATAACTGTAAAGCAGAATTGATCTGTGTATGTTTAATAATTAATATTCAAGACTAAACACACGGAAGTCAGATACAGGACTGGTTTAGAAGTATCTCGTTACTCACGCACACTATATAGGCCTAGCCTACTGTATATATATACTGTATATACACAAGTGCATCCAAACCATCATATTAACCTTGCTTTACTGTTTTATTAGCGCGATTTGGAAGTAAAATACTCGAATACGAATAAATGTTTTCGAAAATCATAATTTACGATATTTTTGTTTTTACTGTAGTACACTCGGATGCCATAAATGCAAAACTATATAATAATAAGCGATGTTTTTGCAAACAAACAAACTAGATAGGTATAATTGCATAGACAAACATAGAGGGTCCACGAATTCTTACGAGTGGGCTATGGGATCAGAGTGTACATTCGGCTTAACAGGAGATTCAAACAACCAACAAAAGGTGCTGATTGGAGAGAAAATGCGTTGAACGGTAAGTAATTGTGCTGATCGGAAACTAATTGCGCTGATATGAAGTAAAATGTGCTGATCTTAAGGAAAATGTGCTGATCTTAAGGGAAATCTGCGAACGGAAGGAAAATGTGCTGATCGGAAGGAAAATGTGCTGATTGAAAGGTAAATGTGCTGAAGAGAACAAAAATGTGCTGAACGGAATGAAAATGTGCTGATCGGAAGGTAAGTGCGTGGTTCGTCAATGTCATTTCGCCATATCTTTCCTGTTTAATACCGTATCATGACATTGTGTTATCAAAAGGAGCCGTTTACAAAATAACTATATATACAGTATATTATCTCCGACATTCATCTGATCAGAAACGTTTGTTTGAAAGCGGAAGTATTTGTTTTAATCTGGACCCCCTTCTCCTTCATGTTTAGCACTATTAGTTTTGAAATATTTAGACGTTTGACCCAATCCTTTGGTGATTATAAGACCTTTTGCTCCATTTCTTTGTCAGTTTGAATATCTGTTGTGCCATTTAGGTGTTAATTTTTTCCTGGCGAGCGAAAACAAGCCTGTAATTTAGGAGGAACTGGCCTCGGGCCAGATTATTTTCCTATCGTAAATGTACACATTTATCTCAAAAGGGGATTTACGTTGTTGTTTCTCTTCTGTTTTAACCTTGACGGAGATCTAGGGAGCAAAAATAAACAACAATCTATAGTGTACTTGCCTGGGACAAGTGCTGTCAATGGCTAACATAATTCAAGGGGGGATGGGCCGGTTTTCTGGACCACTTTCTCCCTCATGCTTAGCCCCATTAGTTTTCAGATGTTAAGATGTTTGCCCCATTAGTTAGTCGATTTTAAGACCTTTCGCCCCATTTCTTAGTCAATATTTAGACCTTTCGTGCTATTTAGGTGTCGATTTTCTCCCTGGCGAACGATAGTGAGCCTGTAATGTTGGAAGAACCGGCCTTCGGCCGGGACGTTTTTCTACCGAAAAATGTACAAATTAATCTAGAAGGGAGATCTAATGGATGTTTTTTTTTAATTTGATGGAGGTCTAGGGAGGAATCTAGACACATAATGAATACATGCACAAATCGCCAAAAAAGTGAACCATGGTAACATGGGTTTGTGGACAGTTGAAGGAGATTTTATGATTATTTATTTTAACTTATTTTGTTCATTATATTAGTTTGTTTTATCATTACAGTGAGTTTACCCTTTTGTAATACGTATAGGCTATTTAAAGTGGGTAAGAGCCCACAGGCAAGATGAGACACGTGCACAGGAAACATGGAATCAAGAGAAAGATAGTCCTTCAAGTGGTGAGCTTGATAACATGTAACCTTTCCACACCGTCCGCTTAAACTTGGAACATTCTTGTTTGTACAGTCACTAACATTTATTATGACCACCCATTTGAATCAGTTTTGATATGCTTAATTCTAGCGTGGATGCTTCAAAATTTAGTTTGAAAGATTCAAAGATGCACAACATGATCATCATAAACATGGGAAAGGTGAGGTAAGCACTCCATATTGATCACATTAATGCCTTGAAGTATACAGACTAAACACACATAACAAAGCCACTCCAACACCCCTCCTCCCCTCTCCACACTCTTCAGAAAAATAGGAAAAGTAGAATGTAGATACGAGGTGCCATGGTAAAGGCTTATCACTCAATACCTTCATCTGAGCAAGAGATGAAACGGAGGAAGCAGTGGGACTGTGGGGGTTGAGGAAAGGAACTGGAGGAGGAGATGAAGGCATAGGGGCTTTTCCTAACATGCATGAGTTATATCTTTTGAAATCTCATTTGTAGAGTAGGACAGACAGGGCGAACGCAACACAACAGCGGATGAATGTAGGACAAGCGAGACAAACAATCAAAGATTCTACGACACGACAGGACATTCATATAGGAAAGGTAATACAAAGTAATCAAATTTACCCTGGAATATAGCTGAGCCTGACACATTTATATCGCAGGTCCTCATTAGAGGCTGAGGGAGACGGAACACCAAGGGGATAGCACTGGTTCAGTATAGACCCCCTATAGTATATACAGACTCCGATTTACAGAGTTAATCTATAGGGTCTCTAGTTCAGTAGGCTACAATATATGGACGTTGTCACAGAAGGCTAGTCAGAATCTCGAGCCACCCTGTGTTAACATTGGAAACATCCGGATTCGAAGGCTTGGGTGACCATTCAAGGACGGTAGGCCTACCCTTCAAACTAGTATCAGACCACTAGAACACTGGATTCGAAGGCTGCCAGTAGCAAACCACCAACACGTCCTCTTACAAATTCATATTCACAATGCAGAGACACTGTAAGGAAACTTGTCCGAATATCACCTCCTCATGGGAAATTTAAGGGGAGGAAGACTGTTTTTCTGGACCACCTTCTCCCTAATGTTTAGCCCCACTAGTTTTGAGATTATAAGGCGTTCAGCCCATTAGTTTGGCGATTTTAACACCTTTGTTGTCAATTTTAAGACCTTTCGTGCCATTTAGGTGTCGATTATTTCATGGCGAGCGATAGCGAGCCTGCAATTTTAAGAGGAATCGGCCTTCGGCCAGGACATATTTTTCTACCGAAAAATTTACAAATTTATCTTGAAGGGGGTTCTAGGGGGTGTTTTTCTAAGGTTGATGGAGGTCTAGGGAGGAAACTAAAATATATATATGAATAAATTAATTGATAGACCAAACAAACGGCCAGTCTCCCCTTAACCTCGATCCTCTTGGCTGTGAAGCATGCCCGCTAACCAATACGCCACGGAACACCCAGCGTCTTGACATTTCATTTTAGGTTAATCGAATTCAGAGAATCTGGTGACACCGAGTGACACCAGAGATACAAAAAAAACACACTCAGGAAGCCACTCCCGGTGTTCTTGTTGTTGTAGAGGTGAAGCACAGGGAGAACTCCAGGGAACACAATGTACTTGCCACCGTCACATTTCGAAATGTGGAAGAGATTCATTTGTGGCCAGCCCTCGGGATTCAAGGCTGGGAAATAACTGGGAATGACAAGGAATGATAGCTTGCAACTGTACTTTATTCTCTCCGAAGATATGGCGTTCCAGTAGCATAATGATAGGTAGGTATTGACAGACGAGTATTCTCAGAGGGTAGAGTGAAGAAAAGTGTAGACATGAAGAAGGAAATAGAAGAGTAAAAGGTGACGGGCTGTCTGGGGGGCTTGTGGTAATCCCGACACTGACTTACGGAAGCGAAGCATGGACGTTGGTTGAGAGACTCAGACCAAGAGTGAGAGCAGTGGAAATGAATTACTTAAAGAGTGCGTGCGGAGTTACATGGAGGGATAGACAGACTAATGAGGAAGTAAGAAGGAGGTGTGGTGTGGAGGTAGATGTGCTGGAAAGTGTGAAAAGGAACAACTTGAGATGGTTCGGCCATATGGAACGTATGGAAAGCGAGAGAATGACTAAGAGGGTGTACGAGAGCGAGGTGGAGGGACAGAGGGGGAGAGGTAGACCGAATATGAGGTGGAAGGATGGAGTGAGGAAGTACATGAACGAAGGCGGTGCTGGTTGGGGGGAGGGGCGTCGACTGACTGGGGACAGAGGTGCATGGGGGCGGTTCGTTCGTGGCCACCCCTTCGGGGATCACGGCGTCAGGCAATAGATAGATAGATAGATAGACCGTTTTTTCTGGACCCCCTTCTCCATAATGTTTAGCCCACTAGTTTTGAAATTATAAGACGTTCGGCCTATTACTTTGGCGATTTTCACACCTTTCCCTCAATTTAGTTGTCAATTTTAAGACATTTAGTGCCATTTAGGTATCGATTATTTTCTGGCGCGCGATAGCGAGCCCGCAATTTTATGAGGAATCGGGCTTCGGAAGGTAGATTATGTTAGGTGGCTGATTTATGATATAACTTGAATGTTAATGATACCAGACTACAATTATGTTAGGTGGCTGATTTATGATATAACTTGAATGTTAATGATACCAGACTACAATTATGTTAGGTGGCTGATTTATGATAGAACTTGAATGTTAATGATACCAGACTACAATTATGTTAGGTGGCTGATTTATGATATAACTTGAATGTTAATGATACCAGACTACAATTATGTTAGGTGGCTGATTTACGATATAACTTGAATGTTAATGATACCAGACTACAAATATGTTAAGTGGCTGATTTATGATATAACTTGAATGTTAATGATACCAGACTACAATTATGTTAGGTGGCTGATTTATGATATAACTTGAATGTTAATGATACCAGACTACAATTGCCCTGATAGGCTAAAGTGACGGAAAAAGATACCTGACACTGCCTTTACGAAAGATTTGTGGGAGGGTTAAAATAGACAATAGCCCTTCGATTAAGATCTTTCAAAAGGACAAACATGACATATGAATATAGGAAAGGTGAGACAAGATAACAAAAATAGCCTTAGAAATGCTGCTGAACCAGATATTTACATCGCAGGACCTCATTAACGTCTGATTGAAACGGAACACAAAGGGGAGAGAGCTGGTTCAGAATAGTCCATGGGCTTTTGTCACTGACGGCTTGTCAGTAGTCTAACTCGCATCCCCGTGTTTATATTGGTGACAGGTCAGGTCAGGTGAAGGTATTGAGGGATAAGCCTTTACAAATCACCTCGTATCTACATTCTACTTTTCCTATTTTTCTGAAGAGTGTAGAGAGGGGAGAAGGGGTGTTGGAGAGAGAGGAAGCTGTTGGAGTGGCTTTGTTATGCGTGTTATTAATCTGTATACGTCGTCGAGGTGTCCCCCGACTGACATCTGGATTCAAATGTTTGGGTGATATGGACGGTACCGGTATCATTCCAACTAATTCATATTTTTTTCACTAGGCTAACCAACTTTACTTCTAAACTCAATGAAATCAACAAATACATGTGGCACTCCTAGGACTCGAACCTAGGATACTCACACCGAAATTCCGCGTATTTATGCATTACGCTATCAAGACAAATTGCTGGGGTCGCCTGAACGATACCCTTCAACATAGGAAAGGTGAGACAATCCATATATTTGCTCTCCCTATAATTATTGCTTGTCTCACTATTCCTAGTCATGTTATGTAATTTTTAATTTTGCTTTTCGTATAATTATATTGTTTTCATAATTGGCTGACATGTGCCGTACCTTTGACTGTTCACACAAATGATTCTATTGGAAAAAAAAAATAAACATTGGGTGAGGAACAAAACTTTTCAAAACATTCTATGGCGATCACCATGATGCAAAATAGGCCTAACGTGGTAAGAAGATAATCGAAGGCGAGACATGATGGCCATAGGACCGTGAAACTAAAGCCGGTATCACACGACCGCTTTTTCCGTCAACATTTCTACCTTAACACTGGTCTGGCAGCATATGAGGTCAACATTTATAATATTTCTGTCACCTAAATTAACCTAGTATTAGGCTAGTTTCCGATACCGGTGTAAAATATTCCAGAAATGTTGCCACCAATATGTGGATCATCAAATGTTGACTATAAAAGCTCTCGTGTGATACCGGCTTCAGAAGTGAACAAAAAAAAAACATGGACGTGAAATGGAACCAGGAGAAAAGCGTTCTAAGAGGTCAGAGCGAAGACAAATATAGACACGAAGAAGTAAGTCTAATGCCCCTTTCCCACTGGTGAGACAAGTCAAGATTTTCGTCGCCAACACCAATAAATTGGCACATTCGTGACATGTCTCAACACCTCTCATGAAAAATCGTTCGACTCTCAAGGCCTCTCAAGGCATCGCAAGGGCCCTCGCGGGGTCGTCGCAAATGTTCGGACAGTTCAAAATTTTGGACAAGGACTCACGAGAGTTCATTGCCCTCGCAAGCATCGTCTAGCATCGCCGAGGAATCTGGGAGGGCTTCTGCGATCATCTGTGACATCGGCGAGACATCGCGGAGGGTTTCGCACAAAAAAAACTTTGCAACGCTGCATGGATGCTCACCAATGCTCTCAGATGCTCTGCTCGCCGATGCTCTCAGATGTTCCGAGAACATCGACGACGATGCCAAAGAGCACCTACCGCGAGGTGGGTAAAAAAAAATGATTAGGCCTATACACGCAGTGAACCCTGTCAACCCTTTTTTCTATGCACCTCTCTTGGGGGGTTCACCTGTTTTTTTTCTCTTTCTCTCCTTTTCTCTCTTTCTCTGGTTTGTATCCATTCAGCCAACTGTTTTAAGACGTTTATTCCCATCCAAGTATCGATATCTTCCTGGCAAGCGATAGCGAACCAGCATTATATGGAGAAATCTGGCTTTGCCGGAGACATTTTTCTATTGAAAAATGTACAAATTTAGCTTGCTCTCAACAATTTTTTGTATATACGTTGGCTCGCTACCGCTCACCAGGAAAATATTGAAACCTGGATGAGGGTAAATGTCTTAAAACAGTAGGCTGAACGGGGCCGAACGGATACAAGGCAAAGAGAGAGAGGGAGAGAAATAGAAAACAAAAAAAAGGAGAGGGGGAGAGAAAGAGAAAACAAAAAACAGTGAGGTGGGCTCAATGTTTGCGTTAAGGCTTAAAAATTGAGCCCACCTCGCCATTTTTAGTTTTCTCTTTCTCTCCCTCTCTCCTTTTGTTTGTTTTCTACTTCTCTCCCTCTCTCTTTGCCTTGTATCCGTTCGGCCCCGTTCAGCCTACTGTTTTAAGACGTTTACCCCCATCCAGGTTTCAATATTTTCCTGGTGAGCGGTAGCGAGCCAACATATACATTTTTTGTTTTGAGAGCAAGCTAAATTTGTACATTATTTGATAGAAAAATTTCTCCAACGAAGCCGGACATTGCCAATCTCCGAATTAAGGGGAGTGGGTCGTTTTTCTGGTCCCCTTTCTTCCTCATGGTTAACCCCATTAGTTTTCATATTTTATGACATTCGGCCCATTAGTTTGGCGATTTTAAGACATTTCACCCCTCTTCGTTGTCAATATTAAGACTTTCGTGTCATTTAGGCGTCGAGTTTTTCCTGGCTAGCGATAGCGAGCCTGTACTTTTTGAGGAACCGGCCTTCGGCCAGGTCATTTTTCTATCGAAAAATGTACAAATTCATCTTGAAGGAGGGTGTTGGGGGGTGCATATATGCTTGATGGAGGTCTAGGGATGAAACTAAATAATTTCGCCGAGGTATTCGCCGAAGCATCGCTCAATTTGCCGATGACTTCGCATAATATCGCCGATTCCGTCTTAACCATCGGCGACATCGTCGCCGAATGTAAACTTGTCAACGTTTTTTAACGGTCAAAATCGTGAACGTCGCCCGCATTCTTGCGAATTTGCCAAAACTACGTCCTCGGCGACGAAAATCGTGACTGGTCTCCCCAGTGGGAAAGGGGCATAAGAATATACAAGGCGACGGGCTGCAAAGTTTGGTAGGTAGGAAATTGGAAAGGAAGATGAGGATTAAAATGTAAAACTTGCAAACTAAACAAACCAAAATTGGGACAAGGACAATATAAAGTCAAATTAAATTATCAAAATCGCTATGTGGAAACAACGCTTACTAAAATGAAAATTATTAAATAAAAGAACACAATCCACCACATAGGGTGTAATTACTACATGAGCAAGTTAATCTGTTTCCCAAGCAAACTAATCGCACATATAACAACGCACTATCGTCACGTTAAAGGAAGTAGTCAAGTAGTCAAGTAGTCAATATGTGAATTAAGGGGTGATGGTTAACTTTTTGGGCGATTTTTGCATGTATTCATTATTCTTCTAGATTCCTCCCTATACCTCCATCAAATTTAAAAGACACATTCATTAGATCCCCCTTCTAGATTAATTTGTATATTTTTCGGTAGAAAAAATTCCCGGCGGATGGCCGGTTCTTCCAACATTACAGGCTCACTATCGTTCGCCAGGGATAAAATCGACACCTAAATAGCACGAAAGGTCTAAATATTGACGAAGAAATGGGGCGAAAGGTCTTAAAATCGACTAACTAATGGGGCAAACATCTTGAAATCTGAAAACTAATGGGGCTAAGCATGAGGGAGAAAGTGGTCCAGAAAACCGGGCCAGGGGGGAGGGGGTGGATTGATTATTATTATACAGGGTGTCAAATGAAAGCTGAATCCATTTTGTTTAGTCTTTAAACATTTATACTCAACACTCTCTGGCAGCTAATTAGGTGGACTATATATATATATATATATATATATATATTTTTTTTTTCTATATTCCAACTTACTTCCTCTCAGGCATAGGCGGAGAGCCTTAACATTCACCGCTTTACAATGAACAGTGAAGCCCGTGAGGTCTTGTTCCAGTCTAGGGAGCGAGACATGTGAAGCACGTAGAGTACAACGAGCACCTGCCATCTTGCCTTCACATGAGGCAGGGTGCTCACTCATGGCCCGAAACGACCCCATCTCTGAAGCCACCTCGTTCCCGTGCTTCACTGTCTCACCCCCTACACTCGGACTCTCACACTTACACACACACAACGCCACATGTTGAGCAGATAACTCACCAGGCATTGCACCCCTATAGCATATTTTGAATATGGGAATATTCATACAGTGCTATTTAATCAGGGAACAATGAGGGTATTTTATTGACGTTTCGGTGGGCTTGTGGTAATGCACTGATACTAGGTACAGCACAAATTCCATCCCAATAATATCTTCCCATTGATACATCGGGATTTGAACCCGGGACCTTTGGATTACCAGGCCAGTGGCAAGACCACTCCACCACACCTCCCCTGATATATATCATTCTTATTCCCAAATTACTCTACATTCAATCTAGTTTCCGGTACCAGTGCAAAATATCCCAGAAATGTTGCCAGAAAATGTTGACTATAAAAGCACTCGTGTGATACAGGCTTTAGTCTCTTTCAACTTTGGGGGAGGCACTCGTCACAAGCAGATTTTCCTTTCGTCTCCCTCATCCACATAGGACAACATATACTGTATATACAAAGATCAAATTTGTTCTTTATTCTTGTATATGCAAAGATTAAATTCCGTCTTTATCATTGCATATGGAAAGATAAAATTGTGGTATGTAGTTCAAATTGTTGGAAATAATATATATATAAAAAACAATGGTATTTCATGTTCAATTTCTGGTATTCCTTATCAATATATATTCATTCGATTTCCATTGAGTTTAAAGGTGAAGTTGGTTGGTGGAAAAAACAATCATTAATTCTGGTTCAGGAGCAATTTATAGCGAGGCCTTTCCAAGGCTTAAGTGCCCCATTAATTACTCCTTCCATTCGTCTATACATCAGGCTAATATAGCGCAGTTGGAATATATGTACATGCTCAGATTAATATGCAGGATTCGAAACTGCATAATAAATCGTAGGCTTGTGCATATGTCTTTAACTGTCTTGATAGCGTAATGCATAAGTGCGCGGAATTTCGATGGGAGTATCCTAGGTTCGAGTCCTTGGAGTGCCACATGCATTTGTTGATTTCATTAATTAAGTTTAGAGGTGAAGTTGGTTGGTGGAAAAAACATAATAATTCCTTATCAATATATATTCATTCAATTCTTCATACAAAATTGCCCCGTTTGACACCTTGGATAGAGAAGAATTGACGACGCCGACATGACGGGAATATAGGAGAGGCGAGATTAGTTAGTTAACCCTTTGAGTACCAGCGACGTGTGTTAGATCTTGTTCTAGCTACATTTAGACGATATTGTGCAGCTTAGGAAGGATCTGTGGTAGTTAAAAGGTTTGTGTGACATAGTTTGAAGCCTTATTATTGCTAGATATCCTTCCTAAGCTGAATAACATCGTCTAATCGTTTCCAGAATATGATGAAAAGGACGTCACCGGTACTGTACCGGTGGATCCTATTGGATTATTAAGCCAGCACACTTAAAAGTCAAGAATAAAGTCAGGACTGAAGCCCCTTTTCAGAAACCCCAATCCCACAAGGCAAGATACACGCGAGACAAATTCATAGAATATTCTACTGAGCGCACCTATGCAAGTAATAGGCCTACGTAGGATGGCGATACAAAATTATATAATATTCTATTGAGCTTACCTATGGTAGACAAGTAATAGGCCTACGTAGCATGGATACAAAATTATATAATATTCTACTGAGCACACCAAGTCAAGTAATAGGCCTACGTAGAATGTCGATACAAATTTATATAATATTTTACTGAGCACACCAAGTCTAGTAATAGGCCTACGTAGAATGGCGATACAAATTTATATAATATTCTACTGAGCACACCAAGTCTAGTAATAGGCCTACGTAGGATGGCGATACAAATTTATATAATATTCTACTGAGCACACCAAGGCACGTAATAGGCGTACGTAGCATGGATACAAAATTATATAATATTCTACTGAACACACCAAGTCAAGTAATAGGCCTACGTAGAATGGCGATACAAATTTATATAATATTCTACTGAGCACACCAAGTCTAGTAATAGGCCTATGTAGGATGGCGATACAAATTTATATAATATTCTACTGAGCACACCAAGTCAAGTAATAGGCCTACGTAGCATGGCGATACAAAATTATATAATATTCTATTGAGCTTACCTAGACAAGTAGTACATAGTGTGGAGAGAGTGGAAGGAGAGACACTGGTAGCAGAGCGGATGAGAGCTGTCTTTTTGTTCATAGCTTACAGGAAACAGGACTTCATTACTGATTAATTAGCCAAGCCCCCACATTTGTTTTAATCTACACCATTATCTCTACTGATCCATAATGGTAGCGACTCATTGTCAAATTATCTCGGGGACAACCTTTAACCCTATTAGGCCGGAGGGTGTCTTTTAATAATTTTAATAATAATCTATCTATCTATCTATCTATTGCCTGACGCCGTGATCCCCGAAGGGGTGGCCACGAACGAACCGCCCCCATGCACCTCTGTCCCCAGTCAGTCGACGCCCCTCCCCCCAACCAGCACCGCCTTCGTTCATGTAGTTCCTCACTCCATCCTTCCACCTCATATTCGGTCTACCTCTCCCCCTCTGTCCCTCCACCTCGCTCTCGTACACCCTCTTAGTCATTCTCTCGCTTTCCATACGTTCCATATGGCCGAACCATCTCAAGTTGTTCCTTTTCACACTTTCCAGCACATCTACCTCCACACCACACCTCCTTCTTACTTCCTCATTAGTCTGTCTATCCCTCCATGTAACTCCGCACGCACTCCTTAAGTAATTAATTTCCACTGCTCTCACTCTTGGTCCGAGTCTCTCAACCAACGTCCATGCTTCGCTTCCGTAAGTCAGTGTCGGGATTACCACACTGTCATGCAAGGACTTCTTCACTTCCATACTGACCACCCTATTTCTTGTTACTGCTTTTAGCGTTCCTACAACCCTCTTCCCCTGTTGTACCCTCTCCCGCACCTCTTCATCCATAGTCCCATCTTTACTCAACACACTGCCCAGATACTTAAAAGAGTTGACGATCTCCATAGCCTGACCGTTCAGCTTCACCTCACACTCTGTGACTTCACCCCTTTCGAAGACCATAACCTTGCTCTTCCCCGTATTTACCTTCAAATAATAATTACCTTTAATAATAATAATAATAATAATAATATAAAACAGTGCCAAATGCTACCCCGACCTTCCATCTCCCTTACTGTACCCTCCCTCTGAAACAGCCCCCCCCCCCCCCCCTAATCTTCATCACTTGCCAACATACTCACCGAAACAATTGTGCCCTTGCCCCACAACTTTAACCCTAATTGGTCCACGGGAGGTCTTTTGGGACCTCTGCCATTAGTTGTTAAGACGTTTCACTCCATTAGTTTGGCGATTAGGCTATATAACGCTTCACCCGTTTCAGGTGTCGATTTTTTCTGGGCGAGCGATAGCGAGCCTGTAACTTAAAATAAATCGTACTTCGGCTTGAGATACTTATCTATCATAAAATGCAATATTGAGGTTGAAGGTGGTCTGGGTGGGCAGTTTCGAGTTTCATGGAAGGCGTTTATGTTAGCCTAAGGGCAACATGCTAAAATACATTGCTCGAAAATGGCAAAAACAAGCAAAATTCTCAACAAGCAATTAAATAATATTATATATCCCCCAAGACGTCGGATCAGCTAGCATTAACCCCTTCTGTAACGGAGACGTCATTATTATTTTATTCTAGCTATATTTAGACCATTACGTGCAGTTAAAGAAGTATCTGTATTAGTAAAGAGGGTTAAGTGAGATAGTTCCAAGCTATATTTAGACCATTACGTGCAGTTAAAGAAGTATATGTAGTAGTAAAGAGGGTTAAGTGAGATAGTTCCAAGCTATATTTAGACCATTACGTGCAGTTCAAGAAGTATCTGTAGTAGTAAAGAGGGTTAAGTGAGATAGTTCCAAGCTATATTTAGACCATTACGTGCAGTTCAAGAAGTATCTGTAGTAGTAAAGGGGGTTAAGTGAGATAGTTCCAAGCCGGTTAATTGCTGGAGGCCTTTTTTTAAACTTACTAAAATCGTCTATTAGTAGCCAGAATAAAATTAAAAAGACGTCACCGGTAGAGAAGGGGTTAAGGGGAGACTGACCGTTTGTTTGGTCTATTAAGTAATTTATTCATATATTGTTTTAGTTGCCTCCCTAGACCTCTATCAAGCTTAGAAAAATACCCCCTAGACCCCCCTTAACATAAATTTGTAAATTTTTTGGTAGAAAAATTTCCCGGCCGAAGGCCGCTTCCACTTAAAATTGTAGGTACGCTATCGCTCGCCATGACATAATCGACACCTAAATTGCACGAAAGGTCTTTACATTTTTCGGTAGAAAAATTGACAACGAAATGAGGCGAAAGGTGTTAAAATCGCCAAACTAATGGGCCGAACGTCTTATAATCTCAAAACTAGTGGGGCTAAACATTAGGGAGAAGGGGGTCCAGAAAACCGGTCTGCCTCCCCCTAAGCCATGGTCCTATAGCTGGTCACTCTAGTCGGATTTGATTTACCCAGCTGACGGTAAATTGTTGACCCTTACCAAACCGGCGAAGTCTTCTTGTTTATATTTCAGCTGCATTTAGACGATTTTATGAAGCTGAGGAAGGATATATGGTAGCTAAAAGAATTAATTGAGATAGTCTGTAATTCTTTTAACGGGGAGACATCCTTCTTAGGCTGAATAAAACCGTCCAAGTTGCCAGAATACAATGAAAAGGAAGTCACCGGTACTGAATGGGTTAAAGTCACCCTCATGTGTACTAGCCGCCTGAAGTTCATTCCTTATTCCTAAAGTCCCCCTCATGTTTACTAACCGCCTGAAGTTCATTCCTTATTCCTAGTCTCCCTCATGTTTACTAACCGCCTGAAGTTCATTCCTTATTCCTAAAGTCTCCCTCATGTTTACTAACCGCCTGAAGTTCATTCCTTATTCCTAAAGTCTCCCTCATGTTTACTAACCGCCTGAAGTTCATTCCTTATTCCTAAAGTCTCCCTCATGTTTACTAACCGCCTGAAGTTCATTCCTTATTCCTAAAGTCTCTCATGTTTACTAACCGCCTGAAGTTCATTCCTTATTCCTAAAGTCCCCCTCATGTTTACTAACCGCCTGAAGTTCATTCTTTATTCCTAAAGTCCCCCTCATGTTTACTAACCGCCTGAAGTTCATTCCTTATTGATAAAGTCCCCCTCATGTTTACTAGTCGCCTGAAGTTAATTCCTTGTTCCTAAAGTCCCCTAAATGTTTACTAACCGCCTGAAGTTCATTCCTTATTCCTAAAGTTCCCCTCATGTTTACTAGTCGCCTGAAGTTAATTCCTTGTTCCTTTTTCGACACTTTTAATTGCAAGCCGTACAAGCCTTCCCTTAGTCACCCTCGCCGTATATATCCTATAATATAAACACCTTCTAGTCTATCTATCTATCTCTTACCCTTAAGGGGGGCCACCGCCTTTGTTTATCTTTCTCTACTTTTCTCTCTTTCTCTGGCTTGTATCCATTCAGCCCCATTCAGCCAACTGTTTTAAGACGTTTATTCCCATCCATGTGTCGGTTTCTTCCTGGCGAGCGACAGCGAGCCAGCATTCTATGGAGAAATCCTGCTTTGCCGGAGAAAATTTTCCAACGAAAAATGTACAAATTTAGCTTGCTGTCAAAACAAAAATACATATACGCTGGCTTGCTACCACTCGCCAGGAAAATATAGACTCCTGGATGGGGGTAAACGTATTAAAACAGTTGGTTGAATGGGGCCGAATGGATACAAGCCAAAGAGAGAGGGAGAAAAAGAGCGAGGTGGGCTCCCTAAAAACACTCTTCTAGTATATCTATCCACCCTACCCGTATAAAAAACACTCCTGTCTATCCACACCCTACCCATAAAACACTCTCTCGTATATCTATCCACCCTCATACTCTTAAAACACACTCTCTGTCTCCCCCCTACCCTTAAAACACACTCTCTGTCTATCCACCCTACCCTTAAAACACACTATCTGTCTCTCCCCTACCCTTAAATCACACTCTGTCTATCCACCCTACCCTTAAAACACACTCTCTGTCTCCCCCCTACCCTTAAACAAATTTACTCTACCCTTAAAACAAACAAAAATCTGTCTCCACCCCCTACCCTTAAAAAACTCTACCCTACCCTAAATTTTATTTTTATTTCTGTCCCCCCCCCCACTACCCTTAAAAAACTTATATCTGTGCATCCACCGTACCCGTAAAAAACACCGTCCATTCACACTTACCATTAAAAACCACACTTTCTAGTCAATCTATCCACTTCCTAATCTTAACAAACACGTTGTAATTTGTCTATCCACCCCTACCCTTAAAACATTCTATCATATAATTATCTATCCACCCCTACCCTTAAAACATTCTATCATATATCTATCCACCCCTACCCTTAAAACATTCTATCATATAATTATCTATCCACCCCTACTCTTAAAACATTCTATCATATATCTATCCACCCCTACCCTTAACACATTGTCTCATATATCTATCCACCCCTACCCTTAAAACATTATCTCCTATATCTATCCACCCCTACCCTTAAAACATTATCTCATATATCTATCCACCCCTACCCTTAGATCATTATTTCATACATCTATCCACCCCTACCCTTAAAACATTCTATCATATATCTATCCACCCCTACCCTTTAAACATCATATCATATAACTATCGACCCCTACCCTTAAAACATTCTATCATATAACTATCGACCCCTACCCTTAAAACATTCTATCATATAACTATCGACCCCTACCCTTAAAACATTATATCATATAACTATCGACCCCTCTTCATTACAAACACTCCTTATATACTGTATATATCCACCCTTTTACCCTTATAAACACTCTTCTATTCTTAAAATTGCCGTTTCTCCTATTTACTTTTATATTTACTCGAATGTGTCTCTTCCTCTCTTTATTTATCGTTATTTATTCGTCTAACTTTGAAAGAAATACCATATGAGGAGGAACAATTTATTGACAGCTTTGTCAATCAAGTGCTCCTTCTCATATGGTGTGTATATTCATTCTGTCAAAGCTAATTCATCATCTATCTTTACTCCCTTGCTCTCATTTACTTATTTGATGTACTTTAATATCCTCCTTCCCATCATTATTTATCTCAATTTACCGAAATAATATAAATATTTTCTTTACTCTACTCAATATCCCCTTCCATTGCTAGTTTGTCCTTCATCTCAGGGGAGGTATTTTTGTCTGGAATCCTCTCCCCTCTATGTTTAGACCCATTAGTTATGATATTTTAATACGTTCACCCCATTAGTTTGACGATCTTAAGACCTTTCGTGCCATTTTTTGTTTTGCCAATATTGGGAGCTTAGGTGCCATTTAGGTGTCGATATTTTTCTGGCGAGCAATAGCAAGCCTATAATTTAGTAGGAAACGGCCTTCGGTCGGGACACTATTCTACTGAAAAATTTACAAATTGATCTCGATGAGAGTCTTGGGGGTTAAGTTTTTAAGCTTGATAGAGATCTAGAGAGCAAATATAATATATATATATATATATATATATATATATATACATGATTATGAAAACAAAATAAAAGACAAAAAAGCCTCTACCCCCTTTGATCGTTTACCCCACGTATTTTTGTAATTGCATGCACTGTCATAGAACCTCTTGTCTTTATCTATATGCAATTACTATAATATTCCCTGTCCTGTCTTTATTCATCTTCATTTACTAGAATATTCCCATATTTATCTATCTTCATATAATGTAACTACACTATCCGCTTCCATTGCATTCCCTTTTGTAGTCCGTTCCCCATCCTGTCTGGCAACCTGTACCGGAGTTTGGCTGCCTGTATCAGAGTCTGGTATTGATCATATTTAGTTTTCTTGGTTTGGCGAATATTTATGTTGCGATTATTGTGTATGTGTTGTTAATAGGTTGAGTTTGAGGGGGGGATAGAGAGGTGGGGGAGGTTGAGGGGTCTCTGGGTATATACTGTATAATTATACTGTATGTGCACGCTTCGGCCTCAGTCTGGATCGGTAGAGTCCAATGATTGAATTTCTATTATAAGGTATAATGCGATCATATCTACTTATTCAACTTTCGACGGACAACATTCACATAACTTTTGTAACTAACTCGCCTAATCCAATTCTAACTCAGCGAAACCCAATCTAACCTTAAACCTAGCCTAACTAACCTAACTCAGCCACATATCTTATCTAACACCACAATTAACCTAACCTAGTCTTAAGAAAATGGAAGATGAAAGACAGATGTAACACATCATCCGAAATTGGGAAGTTAAAGCGAAAGAGAAGATAACTTTATAGCCTACGGTTAAAAAGGCAAGACAAAGTTGAAGGAGGAGCTAACTTGATATGATTAAAGGTGAAAGAACTATGTCTACTGTATGTGCTAACATATTATGGCTGAAGAAACAAAGTGAAATATGAATAACAAGCTAACTTGAAACAGTTGAAGAAGCATGATGAACAAATAATGAGTTAACATATCATGATAATAGAAGATGTAAGAAGAATTAACTAATTTGATTCGGTACGGATAAAGAAGAAAGGCGAAAGATAAATTAGAAGCTAACTTGATATGGTATAAACACAAAATAAGGTGAGAGAAAGATGAGCTAACTTTGTACGGTTAAAGAAGTAAAGTGAAGATGAAAGGAGAGCTTAACTTCACGCGATTCTCTTATAGACCCGTAGGACGTGATGCAAGCAAGGTGGGGAACTCCGAGGAGCCTAGACATCCGTGGAATATACAGACTAATTTTCCACCATGACGCTATGGTTACACAGGGTGTCAAACTGTGACAATGTTGGTTATGATTATAATGAATAATAGCGTGTCCCGTGGAATATTGGTTAGCGTGCTTGGTTCACAGCCAAAAAGAATTGGGGTTCAATTCCTCCTCAGGAGGAAACATATGGACAAGTCTCCTTACAGCCTGTGATTTGTTTCAACTAGCAGTATAAATAGGAACCTGGTATACGCGGACGGTCGCAAAGTCCTCTCTGGGGTTGGGTGGACATGCTTGGAGATTATTTCTTTTAAGACGGCCTCGTCATATTTGTGTTCAGAGGACATGTAATTGCGGTAGAAGATCTTAATTTCATTGGGGGGGTCAATGTTGGGAGGGCTTTGGGTGTACCATTTTTCAAGATGGTGGTTGATGGTGCTGGAGATGTCGGAGTTGAAATAATCTCCAAGCATGTCCACCCAACCAACCCGGAAAACAAAATCAAATTAATAATTTATTACAAATCCCCCAAGACCTCCAACCCCGTTCTCCGCATCAAACCAGCCTTCACCAAGATAAAGAGCCCGATGACCGACGATCACGTCATTTACCAACATACCTGTAATTATGAAGACTGTGGACCTCATTCCTATATTGGTATGACGCAGACTCGTCTTTCACGTCGGTTAACTCTTCACCTTCAGGCTGGAGCCATCAAAGACCACTATCTCACCCCTAACCACCCTCACCTCACAGGCAACGAGTTAGAGAAACACACCACCATACTCGATAAAGAAAGTGACCCAAGGAGATTACCTATACTCGAAGCTTTATATATCCAAGCCTTACATCCCAACATCAACAACCAAACTCTGGACCTTCAGAACCTTCCTTCTGCCAAAAGGCACTACCCTACAGGACCTAACACCCCTCCTCTCCCCCCGGTGCCCTTGACGCAGCCCCCCGCGCTACCTCCTTCAGCTTCGTCTTCCGCAGGCGCCACACAACTTAGGCCACGCCCCTCGACACCCAGCCAATCAGCTTCGACCCCACCTACCGACCACCATCCCGCATCCAGTGCGCATGCGTGAAGCGGTTCCCCCTTTTTCTCTCCTAGAATACCCCTCCACCAATAGCAGACTTTTGCCCCCTGTTTTTCGCCTCTTCTGATCCTCCACCCTCTATATATACCCTTCCTGTTTACCTTTTATATCATAAGAAGATCTACTACAAAAACTCAGACAAGCTAAGGAATCAGGTCTAGAGTTTCCTGAACACCTTGAAGAAAAGTGGAAGAAACTTCAACAACTTACAAACTCAAAATAACTACAACTCCATCAACATCAATGGCCTTCCATCACCAACATCAACTGCCTCTCCACACCAACTCCACATGGCACTGCTGCTCCAGACATGCTGCTATCAACAAAAAACTCAAGAAAAATAGCAAGGAGGACAGTCCTCCATCTTTTACTCTTCGACTTTGCTCTTCATTTCCAACTTTGCTTCTCTCTAAGTCTTAGAGACCTCTCATCTCCCCAACTTACCTTGTAATTGTAATTGTAATTGTTTATATCATTCCTTCCTTACTTGATAATGCTGGTTGTCCAGTGAAACGCGTCGTATATCCTGTATCTTCATGTACTTTAATGTAACCCTGTACCACTATGAATTGTGCTCATCTCCTTCATCTACTTCCTGCCACCCAGTGAACACTCATCAGAGACCTGGAAACTTTGTATAATAAAATTTCCAACACAGAAATTGCCATTTCTTTCAACCTCGTATGTATTAAAGAACATTTATTACCTGGCTTTACCAACATATATATATATATATATATATATATATATATATAGAAAAAATTATATACTGTATATATATAAATAAATATATATATATATATATATATATATATATTAACGGTCCCAGGACATTTAGTAGTTTTGCCAACATAATTAGCCTGCCGTAATTTCAACGGTCCCAAATACTTCCAACCACCACATTGAATTTTCGTTACGGTTGTATTACCGCGATTTAGAAGTAAAATACTGGAATACTGAGAAAGGTTTTCGAAAATCATAATTTACGATATTTTACTGCTCTTTGTTTTGTTTTTAAGTTTTTTGTTATTTATCTTTTTTTTGGTATTTATTTTGTTTCTGTATTACATTCGACTTTACCGCAGATTCAAACAACCACAAATAGCTGCTGATCTGAGAGAAAATGCGCTGAACGGAAATAAATTGTGCTGATCGGAAAGATATTGCGCTGATAGGAAGACAAATGTGCTGATCGGGAGGAAAATATGCTGAACGGAAGGAAACTGCTGAAGAGAAGGAAAATGTGCTGAACGGAATGAAAATGTCCTGATCGGAAGGAAAATGTGCTGAACTGAAGGCAAATGTGCTGAACTGAAGGAAGATGTGCTGATCGTAAAGAAAATGCGCTGCACGGAAGGAAAATGTGCTGATCAGGACAATGTGCTGAACGGAAGGAGAATATACTGATCAAGAGGAAAATGTGCTGAATAGAAGCAAAATGTGCTGAACGGAAGGAAAATGTGCTGAACGGAAGGAGAATGTACTGATCAAGAGGAAAATGTGCTGAACGGAAGGAAAATGCGTGGTTCGTCAATGTAATTTCTTCATATCTTTCCTGTTTAATACCGTATCATGACATTGTGCCTTGTTATCATAAGGAACCGTTTACAAAAGAACTATTATCTCCTACATTCATCTGATCAAACAAAATTGTTTTAAGGGGAAGTATTTGTTTTAATCTGGACCCCCTTCTCTTTCATGTTTAGCACTATTAGTTTGGAAATATTTAGACGTTTGCCCCAATACTTTGGCGATTTTGAGACCTTTCGCTCCATTTCTTTGTCAATTTAAATATCTGTTATGCCACTTAGATATCGAATTGTTCCTGGCGAGTGAAAACAAACCTGTAATTTAGGAGGAACTGTCCTTTGGCCAGATCATTTTCCTACCGAAAATGTACAAATGGAATTCAAATTGGGTTATACGTGGTATTTATTTATTATTATTATTATTTTGTTTTAACCTTGATGGAGATCTCTTGATAAAAAATAAACAAAACTCTACAGTGTAGTTGCCAAGACATGAACCTGAGACAAGTGCTGTCAATGGGTGACACAATGTAATGCTTACACAGGTTTGTAGACAGTTTGAATGAGAGTTAATTATTATTTATATTAACTTATTTTGTTCATTATATCTTATGTTTTTTTATCATTACAGTGAGTTTACTCTTTTGTAATACTTATAGGCTATGTACAGCGGGTAAGGCCCAGAGACTAGATGGGACACGTGCACAGGAAACATGGAATCAAGAGAAAGATTAGTCCTTCCCGTGATAGGCTTGATAACATGTAACCGTTCCACACCGTCCGCTTCAACTTGTAACATTCTTGCTTGTACAGTCACGAACATTAATTATGACCACCCATTTGAATCGGTTTTGATAGTAAACGAGGCAATACTATGCTTAATTCTAGCTTGGATGCTTCAAAACTTAATTTGACAGATTCACAACATGATCATCATGATTATGGGAAAGGTGAGGTAAGCAATACATATTGATCACATTAATGCCTTGAAGCAAGGGATGGGACGGAGGAAGCAGTGGGACTGTGGGGGGTGAGGAAGGGAACTGTAGGAGGAGATGAAGGCTTGTCCTAACATGCGTGAGTTGTACTTTTTGAAATCTCATTTGTAGAGTAAGACATACAGTACGAACGCAACATAACAGCGCATGACTATAGGAAATGCGAGATAAGCAATCAAAGATTCTAAGACACGACATGACATTCATATAGGAAAGGTAATACAAAGTAATAAAATTTACCCTGGAATATAGCTGAGCCTGACACATTTATATCGCAAGTCCTCATCATAAACTGAGGGAGACGGAACACCAAGGGGATAAAGCTTGTTCAGTATAGACCCCCTATAGTATATACAGACTCCGATTTACAGAGTTAATCTATAGGGTCTCTAGTTCAGTAGGCTACACTCTATGGACGTTGTCACAGAAGGCTAGTCAGAATCTCGAGCCACCCTCATGTTTGCATTGGAAACATCTGGATTCGAAGGCTTGGGTGACCACCCAAGGACGGTACCCGTCAAACTAATATCAGGCCACTAGAACACTGGATTAGAAGGCTGCCAGTAACAAACCACCAAAACGTCCTTTTACAAATTCATATTCACAATGCAGAGACACTGCAAGGAAACTTGTCCGAATATCACCTTCCCAGGGGAAATTGAACCCCTATCCTCTTGGCTGTGAAGCATGCACGCTAACCAATACGCCACGGAACACCCAGCGTCGTGATATCTCATTTTAGGTGAATCGAATTCAGAGAATCTGGTGACACCGAGTGACACCAGAGATATAAAAAAAAAAAAAAAAAAAAAAAAAAAAAAAAAAACACAGGAAGCCACTCCTGGTGTTCTTGTTGTTGTAGAAGTGAAGCACAGGGAGAACTCCAGGGAACCCAATGTACTTGCCACCATCAAATTTCGAAATGTGGAAGAGATTCATTTGTGGCCAGCCCTCGGGATTCAAGGGTGGGAAATAACTGGGAATGATAAGGAATGACAGCTTGCAACTGTACTTTATTATCTCCGAAGATATGGCGTTTCAGTAAATAATGATAGGTAGGTACGGGGGTGAATTGACATAAGAGTGGGTTCTCAGAGGGTAGAGTGAAGACAAGTGTTGAAAGGAAGAAGGAAGTAGAAGAGTAAAATGTGAAGAGCTGTCTGTCTTGCCACTGTGGGTTTTTTTTTTAAATCATTCCGTTTCAGTCCATTACTTCGATAATTTTTAAGACATTTCACCTCATTAGTTAGACGAATATAGGACGCTTCTTTGTGCCATTCAAGGCGTCCATTATATTTTGGGCGAGCGAATGCGAGCGTGCAATTTTGGAGAAACCGGTCTTGAGTGAAAAATGATTTACCGATTTTTATTTTTATTTCTTCTTAGCTTCAAGGGATATAATTTGTATTTATGTATTTATTATTATTATTATTATTATTTTTTTTCTTTTTTTTTAGCTTAGAGGGGGTTTGGGGAGGCGTTATTTTAGTCTAGGAGGCAAACAATAATAACATTGCTCATAATCGGCTAAAGCAATCAAATCCCTAACAAAATAATTACATATATTATACTAACCCCCAAGACGTCGGATGATATACTGTTAATCCCTTCAGTATACAATGGGGTTATTCTGCTTTGATTCAGGCTAACATAAGACAATTATATGGAACGTTTGTTTCTTATATGCTGGCTATCATTAGACGATTTTAAGCAGTTGACTTAAATTGTTTCAAACTCTGTGTGTCCAGGCATTTTGGCTTGAACGTCCCTGGATTTTGGCCCGGTCACTCTTTCAACAATGGGGGAGGCACTCGCTATAGGCAGTTCTGCCTTTTGCCTCTCTCAATCACATAGAAAACAATTTTTTTTTAACGAACTAAGCTGGTGTCACACGAACAAATTTCTGGCAATTTTCGATGAGCAAGTTTTTTCTCGTAATATTTGTAGACACGTTGGAATGGGCAACTAGACTGAAGGTAGATTATGTTAGGTGGCTGATTTATGATATAACTTGAATTTTAAAGATACCAGACTACAATTATTGCCCGTATAAAGTGACGGAAAAAGATCTGACACTGCCTTTACGAAAGATCTGTGGAAGGGTTGAAATACACAATAGCCCTTCGATTAAGAGCTTTCGAAAGGACAAACATGACATGAATAATTATAGGAAAGGTGAGACAAGATCAAATTAGCCCTATAAATGCTGCTGAACCATAGATAATTACATCAAGTCCTCATTAACGTCTGATTGACACGAAACACCAAGCTTGTTCAGTACAGTCCATGGGTTTTTGTCACGGACGGCTTGTCAGTAGTCTAACTCGCATCCCCGTGTTTATATTGGTGACATCTGGATTCAAAGGTTTGGGTGACATGGACGGTACCGGTACCATTCCAACTAATACCAAATTGCTGAGGTCGCCTGAACGATATTCTTCAATATAAGAAAGGTGAGACAAGCAATATATTTGCTCGCCCTATAATTATTGTTTGCCTCACTACTATTCTTAGAGGTCATGCAATTTCTAATTTTCCTTTTCGTATACTTATATAGACCTATATATTAGTTTCATAATTGGCTGTCGTGTGCCGTACCTTTGACTTTTCACAACAACATATTCTATGGAGAAAAAAATATTTGAGGAACAAAACTTTTACATACATTCTATTGCGATCACCATAATGCAAAATAGGCCTAATATGGTAAGAAGATAATCGAAGGAGAGACATGATGGCCATAGGTGAAAGAAGTGAAAAAGGAACATACAGTAGACGTGAAATGGAATTAGGAGAAAAGCGTTCTAAGTCTGGTCAGAGTGCAGACACATATAGACATGCTAGAAGTCTAAGCATGAAAGGCGACGGCCTGTAAAGTTTGGTAGGTAGGACAGTGGAAAGACAGGAGAATATGTGAATAATATATATTTTATTAATTTCACCACAACACCAAACAACCCCAATGAAATCAATTACAGTAGGTAGGGAGGGGGGAATGATAGAGTGTGTCAAATTAAAGGAGAGTCCATTCCTTTTAGTCTTGTCTCCCTCTTTCACATAGACAAAATATATACAGTATATACAAAGATAAAATTGTGGTATGTAGTTCAAATTGTCTTTGGAATATATATATATATATATATATATATATATATATATATATACACACACAACAGAATTGCCCGTTTGACACAATGAATAATTAGATTTGTCGACGCCGACATAACGGGAATATAGACGTATACAGACTAATAACACACAACACAGCCAATCCAACAGTTTCCTCTCTCTCCCCTCTCTACACTCTTCAGAAAAATAGTAAAAGTAGAAAGTAGCAATACGAGGTGCCGTTGTAAAGGCTTTTCCCTCAATATCATGACCAGGAGAGGCGAGATTAGTTAGTTAAAATAGGTTTTCAGAGGCTATCAACCCTATTGGATTATTAAGCCAGCACACTTAATGTCAAGAACAACGTCAGGACTGAAGCCCTTTATCCGAAACTCCAATCCCATAAGCATAAGGCGAGATACACGCGTGACAAATGTATATAATATTCTACTGAACGCACCAAAGCAAGTAATAGGCCTGTGTAGCATGGAGATAAACAGTTATATAATATTCTACTGAGCTTACCAAGGCAAGTAGTACGTAGTGTGGAGAGCGTGGAAGGAGAGACACTGGCAGCAGAGCGGATGGGAGCTGTCCTTTCTCGGAGCTCACAGGAAACATGACTTAATTACTGATTAATTAGTCCCCCCCCCTCCCATTATTTAACCAACACCATTATCTCTATTGATCCATAATGGTAGAGAATCATCGTCTGATTATATCGGGGACAACCTTTAACTCTGTTTGGTCCGAGGGTGTCTTTTAATAATAATACACAATAATATATAATAAATAATAATAATAACAAAATAGTAATAATAAAACACTGCCAAATACTACCACGACCTTCCATCCCTCCTAATATACCCCCCCCCCCCCTAATCTTCATCACTTGTCAATATATACATCGAAACAATTGTGCCTCTAACCCAACAACTTTAACTCTAATTGGTCCGCGAGAGGTATTTTGGGACCGCCACGTTTTCGCTCCATTATTTGGAAATATTAAGACGTTTCACCCCATTAGTTTGGCGATTATATATCATTTCACCCGATCTAGGTGTCGATTTTGTTTTTTGTTTATATTTATAGGCGAACGATAACGAGCCTGTAGCTTAGAAGAAATCGTACTTCGGCTGGGATACTTTTCTATAGTAAAATATAAAAAAATAGGTTGAAGGTGAAGTGGGTGGGCAGTTTCCAGTGTGATGGAAGTCTGGGAAAGCGTTTATATTAGCCTAAGGAACATGCTAAACTACATTGCTCGAAAATGGCAAACAAAAAACAAAATTCTCAACAAGCAATCAAATAATATTATATAACCACCAAGACGTCGGATCAGTTAGCATTAACCCCTTCTGTACCGGCGACGTCATTATTATATTATTCTAGCTATATTTAGACCATTTTGTGCAGTTAAAGAAGCATTTGTATTAATAAAAAGGGTTAAATGAGATAGTTCGAAACCTGTTAATTGCTGGAGTCCCTTTTATAACTGACTGAAATCGTCTATTAGAAGGCCACGGCCCTGTAGCTGGTTACTTTAGTCGGATTTGATTTACCCAGCTGACGGTAAATTGATGCCCCTTACAAAACCGGCGAAGTCTTCTTGTTTATATTTCAGCTGCATTTAGACGATTTTATGAAGCTGAAGAAGGATATATGGTAGCTAAAAGAATTAATTGAGATAGTATGTAAATCTTTTAACGGGGAGACATCCTTCTTAGGCTGAATAAAACCGTCCAAGTTGCCAGAATACAATGAAAAGGAAGTCACGGTACTGAATGGGTTAAAGACCCCCTCATGTTTACTAGCCGCCCTTATTCTTTCTTCGACACTTTTAATTGCAAACTGCTAAAGCTTTTCCTTGGTCACCCTCACCATATCCTATAATATAAACACCTTCTAGTCTACCTTCTACCCCTTAACCTTAAAACACACTCTTCTAGTCTATCTATCCACCCCTACCCGTATAAAAAAACACTCTTGTCTATCCACACCCTACCCATAATATAGGTTTGAGTCCCGAATGGAAAAAGGAGAACCTAATATTTAGTAGTGGCCCCGGAATCATTGACGATGCGCCTTAACGTAGGTAATGGCCAATTTTGAACTCTAGCTTGCTGTTCAAACCTACACCCTGGGGAGAGCTCAAATACGATTGCCACACATCGTGAGCGAAACGCTCTTAAAAAAACACTAACAGACTCGTCCTTATGATGTGGGTACCACTACTAGAAAAAACTAGTAACAAATTATTAAAATTAAAAATTAAACTTGATCTAGCAATGCCCTTCCCTTGCGTCTGCTGTTTTGGGTACGGCACGCCACCCACCTCGTAGCGGCTGTTCGTTATTAATCTGATATATCGAGACTCTCAAAATGTAGCAGATGAATGGGAAGGGGATGGAAGGGAGGGCCAAAATCGTCAATGATTCTAGGGCCACTACTAAATATTAGGTTTTCCTTCTTCCCTTCGGGACTCAAACCTATAATTTATTAGTGGCCCCTTCATCATTGACGATGCACCTGATATCTCAAAACTGGAGGGGGACATTCATCATGAACATCGAAAACCACTAATAAACTAGATAATGTCCAAACAAACACGTACTAATCAGATCAGTTTAACACTAGATTAGCGGGCTAGCGGTTTACTTATATGTACCGCCCAGCGGGGTGTTTTTAGCCAAAATAGGGCTGTTTACGTGATCATTTTCATGCCTAAATAAGACCCAGAGCGTAAAACAAGTATCTATCCCTGAAAGGGCATAAACAGAGCTTTCCAATGACACCATAACGATCCTTTTATGATGGCTAGTTTTCTTGCAACAACCGCGCAACGCGAGTGCAAAAAGCATGTAATTCGGCACTTTCCCCATACAATTCCGTATATAGCGAGTGAGAGAGGGAGGGAGGAGGTGGGATTCGTGTCAGTAGGTTCGCCGCGGTGTTCTGGAGCAGTCATACGCTCGCTACTCTCCTGCCACCACTTGTCTCTCTCTCTCATCAACATTACGTGCTGAAATTGCCACACGACCTATGTCGAGCGCCGCCAGATAGTCCAGATTTATTATACTCTACTTATGTTGCGCGCTGCTAGTTATGGGTTAATATCAAAAATATAAAAGGGGTTACAGGCGGCGTTTCTTAAAGGAAGCCTGTGGTGTTAGCACCGTTACGTTTGATAGAACAGTTGGTGTAACACAAAAATAAACTATTCATTTAGCTTATACATCCATAAATAAATGAGAATCTCATTGTTATCCAAAATTGATAATATGTTGGCCTATATATTTATGGCCTCAGGTACTGTATTACCAACATATTTTGTACTCTCACTCGAATCCTAATCCTTAAGATTATGGAGTATATTGGAAATTCTATTGCATCCATAGTGTTAACATAAACATTTCCTTACTAGACTTACTTTAGTCTAAGGAACAGGTTATCACATGACCTTAATACTCGTTACATTTTGTATCATTTCAGAGGCAGGCAGAGTCCTTAGCTAGGATACTCCCCCCCCTTTTCATTTCAAAATTAGCTTAAAACTAGATTTTCTGCCTTAATGCTACACATGTACGAGAAGGTTTCATGAGATTGACGGACAGGTAACGCGTGAGGAATGTATGATTTGATGACCAAAATTGGGTCTGCTGAATATCATCTAGAGAGTATTTATGGAGGAATCGAAGTGATGCCGCCCATTTACGGATATCGTGTGATCGTGCCAACATGCCGGGATTACTTTCACGAATGACTTCCACTAATAACACAGCTAGCCGGCGTTTTTGAAGACGTTTACCTGTCCGTGAAACCCAGAGGGCTCCCGCCTGTGAGGGCCGGGAAGCCCGCATAAATAACATAAGTGACTGCACTGGGCAAAGTAAATGGTGCCTATCACCTTGTTTCAGAGCCGGAACTTCGAACTCTGTAAAGACATGATTACAATGTTCATTCTTAGCTATGAAATTAGGAGCAGGAGCAATATGTACACCCATGTTGCGCCTTGAAAATCATAAAAAGGTTGGCTCCGAACTCATTGCCGCCAACTCAGACACCCTGTCACCCGTAGCCAGTGCCATTAGAAAAATGGCCTTTTTAAGTATTAAGTCAAAGGGAGGATCCTACCAATATTTATGGGACTGAAGCATCTCAAGGGCCAGATCAAGAGACCAGGTGCGTGTGAGTTTACGAGGAGGAGGACGAAGCCTGAAGCAAGACCTCATGAAACCCTTTTCCTCCGCCTCCGGCACAGACAGACCAGTTAAATCGAAAAACGGTGTCCTAATTGCTGTGAGGCGATTCCTTAATGTGACAACTGACAACTTTTGAATATCAAAAAGGTAATTTAAATAATTAAACACTAGAGCCACTGAAGACTGCTGTTGACCAGTTTCTACAATCCAGATAGTAAATTATTTCCAGTGTGATTGGTACTGTCGTCGGGTTGACTGAGCATACTGATTAATCAACTTGTGAGTCACGGTTTCCCCAAACTGGCCTAGCCACTTGGCCTTCTGAATATCCACAAGGCAAAAGTCAGCGAGGTCTTGAGGTTTCCAATTGTCTCTAAGTGGAAGTACGAGATCGGGAGCGACACCAGGTTCTCGCTCCACGTCTTTAATTGGTTGTACCACACTTGAGCCGGCCACAAGGGCGCGATCATTGAGACCATGCCCCGATAATCCTGTAGTTTGTGAACTACTTTGCACATTAAGGATGCATCTGGAGGTGGAAACAGATAAATGGAGCTCCATTTGTTCCACTCTACCAGAAATGCGTCCGGACCCCCCGCCGGAGTCAGACTCCAGCGTGTGAGGTACTGAGGCAGCCTGTGGTTTGCCTCTGACGCGAAAAAGTCCACATGTGGATGGTAGGGTTCGGCAATCATCTCTTGAAAGATGTTTTGCCTGAGAGCCCATTCTACTTGAGTGCTCTGTCTCCGGGACAGAGCATCCGCCCATACATTCGCCACGCCGGGCAGATACGTTGTGTGAAGATAAATCCCGAGCCTCGTGGATAGTAAAAATATCTTTTCCGACAACCCTTGTAACACTCGAGATCTCGCTGACCCTTGCTCAAGGAGGAGTGAATTATTTCTGGCTTCGCCCAAGCCGCCAGAAGTTTGTGGATTAATTTTGGAATTGTCCTCAGTGTTTCCGCCGGGAAAAGCGGAAAGCACCAGTTTCCTTCCAAGATAATTCTTTTGACCTTTAGACGACCTAACGGTACCGTCAGCTGTATCCAATTGATTGAGCCTACCAGAGATTCACAGATCTTCCTCGTTGTCATCCGAGAATGAAGAAACCGAAAGAGTTTCCTGCGAAATCTCTGACGGTTGTCCACGCTCTTGACTCAGAGTTAGTAACTCGGTATCCCAGATAAGGCCCACCCACTGGAGTTTCCTGGTGGGAATGAGAGAAGACTTCGCTAAGTTTACCCTGAACCCTAAGGCAGCTACATGATCTAATACCTGTTGAACATGATGAAGGCACATTATCTCGGATTGGGCTACCACTAGCCAATCGTCTAGGTACCATAAAATCATGATTCCCTCTTTGACCAATGGTAGCAAAGCCTGTCAGACTAATTTTGTGAAAACTCAGGGTGCTAGATTTAATCCAAAGGGTTCTTTGAAAGACAAACGTTTGATCCCAGTTGCGTAAAGCTACAAACTTCTGAAAAAGTTTGTTTATTGGGACATGCCAATAGGCATCGGTCAGATCTATTGAGCCCATCCAGCCCTGCGGCGGGAGTGACAACCTGATCTGATTCACAGTCAGCATCCTGAATGACCGATTGTGAATGTGGGTGTTGAGAAAGGAGAGGTCGATCACCGGCCTCTTCTGAACAATGTCCCTCTTTGGCACCAAAAACAACCGGGATATGAACACTGGCACTCACATAGGCCTGGGGATTATGATCTGCTTTTGTGCCATCTCTTTGACAATGGATCCCACCTCCAATGAAACACGATTGAATTCAGTGGGGAAACTTAAACGGGGTCGCCGGGACCACCGCCATGAGAGACCTTTGCGGACCACTGTCCCAGCCCATATCCGCCGGGGCCATGCCCAGAAATAATCTCGGAAGTTGCCAGCCACATGACTGGTCGTGTCCGGCAGTACTACTCTCGGATCCGTCTCGCCTTGCCTTGGCACTAGGAGTGAGAGAGCCTTGTGGTGTCTCAGTTTTTTGAAGAGGATTGGGACTCTGACTTTGGCATGGGGGGATGAGAGGCCTTGCTACCAGTGCTACTGGGTTTACCCCTAGATTGACCCCGAAACCACCTCCCTCTACCCCTGGGTTGACCTCGCCCTCTAGGTGTCCCGGTATGAGCAGGGTTGTGAAAGTCTTGGCTGACTGATGGAACTGTGACTGGCCACGAAAAGAGCTCTTAGCTTTGAAATTTGGTTTAGCTGACTGGTCACCCTTGGATTTAGCAGTGGTGGCAGGTTGTGAGTCTAGGAGAAATGTAACGGTGCGCCAAGCTTTGCTAGAGACTAAGGTAGATATAAAAACATTAGATAAGGTCAACCTCCTACCAATCTCCGCCGGAAGCCTCCTCACCAAGTATACTCTTAGATCTTGGCGTACCCGTACAGCCTCAAAGAGAGCTGTCCGAACGTCGCCGAGAGACTGAATCGAGTTTTGGAGGAGGAGGCGTCTAGACAGAGAAAGAGACTTCTGGGTTCCGGCGTCCCTAACCGACTCAGTCGTCCGAGCCAGAGAGGCTCCAAGTTGGCGGCTGAGAAGGTATTGAGACGCCAGCCTCCAGGCTTTCTGTCTCATTTTATAATCTTTGTCGATCTGGACCTGTGTGGGAGGACAAAATGGTTCAGGTAACTGGCACAATGATAGTTCGGGGCCAAGAAAATATAAATATAATAGTTGGGGAATCTCGTCCGCCTTGCCTACTGGCATAGAAAACCAATTATTATCTTCTGACGGAAGTTGATGACTACTTTTGTTGGTAATGGTGCTGGCAAACAGCTTGGCCTCATGTCCTCAAGCAATCCACGGCCCAGACTCCCCTGAGTCCCCTCCCTGAACATGAACTAATGACGCCCCATGAGAGTCGCTGAAAGGAATAGAATTTAGTTCTGGGGTCAAACCCTGCAACACTTTTAAATCATTCATCCCATCAGATGTAGTCAAGTCAGAAAACAGTTTTCCGGCGGAAGTAGGAGGCAAGGCGGGGGACTGTGAGTAGGCAAAGAATTCAGGATTAAAATGTTTTGGGATGGCCTTAATGTGGTCTGACCAAGATAATTTTGAATCAATTGTAACACCCAGAAATGTAATATTGTCTACTCTCCTTAGGTCTGTTTTGTTTATTCGAACATTAAAATTATTATTTACCTATTCACCTTTAGTATGAAATACCATGTAATTAGTTTTGTCCAAATTAAGTGATAATTTGTTTACATTTACCCATTCAATTACTTGTATTAATTCTTAATTTATTTTCGTAATACACGCTCTACATTCGTACCCTCACAAACAAAAAATGTGAGTCGTCAGCAAAGAGAATCGGTATCAGTCTTAGACGCATAATTTATATAATATCATTTACATATATTAAAAATAACAGGGGACCTAATATGGATCCCTGAGGTACACCACACCTGATATATTTAGTTGATGATATAAATCCATGATAATCTACCTGTTACTGTCTATCTGCCAAGTAACTTTCAAACTACTTATATGCCACCCCTCGTATCCCATATGAGTATAATTTTCCCAACAAAATTGAATGGTTCACTGTGTCGAAGGCCTTGCTAAAATCTAAAAACATTCCAACAAATACCCTACCCTTATCCAATGCATCAGTTATCTTATCAATTAATGTGATCAAGGCTAGTTTTGTACCGTATCCTGCTCTAAACCCATATTGGTGCTTATATAAAATATTAAGTTTCTTTAAAAAACTTTCCACTCTACTGTAAATTATTATTTCAAAAATCTTTGCAAAAAGGGGCAAGATAGATACCGGCCTATAATTACTAAATAATGCCTCATTACCACCTTTGTGCAAAGGAATCACAGTTGCAATTTTCAATTCCTTTGGAGATATACCTTGTTTGAGGGACATATTTACAAGATACGCTAACACCTCGTTGACTACCAAGTGTGTTTCTTTAAGTACATTAGCTGTAATCCTATCCCAACCTGGACATTTATATCCCATGACATAATAATCACGATCGCCCTTGTTACTGGGTGGAATTTTTTCACTCTAGTTGTGCCCGACATTGACAAAGAAATTGTTAAATCTTTCAGCGATGGTTTTAGAATCTTCTACCCTTTCACCATCAATTTGAAACTTATTAGCTCTCTTCCTTTGCTTTCGTCTGTTAATTATTTCTGTTAGTACCCCCCAGGACTTTCTCACATTATATGTATGAACCCTAAACAACTCTTCATTATGTTCATGCACAGCTTTCCGCATGATTCTCTGTAAGTTTGTTGTATAGTTTTCACATTTATTTTTGCTATGTAGATAGGGTCTCTTAATTGATGTTACATATAATTTATGTTTATACTTAATTGATTTCTTCAACCCTTCCGTTAACCATGGTTTCCGGTTACGATAGTTGATTTCAAAGTTACTAGAGGAAAACATTTCTCTAAGCATTGTGAAAATAACTGGTGAAATAATGAAAACGCAAGATGGCAATTATCAGTGGCTAAAATCTCTGTCCAGTCTGTATTTTGTAACAGTTCAAAATGCATCAATATTTTTCGTACTATATATTCTCTTCATAATTAATTTATCTTTTTCAATAATTTGTTTAGAAGTTAATATGCTAAAGATGGGAAAATGATCAGATATATCAGTTGTGAATATTCCATTAATATAAGTGTTGTATACATCATTACAAAATATATTGTCAATTAATGTGGCTGATTGGTCTTTTACTCTCGTCGGTCTCTTAATAAGTGGCATAAAATAATGTGAAAATAGTAATTCAGAGAACTCAGATGTACTATTATGTCTATCCACATTTAATAAATTAATGTTAAAGTCGCCCATCAAATCAATAACTTTCTGTTCGCTATCAAGACATTACAATAACTCCGACATGCACTTCAAAAACTCCTGGACATTAATGTTGCACTCGGTGGTCTATAAATAACCCCTACTATTATATTTTTATGAGCACTAATTAAGCGCCCCTCCATCTCAATAAAAACAGATTCAACATATTCATTCATTACATTAAGTTCTGTTCTCCCCCTAAAAGGTATGCAATTCCTAATATATATAGACACTCCTCCTCTTTTATCTTTCCGAAAATTATCTACCTGTGCATATCCATCCAAATCATACAAATTCTCTACCTGTGCATATCCATCCAAATCATACAAATTCTCTACCTGTGCATATCCATCCAAATCATACAAATTCTCTACCTGTGCATATCCATCCAAATCATACAAATTCTCTACCTGTGCATATCCATCCAAATCATACAAATTCTCTACCTGTGCATATCCATCCAAATCATACACATTCTCTACCTGTGCATATCCATCCAAATCATACAAATTCTCTACCTGTGCATATCCATCCAAATCATACACATTCTCTACCTGTGCATATCCATCCAAATCATACAAATTCTCTACCTGTGCATATCCATCCAAATCATACAAATTCTCTACCTGTGCATATCCATCCAAATCATACAAATTCTCTACCTGTGCATATCCATCCAAATCATACACATTCTCTACCTGTGCATATCCATCCAAATCATACAAATTCTCTACCTGTGCATATCCATCCAAATCATACACATTCTCTACCTGTGCATATCCATCCAAATCATACAAATTCTCTACCTGTGCATATCCATCCAAATCATACAAATTCTCTACCTGTGCATATCCATCCAAATCATACAAATTCTCTACCTGTGCATATCCATCCAAATCATACACATTCTCTACCTGTGCATATCCATCCAAATCATACACATTCTTATTACTATCTTTAACCCAAGTTTCTGATAAGCCAACTACCGAGAATAACATATTTATGGAACTAAGATAATCTTTTAGGTCTTGTAGATTTTTAGATACACTACGGAAGTTCAAATGAAAAACAAAGAATTCTCGTGATGATATATTTGTATTATCGCAAAGTTTATTAAATGCACTTTCACATAAGTATGAACTATTCTGCTCAAAATTACAAACAAAATTATTATCTTGATCAATATTGAACAAGGGTAAATCTTCATTACTTAAATCTAATACATTATACATATATGTTTTTTTACACACTAAACAAATGTGTTCAATCATTATTATATTGTTTAAATAATATGCGTTGAAACATAGTGTCCAAATACATTGTTAAATAGCTTGAATGTCGGTGGTTCCTCATCAGTGTCCATATACTGCACATAGAGTAAAATAATCTCATAACATATAGTTCCAAACATTCCCAATTCATTCAAAACATTCTCACACACATGAAACATACGAAACCACATATGAAACTTTACATATCAAACAAACCAGAGAAGTAAATAATTGAATCCTACTTTCGTCACTCTTAAGGTTTCATATAGCATAGAACTTTTCTGTGCACAGCTATAAAACATAAAACGCATAATATAAGCAAGACACAAACATATTAACTCAAGCCAGGAGTAGAACATGCTGTAAAGAGAAAACAAAAACTAAACTAAATGGTTAGTTGTATTCGTAAATACGTAGAAAACTCCATAAGAAAATGAAAAGGATCAAACGCTTCACTTACAGCATGACCCTAAGTTCTTGTAGATTTTGTATTTGCTTAATTACACCCTGAGCATCTTTAATCAAAATATTTAAGATCATCGCGTATATTGATAGTGATTTACCTTACTAACTGGTATAAGATAGATTGATTACCACATATGTACCATGATATATTTTTATGAACACTTGGTATAACTTGTCCATACCTATGCTTATTTTAGAGTGTGAAGTAATGGTATTAAAGCCGGCGTAATACGAGCAAGTTTATCAGCTACACGTCTCGGAAGGAATCTGAGTGTAAAATGGAGGGAGAGGAAGACACTGTTCTGGAAAGAAGTCAAGAAAGTTAGGGAAGGTAGCAAGGGAAACAGTAAGGGTGTGAAAGATAAGAATGGGAGAATGCTAGCCGAGAAGCAAGAGAGAGTCGAAAGATGGGAGTACTTCAGTGAGTTGCTAAATGTAAGGAATGAAGAGCCAGCAAACATAGCTGGATATGGTATGGGAGGGAGAAGAAGAGAAGTAGTGGAGGAGGAGGTGGGGATGAGGAGGTCAGAAGTGTGGGAAGCCATGAAAAAAGTTGGGTAAAGCACCAGGAACAGATGGAGTGTGTGGGGAAATGTTGAGGTATGGTGGTGAGATAGTGATAGAATGGGTATGGAAAATGTGCAAACTAGCATGGGAGAAGGAGAGTGCACCCGATGACTGGAAGACTGGCATAATAGTCCCCCTATATAAGGGCAAAGGGGTAAGAGGAGTGTGTGGTAACCACCGAGGAATATGTCTTCTAAGCGTAGTAGGGAAGGTATACAGTAGGGTAGTAATTGAGAGAGTGAGAGTGAGAAAGGAGAAATGGATAGGCAACGAGCAGGGAGGTTTTAGGAAGGGAAGAGGATGTGTAGATCAGATTTTTACCCTGAATTGTGTTGTGGAGAAGTATCTGGAGAAGAAACAAAAGGTGTATGTTGCCTCTATGGACTTGGAGAAGGCCTAGGACAGAGTGGATAGAGAAGGTTTGTGGAAAGTACTTAGAATATACGGAGTAGAGGGCAAGTTGCGGAAAGGAGTGAAGAGCATGTATGAGGGTGCAAAGGCGGCAGTACGTGTAGAGAGTGAGCAGAGTAAGTTCTTTGACCTGAATGTTGGTTTGAAACAGGGGTGTGTGATGTCCCCGTGGTTGTTTACTGTATATATGGATGGAGTCCTGGAAGAAATACTATCAAGAGCAGTGGATGTTGGTGTATCGCTGAAAAGGGAGGGAATTGAGTGGAAACTACCTATACTGCTGTTTGTGGATGATACAGTTCTGATGAGTGATAATGAATGGGAGTTGCAGAGTCTGGTAAATGAGTTTGGAACATTGTGCGAAAAACGGAATTTGAAGGTATATGCGGGGAAGAGCAAGGTTATGGTCTTCGAAAGGGGTGAAGTCACAGAGTGTGAGGTGAAGCTGAACGGTCAGGCTATGGAGATCGTCAACTCTTTTAAGTATCTGGGCAGTGTGTTGAGTAAAGATGGGACTATGGATGAAGAAGTGCAGGAGAAGGTACAACAGGGGAAGAGGGTTGTAGGTACGCTAAAAGCAGTAACAAGAAATATGGTGGTCAGTATGGAAGTGAAGAAGTCCTTGCATGACAGTGTGGTAATCCCGACACTGACTTACGGATGTGAAGCATGGACGTTGGTTGAGAGACTCAGACCAAGAGTTGAGAGCAGTGGAAATTAATTACATAAGGAGTGCGTGCGGAGTTATATGGAGGGATAGACAGACTAATGAGGAAGTAAGAAGGAGGTGTGGTGTGGAGGTAGATGTAATGGAAAGTGTGAAAAGGAACAACTTGAGATGGTTCGGCCATATGGAAGGTATGGAAAGCGAGAGAATGACTAAGAGGGTGTACGAGAGCGAGGTGGAGGGACAGAGGGAGAGGTAGAGTGAATGAGAGGTGGAAGGATGGAGTGAGGAAGTACATGAACGAAGGCGGTGCTGGTTGGGGGGAGGGGCGTCGACTGACTGGGGACAGAGGTGCATGGGGGCGGTTCGTTCGTGGCCACACCTTCGGGGATCACGGAGTCAGGCAATAGATAGACGTCTCGGAGCCTTGAATTATAAGATATTCGCTGCATTAGTTTGGTGATTATATGACCTTTTGCCCCTTTACGTTGTCAATATTCGGACATTTCGTGCTATTTAGGAGTCACATTTTTTCCTGGCGAGCAAAAGCGAGCATGTAATTTAGGAGAAATCGACCTGTGGCAGGGATGCATTTTTACCGAAAAAAGTACATACTGTATTTATCTGGAAGGGGGATGTTTTAATAGTTATTTTGTGTTTAAAGCTAGATGGAGGTCTAGCGAGGAAATTAAGAAATTAATAAATAAATTGACCAACATATATACACCATACCCCTCTAATACGATACGACTACGAAGCATACAAACTGTGAAATGAAAAGTCTAATTAGCGAAGTGACCTACTGTTCTCTAGCTATTGAGAAGAAAGGCTTTTGGTTGGACCTCTAATGAGGCTTGTGTGTTTATCTTGGCCATACACGTAGCCTAAAAAAGGGGGTGTGGGGGGGGGGGGGGGAATTACCCTTATTTCTTACTGCCTCTCCCCTTTCCTGGTCTTATAAAATCCATGTTTAGGATACTTAGAATCAAATCCTGTTCGACAGGAACACAACTAGCAATAATAATGATCTTTCTAATTTACTCAATCACGCTCCAAACACAATAAACCCACGGGATAATTACACTAGTTTATTATTATTAACACAGTGGTACATATAAATGGGACATCCGGATCTCAACTATAGAGTATGACTATGTGTAATCAATGTGACTTGGAAAGAGTTAACTAGGTTTGACTCCTTCATGAATAATTATGTCACTTACAAAGCATCAAACATGAAATATACAATTATACAAGATAAACACATAATATTTGATGACCATACATTTACGGGTCAAGTGTATATCGAGAGGCATAATAATTAATTAATGTGGGTCGCGGAGATCATCTACTCAGGTACACACAGGTACGCGTGGCTCGAAATACAAATAGGTCGCCAGGCGAGGTCGACGGTCAAAGCTGCCGCGTGAGAGGTAAAGGTCAAAAGTATTGCGGTCAGGCTGAATAAATACTTGGTTTAGTGCAACGTTAAATCAGTAACCAAATATATGAACTTAGCATTACTCTTGTTGGTAAGGTAATTATATTTACAAGTTAACTATAACAGAACAATTGTGAATAATCTCTCACACGATACACGAAAAATACACTCAATCGTAAATGAGCTAAAATCACACTCAATGAGGAACTCAGATTCAACAAATACTGTATGTATGGAGTACATATAGCGGAATATTAAGTATAGAAGCAGTGAGTTTGAATGAATTAATAAACTACTGTAAATACAAGCAGACAAAGAACGAAATAATGACAGACAATTAGCCGAAACGAGGGCCAATGCAGGACTTTGAATGAATTAACAAACTACTGTAAATATTATAAAATCGCAGAACGAAGTAGCGACTTTGAATAGCCAAAATGAAGGCTGATGCAGTAAGTTTGAATGCATTAACAAACTACTGGAATTAAAATAAAGACGCAGAACGAAGTAGCTATTTAGAATAACCCGAATACAGGTCGATAAAGTATAGCATACTATTGAGACACAGAACTACGTAGTGTTTGAAAAATAGACAAAATAAGGGCTGATGAACACAGAAATGCGTAATCGGAATTCCTAGCTTGGTTGTGAAATAATATAATTAACCGGGTAGCGTAATTGATTGGATTATTCACAAGAACTATTATAGATTAGAAATCTTGAACATAGATTAATTCAATCTTAACGAAATGGGTTTTCACTTTTAATGTAGACGACTTGGTACTCTAAGTGATCTCCTATGAAAATTGGACGTAGATCCGTCCTGAGTTTGAGTAAGGAAAATTGTTCTCGGTACACACTTCACTGCGAACTTGGACACTCAATCCATTATAACACAACTTAATAAAATATGTGAGCGTTCACTAAATATTACGTATAATATAGAGTATGACTTGTAACGTAAGAGAAAAATATATTTAATGTTAACTTGGACGTAAATTGGTTAAATCACAGATAATATATAGATAATTCACCTGCACAGATAGAAGTTAGATTCTCGTACTACGTGAACAATTTGAGCAAGGAGAGTCCAGAAAAAGCCATTAAACTAAAATTAAATTGAACACTCGCATATTTTATAATTTATTACCTTCACAATAATTCCCAAAACATAGTAACACAGAGACACTTAAGGTATGGGTGGTGAGAAGTAATATCCATAAGAGGGGATCTGGACAACGTAGGACTCTTAGTTTCTCCTTCGGCTGGACACCAAAGGGAACTGCCTCACACACAACTAGAGACGGTCACTTCTAGTTCCTCTAACACACTTCTGGGTCGCCACACTCGTTGACATTTTTATAGGGAGTATGGCTAGCCCTATTCGGAAGTAACTCCGACACTGGTAGATACCCACTACAAGCTTAGCTAGTGGAAAGTCTTGCCTCGTGATTTGCCTATCGATCATATATTTCGGTCAGGCTATATTTGGATGATAATTTGAGTCTAATTAAATTAATTTCGGAATCGTATGGAGATGGGGATTTCGATCTTTTAATAATTTGAAGTTAATAATTGCCTTGAAACTATATCTAACGTAGGAATACATGGATATAGTTATTCTTTATTTCTTAAGATTACACTCATATTTTAGAAAGCTTGCATGGGTGCAGGATAAATGTTTTGCATGTATTTGTCTTTTCCCTGATTTTCAAAGTTGCATGCAAGGCTTTCGTTACTCTCTATATACCTGTTATTGTGGACACAGGTAATTTTCCGCACTGTAGAGGTGGTTCTTTTTATTCCATCTGTGGAAATACGACATTGGATGTTGATGAGGTATTAGCATAAACTCTTCCTCATTATAATTCAAATGTGGTTTCTGGGGTGGGTTCGCCTTTTTCACGTATCCCGAATCCTGGGATTGGTCCGGGTGGGACCCCTGTGATTGGCCCAGAAATAGGTCATATTCAGCAAGTGGCCATGCATTTCCTGTAGGTCCCGGTAGGTTGCGTTGATATAAGTTTGTTATGTGCTGGTCCCATGGAGAAAGTGGATAATTTATGCTGGACTGCGTTATTTCTTTCTCTGTCCAGATATGTGACCTTTGCTTCGTTTTTTTCCTCTCCTTATGGTTGCTATGCTGGCTCTGGTTGGTCGAGTCTCTTCTTGGTTTATGAGTTTATCTGAGGGGGTTGCTAAATAGGTTGCTTGCAACCTCGTCATCTCAATGAAAGTACAACATATTGTTGTAATGCTGGAAAGGTTCATTATCGCTTGTAAAATTACTAGATTTATCTCACGAATTCAAACTTTTTTCATAAGGATTGTTGCCGAACAGAAAGTTTTTTTTATTTTTTTATGAGGGAGAATAAAGGCAGAACTGCATGTAACGAGTGCCTCCCCCATTTGAAAGAGTGACAGGGCCAACATCAAGTAACGTATAAGCCAAATTGCCTGGACACTTGAGTTTGAAACAATTTCATTCATACGATGAGGGGAAGATGGATTGAGGGAGAGAGTTCTAGAGCTCAGCTGTTGAATAGAAGATGGTTTGAGAATATAATTTCACTCTTGGATTGGAGAGTTGCACAGAGTAGGGATGGGATTGTGTTGCAAAACGGGTGCTACGTACTCTACGTAGAGGAGGTGGTATACACCGAGAGAGTTCTGAGGAACATTGATTATTGTAATAGCTGTAGAATAGCGAGAGAGATGCAACACTGCAGCAAAGAGAGAGGGATTGCAAAGAGTCAGTGAGTGGACGTGAGTTATTGAGACGAAAGGCTTTCATTTCTACTTTGACGAGAAGTGCTGTTTGAGAAGATCCTCCCAACACATGCGAACAATACTCAATACATGGACGCACTGTGCCCCTGTACAGAGCAAGAAGCTGTGGAGGGGTAAAGAACCTACGGAGGCAGTTGAACACACCCAGGTTCTGGGAAGCTGTTTTAGAAAGGGTGGTAATATGTTTTTGTCCGAGTGAGATCAGGAGAGAAAGAGATTCCTAGAATACTGAGAGAAGATGAAGGATTGATTTGTGTATTGTTGAAATATAAGGGATAGTCCTGTGGGAGTTCTTTAAGGGTAGATAAATGGAGAAATTGGGTTTTAAATGGAGAAATTGGGTTTTGGAAGCATTGAAAGTAACAAGATTTTCTTTGCCCCAAATGGACATGGTTGATAGGTCAGAATTTAAGTGTTTTATGGCATCTTCGCGTGAATTTTTGATTGCTTGCTTGTTTGGGGTTCTGGAAAACTAGTTGAATAGTGTAAGGTAGAGTCATCAGCATATGAATGAATTAATAGGACTTGAGGTACAGTTGAGAAGATCATTAATGAACATTAGAAAGAGAATTGGAGATAGGACAGAACCCTGAGGAACACCGGAGTTGATAGGGTAAGGAGGTGAACGATGGTCGCCCACAACCGCAGCAATGGAATGGCCAGAAAGGAAATTTGAGATAAAGGCACAGATGAAGGGATAGAAACCGAAGGAGGGTAGTTTAGAAATTAAAAATTTGTGCCAGACTCTATCAAAGGCCTTCGATATGTCTACCCCAATAGAAAAGGTCTCACCGAAGTCCCGGAAGGAGGATGACCAAGAGTTATTAAGATATGAAAGGAGATCCCCAGTAGAGTGACCCTTAAGGAATCCATACTGGCGATCTGAGAGTAGATTATGAGAAGATAAATGCTTAAGACATTTTGAAGCAAGAATAGTTTCAAAAGCTTTGGAGATGTAAGAAATGAGAGCAATTGGATGATAGTTGGAGGGTTGAGAGCAGTCACCCTTCTTTGAGACAGGTTGAATGAGAGCAACCTTCCATTAAAAAAGGGAAGACGTCAGAGGAGAGACTGGACGAAAGAGTTGGCCTAGGCAGGGAGTCAGTACGGAAGCACAGTTTTTTAGTACAACAGGAGGAAAAGTGTCTAGACCGTACACTTTCTTATTATTAAGCCCAGAGAGGATAACAAGTTCATCTGCAAGGTATACGTTGATGCCAATGTTAGAAAGACGTTTGTGAGTCTCCTTTAATTAGGTAATTCTAAAGGTTAACCGTTTGGGAGGTTTCCTTATGGAGTTATTAGATTTAGTAGTTTGTTGATTGTTAAGCTGCTTGAAGAATACTGGGTTGGTACCGCTCTGCTCTGCTTCTCTCGTACATGTAGATTGGTAGATAATTATAAAATGGATATAATTCCCGCCACCACCTTTACTTTCTTATTTAGGTAAAGGAAACGTTGAATCCAGCCACGTATTTATTGAAGTAACAAATGATGAATACAATATTACAAGGAGAATTCCCTAGGTCTGGAGGGAATCTCCGGGGCTGTGATCTTGCCCATTACTTGTGTCTAAGTCTACTCAAAACATGGTTCATACCTCTCACTACCCTACTCGTACAGCAAATGTGATGCAAACTTCCGATCACATGTACAGTGCCTGGAACAGCTCAAATGTGTGTGAGCAAGGTTCTGACACGGCGAAACCAAGAGGAAGCTACCATGATTTAACCTTCAAATTGTACAGTCTCTCGCTTAAATACCTAGTACACTGCTAGTAAATCACCTTAAAATTATATGAGAGTTACAATAATGATTTATATAAAAATTACAGAATATAATATGTAATGCATCTTTAGAAGATATTAGGATATTAGGCATGAGTAAGTGAGAGGGGGGTGAAGAGGGAGGAATAACACTGGTATTATCCCAGGTGGAGTTTCTAGCTAAGGTTTGGGAGAAGGGTTCAGTTTTGTCCGAGGCAGAAGTGACGATGGTGCCGTCAGAGTGGAAAAGGTGAGGGAAAGACGAGGAAGAACAATTGTTGGAGAAACATAGGTCTAGATGCCAGAAAGCTTGGGAAGAGCTGGAGTTGGATAGTTCCGTGCATTTATTATTGATGAAAGAGTGCTTGTCGAGTTGAAGAACAGATTTGGCTTGATTCCAGGCAGAAACATACGAAGTATGAGATTCTTGAGTTTGAAGGCGACGGTACCGTTTCAATGCTTCCTCCTTGTTTTGGACAGCAGTAGAACAAGCATGAGTAAACCAAGATTTTTTAGCATTAGACTGAGAGAAAGAAAACGGAATGTATTCTTCCATACCCAAGAAGATTCCCTCGGTAACGCGGTCAGCACTCTCTAAGGGTTCCCGGCCACGAAAGCAAAAGTCATTCCATGGCAAATCAAAGAAGTACTGCTGGAGAGCCTCCCAATCGGCAGCGCCAAAGTGCCACAGGCGCCACCGGCTGGGAGGATCAGGTGGCCGTACCGGAGAGATAGGATAGGTGACAGAGATACATTTTTGGTCAGAGGAGCTCAAAGGAGAGAACAAATGTATAGTATAAACAGAAGGGTTAGAAGTTATAAATAAGTCAAGAAGGTTGGGCCGATCTTCAAAGCGATCCGGGATGCGGGTGGGTTGCTGGACTAAATGTTCTAGGTCATTTAGGATAGAAAAGATGTAGGCTTGTTCACCAGGTTGGTCAGTGGAAAGAGAGGAAACCCATTGGCGGTGGTCAACGTTGAAATCTCCTAGGATGAAGATTTCTGCAAAGGGAGAGATGGATAAAATGTGTTCCACTTTAGAAGTTAGATAGTCAATGAATTGTAGATAGTCAGTAGAATTAGTGGAAAAATAAACAGCGCAGAAATATTTAGCTTGAGAATGATAAGAAAGGTTTAGCCAGAGAGTTGAGAATTCAGAAGATTCAAAGTTGGGAACACGAGAGAAAGCGAGATTGTTGCGCGCATATATGCAACATCCACCTTTGGCTTGAAACTGAGGATAGAGATAGTAGGAAGATACAGAAAAGGGTTTGCTGTCAGTAGTCCTAGACACCTGAGTTACGGTGAGAAAGAGAAGATCAGGGTTGGCAGAGAAGAGATGGTGTTCCACAGAGTGGAAGTTGGAAACGTCACGAATGTTGCAGAAATTGATAATAAGAGTAGAAGGTAGTGGTCCAGAGCATTTTGGAGAGTCATTGCCAGGGGACAGATCAAAGGGGCATTTCTGGTACCCCCCCCCCCCCCTGGGAACTTTGAGGCTGGTTGTGATTTTGTCATAATTTGTTAAAAAAAATGAAAATGGTGTAGTATGAAAGACGTTTCTAGTGTAATTTATTGATAAGAGGAGAAAGTGTTTTGGAGGGCAAGCTGGGGTTGCCCTCAATATTGTTGAGGTACAGAAAGGATCAACTAGGGAGGCCAGGTGGAGAAACAGGAGTTCCAGCTGTCCTTATCACCCACCTATCACTCCCCGGGAATACCGCCCTGTTCGGCTGGTGCCTACAACCTCCTCCTAGCAAATGTATAGCCACTCATAAATGTTCGTGGACCTCACCTCTTTCTAAGTATATATATCTGGACACGAAATTCTGAATATAATGTTGTGTCTATTAACTACAACACTATATATACTAAGTATTGAAAAGCAGATTCCATCCAAAAATCTATCCAGATAGAGATCATTGCATAAAGCAACACATAGAGGGTCCAATAATTATTATAGGTAAATGTGCTTGATTCTGGTATATGATATTAATTCTGATTCCAAGAAGGTGGGAATACAAATCAGTCGATCACCTACCGATCAATAGGGCACTTTCCATCTGCCGTAAATGTATTTATCTATATGTCTATGTCTCTCAATACATCTATCCATCTATTTCTTATATCTCACATTCACACACACACACACACACTGCCCCAAGGCGGTCAGAATAAAACTCTATTTATCGCCTCTCGCTCAATATGGCGAATGGAGAATTCACTGTCCATTCAATCTTCTCTCTCTCTCTCTCTCTCAACGTTGGGAATACCAGTTTGCATATCACCTCCCGCACATAATGGTGCTTTACTCTGAATTTTTTGGCCTTTCACCATTTTAATTTTAATTTTATTTTGTATTCAGATCCTTCCGTTCTTTCTCTTTGTTTTATTCATCTGTGTTCTTTATGTTCCTCTTGCTTCTCCTTTCTTTAAATCAGATATGTTATTTGCATTTAATCCTTTGAAGAGTATGCTTCGTTTGAACAGTTTACTCTTTTACCATTACACGTTTTTTACAGCTTAGGAAGGATCTGTGGGAATTACAAGTGTAAGGATTATCTTAATTAACCCTCTGAGTTCCATATACCGTTCCTAATCTAGATTAGATATAATCGTCTACTAATAACTTGAACACAGAAAAGAAATGCGCCATCTTATATTGAAAGGGTTAATTGTTTTCGTAATTTTTCTTTATTCTTAGTTCTTTGTCACATTTCCTTCACATATTGAATGATTTGACTGTCTTTTTCCCACCCTTCTACATTTTCTAATGTCCTTGTATTTTATTTATGTTTTCGTTTCTTTGTATTCATAAGCCGCGGCAGTCTAGTGGAGAACACGCTCACGTGTGAATGAGCATGACCTGGGCTCAATCCCAGCAAAGGCGGACATATTTGGCGTGTGGTAGTACGTCCTAGCGTGTCTCACATGCTCGCGCCCAGTCGGGGGACACCTTGACGACGTATACAGACTAATAATACAAATACAAAAATAACTTCAACAACTTCCTCTCTCTCCAACACCCCTTCTCAAAACTCTTCGACAAGTAGATACAAGGTGCTGTTGTCACGTTGTTTTCTACTAATATTAACATAATCAGAGTGTTATACAAATTATATATTAATTATAAAATAATGGGAAGGTGGGTGATAGGAAAGTTGATGGAGTGGTGGGTGGGTGGGGGGTACTGTCAGAGGCTAATGAGAATGGTAGTGCACTTGTGGACGTATGTGTGGGGAGGAGACTGGATAGCCAACACCTTCTTCCGACACAGAATGATACACAGGTACACATGGAAAGTGGTGTGGACGATGAAGGATAAGGATAAGACAGTGGTGGAACGAAAGGCACTGATTGATTATATATGTGTGGATGAACGAATGAAGACATCTGTGCTGGATGCTATAATGCTATTATAGGTTGTATCAAGATACATAGACTAACAGGTATGTTCACTTTGGCCCATATATTCGTCCCGCGCGCGCCGGACGTCACTAGGTGATTTTTCAGTAGGGTTCACCAGGTGAGGAGCGGTCAGTCCCGTCCCGACCTCTGGCCAGTTCAGGTCAAGGCTTGGGTCCCGGTCCAGTGAACCCACTTCAGCCATTAGACTTAGATCTCCATGCTGCCTCCAGATTTACTGACAACTTTTCAAATACCTTACATTGCTTTTATTTCCAATATGCCCTATTGTGCTATTGCTGGATGCAATTCCAATAATAGCAATAAAAATGTCCCGCATCTACAGTTTCACCGCTCCCCCCCCCCCCCCCCCAATAAAGAAATGCAGAAACAGTAGATTGCTCTTTGCAACCCCAACACAACTATTAATGTCAAGACTGCAGGGTCTGCAGTTTGCATTTTAACGTAGGTTACATCATACAAGAGACACCTTATGTATGAATTATTAAATAAACCAGTCCCCAATCGTCTGATTGTATTGATGGATGATATTCGTCTTAAGCTTCATAATATCGTCTAAATTTGGCTACAATAAAATATAGCACACGTTGCTGATACTCAAGGGTTAATATAGCACACGTTGCTGATACTCAAGGGTTAATATAGCACACGTTGCTGATACTCAAGGGTTAATATAGCACACGTTGCTGATACTCAAGGGTTAATATAGCACACGTTGCTGATACTCAAGGGTTAATATAGCACACGTTGCTGATACTCAAGGGTTAATATAGCACACGTTGCTGATACTCAAGGGTTAATATAGCACACGTTGCTGATACTCAAGGGTTAATATAGCACACGTTGCTGATACTCAAGGGTTAATATAGCACACGTTGCTGATACTCAAGGGTTAATATAGCACACGTTGCTGATACTCAAGGGTTAATATAGCACACGTTGCTGATACTCAAGGGTTAATATAGCACACGTTGCTGATACTCAAGGGTTAATATAGCACACGTTGCTGATACTCAAGGGTTAATATAGCACACGTTGCGGATACTCAAGGGTTAATATAGCACACGTTGCGGATACTCAAGGGTTAATATAGCACACGTTGCGGATACTCAAGGGTTAATATAGCACACGTTGCGGATACTCAAGGGTTAATATAGCACACGTTGCGGATACTCAAGGGTTAATATAGCACACGTTGCTGATACTCAAGGGTTAATATAGCACACGTTGCTGATACTCAAGGGTTAATATAGCACACGTTGCTGATACTCAAGGGTTAATATAGCACACGTTGCTGATACTCAAGGGTTAATATAGCACACGTTGCTGATACTCAAGGGTTAATATAGCACACGTTGCTGATACTCAAGGGTTAATATAGCACACGTTGCTGATACTCAAGGGTTAATATAGCACACGTTGCTGATACTCAAGGGTTAATATAGCACACGTTGCTGATACTCAAGGGTTAATATAGCACACGTTGCTGATACTCAAGGGTTAATATAGCACACGTTGCTGATACTCAAGGGTTAATATAGCACACGGTGCTGATACTCAAGGGTTAATATAGCACACGTTGCTGATACTCAAGGGTTAATATAGCACACGTTGCTGATACTCAAGGGTTAATATAGCACACGTTGCTGATACTCAAGGGTTAATATAGCACACGTTGCTGATACTCAAGGGTTAATATAGCACACGTTGCTGATACTCAAGGGTTAATATAGCACACGTTGCTGATACTCAATGGTTAATTCTACAGTATAGTCAAGCGGTGTGGCAAACAAAGTTGGACTATGGGTAAACCCCCCCCCCCATTTCCCATGGACATTCCCCTGGGTATAGGTGCGACATTCCTTGGCTAGTTAAAAGTTCACCGGTACATATAAATGGCGCTGATAAGCCTCCCTTTCACCCAACCCCTCAGGCAGTAGATATTTTTGTTTTTACTTTAACTTAAGTAACTTTCTATGTGGGTACTTTTACTTTTAGCTGAGTAACCTTTCAAGTACATACTTTTACTTGAACTTGAGTAAAATTATTCGGCACTTTGTACAACCCTGATTAATAGATATATATATATATTTATAGGTGTGTGTGTGTGTGTGTGTGTGTGTGTGTATGAGCGACTACAAGATACACTACCGGTACTATTTGTAAAGCAAAATCATGTTCACACAGAGGGTTCTGATGTTGCCAGTCAAAAGACTGGGGTGTGTGTGTATGTGTGTGTGTGTGTATGAGCGACTACAAGATACACTACCGGTACTATTTGTAAAGCAAAATCATGCGTAAATACACAGTAATAACAAAGGACAAATAATAATAATAATAATAATAATAATAATAATAATAATAATACAAATCTTAGCATACAGGATTATTGAATACGAGTTTATTTTTGTTTACCTTCTACTCTCCATTTTCTTTCATATCCCCAAGATTTAAGGATATCAGTCTTGGGTATAAATACCCCATATTCCAACTGGAGAACACCTACTGACGTCACTGACCTGCGCACCAGGCGGGAGTGAACATACCTGTTAGTCTATGTATCTTGTTAGTCTATGTATCTTGGGTTGTATAGGGGTATTGGAGGGGGTCTGTCTGACCATTATGTAGTAGTAGCTTACATTAGGATACAAAAGAAGTGGGTGAGGAGAGCTGGAGGGAGGCGAGAGGAGGGTGGAATGGCGATGAGGGTGGAGAGGTTGCAGGAGGAGGAAATTGGGGAGGAGTAGCCTACAGGAGAGCAGTAGAAAGAAGACTAGGGGGGTTCGACCTGGAGGATATGGAAGAAGTGGAGAAGATGAGCAAAGTGTTTAAGGAAGAGATCTGTGCAGCATGCAAGGAGGTCTGTGGAGTAAGGAGAAGAAGGAAGAGAGTGAAAGGTAGAGCATGGTGGACAGAGGAGGTAAAAATATTTGTGGAGGACAAGAAGAAAGTGTATAGAGAGTGGTTGGGTAATAGAGGGAATGAAGATTTAGAGAGTCAGCAACGAGCGAGGTACGTGAAGAGAAAGAGAGTGGTGAAGAGAGTAGTAAAGGAAAGTAAGAGAAGAGTAGATGAGGAATTTGGAAGGAATCTGAGTGTAAAATGGAGGGAATGTAAGAAACTGTTCTGGAAAGAAGGCAAGAAAGTTAGGGAAGGTAGCAAGGGAAACAGTAAGGGTGTGAAAGATAAGAATGGGAGAATGATAATCGAGCAGCATGAGAGTCGAAATATAGAGGGAGTACTTCAACGAGTAGCTAAATGTAAGGAATGAAGCACCAGCAAACATAGTTGGATGGGGTATGGAAGAGAGAAGTAGAGAAGTAGTGGAGGAGGAGGTGGGGATCAGGAGGTCAGAAGTGTGGGCAGCCATGAAAGGAGTGAAGTTGGGGAAAGCACCAGGAACAGTTGGAGTGAGTGTGAAAATGTTGAGGTATGGTGGTGAAGTAGTGATCGAATGGGTATGGAAAATGTGCAAACTAGCATGGGGAGTGCACCTGATGACTGAAAGACAGGCATAATCGTCCCCCTCTATAAGGGTAAAGGGAAAAGAGGAGTGTTGTCGAGGAGCTACAAAGTGACCATACACGGATATACTACACGGACGGCTCGGCAGATCCAGTCTCTGGACGTAGCGGAGCAGCATTCCAAATCAACAGGGAAGCCCACATGTGGAGAGCCCCCGATGGCTGCTCCTCTCTCCAGACTGAACTTGCGGCCATTTTTCAAGCACTAAGACACGCCGAGCCAAAGCAGGGAAACATCCTTATGATCACAGACTCAAGATCATCAGTGGACACAATACAAAGCCGAAGGTACAAGGACAACGTTGGAGTAACAACCAACATATGGGCCAAACTAAGAAACATATCAGATCAGGGCCGACAGGTCACCTTTCTCTGGATCCCTAGCCACGTGGGGGTTCAGGGAAACAAGGAAGCCGAATAAGTGGCCAAAAAAGCAACCAATCTAGCGAACATCACCCTGCAAGTCCACACATCACTGTCGCAAAGAAAAAACAAGACCCGCAAGATGGCTACTCAACTAAGACAACAGGCACGCAGGGCAGTGCTCAATAGTTCCTACTCGGCCCACTGGTACCAGCAGGCAACCTTAGGCAAATCCCTCCAATTGCCTCGCACAGTCAGAAGGAATACCAGGGTGAACTTATACCGCCTTCGGCTGGGCAACCGGTGCCTCACCGAGATCAAGGCAAGAGCCGAGAGGACATGCGAGCACTGCCAGGTACCCACAACTGAGCCACTCCTCCACTATCTTCTCCAGTGCCCAACCACAGAAGAGCTACACAGAAGAACCAACACTCAAGAGACACATCCACAGAGTGAAGAAGCGAAAGGAGCAGCGACCGGAATTGTTCATGAAATAACAGAGAACCACATAGAAGACCTCATTAGGACACTCCAAGAGTATCCCCCACCAAGATGAAAGCCTAGATTAGCTCAAATCCTCACCTAGTCCAGCTCCAGAGCAAGCCTGCCGTCTAGCTACAATATTCAGCTTAGTGAACGGGTCGTCAAAAGACAAAGACCCTGATTAGTTCTCAAAACTAATAAATCATAAACAAACAAAAAACAAAAAATGGAAACCACCGAGGAATATGTCTTCTAAGCGTAGCAGGGAAGGCGTACAGTAGGGTAGTGATTGAGAGAAGGAGAGCGAGAACGGAGAAATTGATAGGTGATGAGCAGGGCGGTTTTTGGAAGGGAAGAGGATGTGTAGGTCAGATTTTTACTCTGAATTGTGTTGTGGAGAAATATCTGGAGAAACAACAAAAGGGATAGGTGATGAGCAGGGCGGTTTTAGGAGGGGAAGAGGATGTGTAGATCAGATTTTTACTCTGAATTGTGTTGTGGAGAAATATCTGGAGAAACAACACAAGGTGTATGTTGCCTTTATGGACATGGAGAAGGTCTACGACAGAGTGGATAGAGAAGGTATGTGGAAAGTACTTAGAATATACGGAGTAGATGGCAAGTTGCTGAAAGCAGTGAAGACCAGAGCAAGTTCTTTGACCCGAATGTTCGGTTGAAACAGGGGTGTGTGACGTCCCCATGGTTGTTTACTGTATATATGGATGGAGTCATGAAAAAAATACAAGGAAGAGCAGTGGATGTTGTTGTGTTGCTGATAAGGGAGGGATATGAGTGGAAGCTACCTGTACTGCCGTTTGCTGATGATACAGTTCTGATGAGCGATAATGAATGGGAGTTGCAGGGTCTGGTAAATGTGTTTTGAACAGTGTGCGAAAAACAGAATCTGAAAGTGAATGCGGGGAAAAGCAAGGTTATGGTCTTCAAAAGAGGTGAAGCCACAGAATGTGAAGTGAAATTGAACGGTCAGGCTATGGAGATTGTCAGCATATTTAAGTATCTGGGCAGTGTGTTGAGTAAAGATGGGACTATTGATGAAGAAGTGCGGGAGAGGGTGCAACAGGGGAAGAGGTAACAAGAAATAGGGTGGTCAGTATGGAAGTAAAGAAGTCCTTACATGACAGTGTGGTAATCCCGAAACTAACTTATGGAAGCGAAGCTTGGACGTTCGGGAATAAACTCAGAGCAAGAGTGAGAGCGGTGGAAATTATTATTATTTTTGTTTTCTATGTGTTTGAGGGAGGCAAAAGACAGAACTGCCTATAGCGAGTGCCTCCCCCATAGTTGAAAGAGTGACAGGGCCAAAATCAAGGGACGTCCGAGCCAAAATGCCTGGACACACTAAGTTTGAAGCAATTTAAGTCATAGGAAGAGAGAAAGACTGATTCTGGGAAAGAGTTCCAGAGCACAGCTGTTGAGTAGAAGAAAGTTTGAGAGTAACGTTTCACTCGTTGGTTGGAGAGTTGCACAGAGTAGGGGTGGGATTGAGTTGCAAGACGGGTACCACGTGCCCTATGTAAAGGAGGTGGTATACACTGTAAAAGCCCTGAGGAACACTGATTATTATAGTAGCGATAGAATGGCGAGAGAGATGCAACATTGCGACGGAGGGAGAGAGACAGCAGAGAGTTGGTGAGTGGACGGGAGTTAATGATACGAAAGGCCTTCCTTTCAACTTTGTCTAGAAGAGCGGTGTGAGAGAAACCTCCCCACACATGTGAACAATACTCAATACAAGGACGCACTATGCCCCTGTACAGAGCAAGAAGCTGTGCAGGGGAAAAGAACCCCCTAAGGCGGTTGAGCACACCCAGCTTCTGGGAGGCTGCCTTACCAAGACTGGTAATATGGTCCTTCCAAATGAGAGCAGAAGAAAGGGAGACACCAAGAATATTGAGAGAAGATGAAGGATTGATTTTTGTATTGTTGAAGAATAAGGGATAGTCTGCTGGAAGTTCCGTACGGGTAGATAGATGGAGAAATTGGGTTTTGGAAGCATTAAAGGTAACAAGGTTTTCTCTGCCCCAATTGGAGATAGTATTTAGATCAGAATTTAAGAGTTCTATGGCTTCATTACGTTTGTCGTTGCGGGGTTGCTGGCTGGGGCGTTCTGAAAAGCTAATGGAGTAGTGTAAAGTTAAGTTGTCTGCATATGAATGGATGGGAATTGAGGTACAGTTGAGATCATTTATAAAAATTAGAAAGAGAATAGGAGATAGGACAGAGCCCTGAGGAACACCGGAGTTTATAGGGTGAGGAAGAGAACGATGGCCGTCCACAACCGTGGCTATGGAACGACCGGAAAGGAAATTAGAGACAAAGGCACAGATGGAGGGATAGAAACCGAAGGAGGGTAGTTTAGAAATTATAGATTTGTGCCAGACTCTATCGAAGGCTGTCGATATGTCTAGTGCAATAGAAAAAGTCTCACCGAAGTCCCGAAAGGAGGATGACCAAGTGTTGGTAGGATATGAAAGAAGATCACCAGTAGAGCGACCCTTAAGGAAGCCATACTGGCGATCTGAGAGCAGATTATGAGAAGAGAAATGCTTAAGATATTTGTAAGCAAGAATAGTTTCAAAAACTTTAGAAAGACAAGAGATGAGAGCAATTGGACTATAGTTGGAGGGTTGAGAGCGGTCACCCTTCTTTGGGACAAGTTGAATGTGTGCAAACTTTCAGCATGAAGGGAAGACGTTAGAGGATAGACAGAGACGAAAGAGTTTGCCTAGGCAGGGAGTCAGCACGGAAGCACAGTTTTTGAGAACAACAGGAGGAACACCGTCCGAACCGTACGCCTTATTAGTATGAAGCCCAGAGAGGGTAGAAAACACATCCTTAGAAGAGATTAGGATATTAGGCATAAGTAAGAGAGAGGAGGGTTGAGAGGGAGGAATAGCACCGGAATCATCCAAGGTGGAGTTTTTAGCAAAAGTTTGAGCGAAGAGTTTAGCTTTGTCAGAGGAAGAAGTGATGGTTGTGCCATCAGAGTGGGAAAGGGGAGGGAAAGACGCGGAAGAGAAATTGTTGGAGAGGTTTTTGGCTAGATGCAAAAAAGCTTGGGAAGAGCTAGAGTTGGATAGTTCAGTGCATTTATTATTGATGAAAGAGTGTTTGGCAAGTCGAAGAACAGATTTGGCTTGATTCCGGGCAGAAACATAGGAAGAATGAGAGTCTTGAGTTTTAAGACGTCGGTACCGTTTGAATGCTTCCTCCTTATTGCGGACAGCAGTAGAACAGGCGTGAGTAAACCAAGATTTTTTAGCATTAGTCGGAGAGAAAGAGAATGGAATGTATGCTTCCATGCCCGATAGGATTACCTCGGTAATGCGTTCAGCACTCTCCGAGGGTCCACGGCCACGGAAACAGAAATCATTCCATGGGAAATCAAAGAAGTACTGCCGGCGAGCCTCCCAGTCGGCAGTGCCAAAGTGCCACAAGCGCCGCCGGCTAGGAGGATCTGGTGGCCGTACTGGAAAGATTGGACGGGTGACAGATAAGTTTATGGTCGGAGGAGCCCAAAGGAGAGAAAAGATCGACAGTATAAGAAGAAGGGTTAGAAGTTACAAGTCAAGAATGTTGCGCCAATCACCGATGCGATCCGGGATACGGGTGGGTTGCTGAACTAACTGCTCTAGGTCATTTAGGATAGAAAAGACGTAGGCTTGTTCACCAGGTTGGTCAGTAGTGTGAGAGGAGAGCCATTGGCGGTGGTGAACGTTGAAATTTCCTAAGATGGAGATTTCTGAGAAAGGAGAAATGGATGGAATGTGTTCCACTGTAGAGTTTAGATAGTCAACAAATTTGGGAAAGTTGGTAGAGTTAGGGGAAAGATAGACAGCACAGAAATATTTAGTAAGAGAATGACAGGAAAGTTTGAGCCATAAAGTTGAGAATTCAGAAGTCGAAATCAGGAACACGAGAGCAAGTGAGTTTGTCGTGCACATATGCACAACATCCGCCTTTGGCTTTGAAACTAGGATAGATAAAGTAGGTGGATACAGAGAAGGGGCTGCTGGATGTTGCTACAGACACCTGAGTTTCGGTGAGGAAGAGCAGATCAGGTTTGTAGGAGAGATGGTGTTCAACAGAGTGAAAGTTAGAGGAAAGTCCGTGAATGTTGCAGAAATCAATAGAAAGAGTAACAGGCCGAGGTCCAGGCAATTTTGTGGGGTCGTCAGGGGATGGTTGGTCGGGTTACTTGAGAAGTGCGTGTGGAGTTACATGGAGGGATAGACAGATAAATGAGGAAGGAAGTGTGGTGTGGAGGTAGATGTGCTGGAAAGTGTGAAAAGGAAGCTGGTTCGGAGGAGGGGCGTCGACTGACGGGGGACAGAGATGCATAGGGCGGTTTGTTCGTGGCCACCCCTTCGGGGGTCACGGTGTCGGTGTCAGGCAATAGATAGATAGGTAAAATAATTATGAACCAATTCTAAAATAACCCATTGCACAAAATGCGAAATACGTAATATGTGTCCTTTGCCCGGTTGTTGTTGTTGTTGTTGTTGTTGCTATTCCCCAAGCTGCCTGGCCGAACAGCCTCAAGGCCAAGGCCATAACCGAGCGCCCCCACAGAACTCTCGCTGCCGACCACAATAAAGCCTGGGTGACTGAAGCCACTCTATGGCGGGGAGCTGAGGAGGGTGCGGAAACGCCCGGGAAACCAAAACCCAAGCCAGGGCCCTGTGCCCCTCTGCAATTATGAAGAGAAAGTTGAGGGGCAAAGGAAAAATGTGACGCTTTGGCTTCCAATCTTGGTAGATTGGGAGGTCAATCCACGGAAGAGACACTTGAGATCTAGAAAATATATAAGTAAAGGAACAGTCCGAGTAAGCTATGGGTATGGCAGAGATCGCTCAGTTCTCTCTGATAGACCAGCCCATCACCCCCTGGTTAACCTTGGGGGTAGCCTCTTCCATAGGAAATTAGTTATTCGAGTTATGTTAAAACTGACAGAGACATATGATAATTTGTTTTAATAAACTAGATAAGTATAAGGAAGTTACAAGATATGTATTGATCATTACAAAATACTATTTTATGCAGGGCCTTGTTAGTTTACGTAATTCAACCCGGTACACTCGGATGCCATAATCTGTAGCCCACTCAGAAAAATTCGTGGACCCCTTGTTTTACATTATGCAAGTATAACCATATGGATTGATTTTTGGATTTAACTTTCTTTCCAATAAATAGTATAAATAGTTTTATAGTTGATGTATAGTCTGCGAATATTTATATATGGGCCAGATACTATGGCATCCACATGTGCATGACACTTATCAAATAACACCGACATTTGTCAAGGGGATGTTAAAACTGCAGACAAGTATTTTATCTTAACAAATTGAAGGTGAATGATATTGGTCGCTGGAATGGGAGGTCGCCGGGATAAAAGGACAATATTTAGGGAGGGAACGCAAGAAGAGTGGAAAATGTAAATTGAAGTCTGGAAAGGAGGTGAGACGAAGGGCGAGTATTAGTTTTGCTGTGTGTATTTTGATTGTTAACCCAATATAATTTTGTCTGCTCTATGGCCGTTTAAAAATGATTCAAGTCAGATAAAAAAATTCTTTATTTTTCAATCATGGGTCGGGTTGGGGTAATCGGTTTGAATAAGCTGCCGTGAAGTGTTATGAATCGTGAGTGGTGTCTCCTGACTAGCATTTAGTGATAAAGCTCTTGGAGTGTACTGCATACGCTCTTTCCCCGTGGTGTGTCGTCTCACTGTGACGTTATTGAGGGCCTGTGATGTTGATCTCTGCGCCTAGGCAGTTTTTCAAGGTAAATGTAATTATTGAATCACATTTCCCATATTAATGTAATTTTGTAATTATGATGAGATTAATGTAATCAAATTTACCGATTTATTCTTTCATCTTTCCTATATTCAAGTCGGGTCATGCCATGTCCAGGGAAGTTAGCTTAGATTAAGCTTAAGGGATTTTTTTCTTCTGGACCCCTATCTCTCTTATGTATAGCCCAATTAATTTTGGGATATTAAGACGTTCGCCCCATAAATTTGGCGATTTTAATACCTTTTTCTCAAATTTTGGTTGTGTATATCAAGATCCTTTGTGTCATTAGGTGTCTGAAAGTTATTTTAGCGTAAGTACTCTGTAAAGATAATTGGTAAGAAATGGGTATATAAAGTGTTCATAATTTACATTAAATGTATAGTGGTGGTAATAAACTCATAACATAAGGATAAACAGGTCAATCTATCAATATACCCAACAATCGCATACCTTTTCATACCTTTTTTATACCATGATTATTTATAGTGTAGGGTTAAGTTAGATTCTTTGTAATATATAACTGGATGGAATGGGAGGTTGCGAAGTATAAGAATCAATATATAAGGAGAACGCAAAAAAGAGTGAAATATGTAAATTGAGGTCTCAAAAAGAGGCGAAACGAATGGCGATGTTATTTTTTATTATTTTTGTTTTTTCGTTCACAACTATTTTCGTCGACTTTCTTGGAGTTCTTGTATCCTTACTTTGGAGCCTGTTAGGATAGTGAAAGTTAGTTTTTGAATAATTTTAGGTAAAATTGGGATTAGTAATTTTAGGTTATATATAACAGCAGGTTACGTTTACAAGTTCCAAAGTTGTGGTCAATTTAGCCTTTGGATGGATTAGGTTTGATTATTTACATTTGGTTTAGTAATATATGATTATATTAACTTCGATTACCTTATGTTTTGTTAAGGTAAGCAGTGGCAAGTTAAATTAGTTTAGGTTAACTAACACAAAATTGTAAGAAAAGGGTGCATAATGTATCCATAAAAAACATACCCATATCATGTTACTGTATATACGTCGTAATAAACTTATCCAATATAAGGATAAAAAGGTAAATCAATACCAATGTACCCAATGATCTGATATGCCTTGTTGATACCCTTAATGTTTTACAATGTAGTGTTTGAAATTAATTATATAGTTTGAAGGAATGGGAGGTCGCCATGATATAATTAAACTAATTAGGGAAGGTACGCTAGAAGGAAATTGGACTTTTATAATTGAGGTCTCTAGAGATGTTATTTTTGTCTGTCTTTTGTTTCGCACACAGGCCTCTTCGGGTTCATTAGAGCCGTCTTAGCCATTCCTGGAAGTTGGTTTAACCCAAACATGTTAAGCTGTTTGGTTATTTTACGTCAACAATGGTCAAGAAGTTGATAAAGCTAGATTCTTTGAAATTTATGGAATAGTTCAAAGGAATGTGATGTCGCCAGGATAACAGGAAACAATGCAGGGAAGGAGACTGAAACATGCACATTGAGGTCTCGAAAGGAAACGAAACGAAGGGCAATATTGTTGTTCTTTACGTCCACAAATACGGTTGTATAATTTAAAGTTGTTTTACCCTTGCTTTGAAGATTATGACGCCTTTGTACAGCTTATTCTGGCTAACGTTGAACGATTGAATACAGTTAATGCAGGATCTGTGGGAATTATAAGGGCACAAACAATGACAATTAACCCTCTGTCTTCCATATACCCCTCCTAATTTGAATACACTCTTCTAATAATAGCCATAAAACAAATTTATTGCGTATTGGATCTTGAAATGGTTAAGCTAACCGAATAATAATTATTAGTCAGGATAGTATAAATTTTAAGGGGGTAGGGGTTATTTTCCTCCTTAGACCTTCAAGCTTTAAAAATAAATAATGATAATAAATAAATTATATTACAACAAATAACACCCAACGGACTCCCTTCGAGATAAATGTGTACTTTTTTCGGCAGACAAATGTCTGAAGGCTTGTTCCCTCTAAATTACAAGTTCGCTATCGCTCGCTAAGTGAAAAATTACACCTAAATGACACGAACCTTCTTAAAATTGACCAACACTAGGGCAAAATGTCTTAAAATAGCCAAACTAATGGGGTGAATATGAGAGAAAGGCGTCCGAAATACCCCCATAGAATAATATGCAAATAGCGATCACAAGAACAGGAGAAGCATAGGAGAACGAAGAAGAAAAAGTCGACAGTAGAGTGGTAATTGAAAAGTAGACAGAATGGATAACAAACACCATCTGAGGAAGAGCACTTTATTGACAACTTTTCGCAGATAGCTTCATCAGGTCACTGACAAATACTTGTACCTAGGAGGCCTTAAACCCCCTCCCCCCCCCCTCCCCCAGACATATTAACTTACGAAAGTTAGGGGTTGCCCGAGCGCCTGGTATTCCCATCACAACACTCTTTTTCACTTTGAGGGGCCGTTAGAAGTCGGAGATATTTGGGGTTGCCACCAACCGACAGATTCTGATCTAACTTACCTAACTTACTGAGCTCAATATGGGACAAATCGAGTCATTAACTTATTTCTGAGCGATCTCAATAAGTTCATATGAGGCGATCGTGTCATATAGGACGGAGGGGGTTAAATATCAGTCATGACAGGTGGCGGGGGAGGAGTGGGGATGTGGGAGTTGCTAGGGAGGAAGGAGGCCGGACAGGGAGGGGGCAGAAGCATGGGGGGAGGGGAGGCGGAGACTAGATATGGGTAAAATACATCAGTAGGCACAAGCAAATCAGACATACAAACATGCATACAGGGTAACAACTCTACTAGTACTAAATAATAATAATCATAATAATAATAATAATAATAATAATAATAATAATGATAACACTAATCGTAACAATTATAATGATAAAATCAGTGATGATAGTGCTAATATAATTTATAGTGCTACTATAGTTAGCGCCAACGAACTGGACAATAATCTTGACCCCTGACCTCTCTGTAACTCAAAAGGGCCTAGAGGAAACATGCTGTAAATATCCACACCTATTTCCTGGTGGACTTTTCCCAAATTATAGAAACGTCAGTCCGATTGCTTTCATTCATTTCGAGTTAAGAAGTTAAGAGGTCAAGATTATTGTCAAGTTTGCTGATGCTACCTATAGCAATGGAGAACATGGAAGGATAGATAACTAAAGAAAAAGAGAGAGAGCAAGAGAGAGAGAGAAGTGCCGGGAGTAGGGAAGATATTAGTTTAATTGTCAAGCGAAAAAGTGGGGTTAGGGTATTTAGTGGGTTGATGTGAAGGTGTGAACAGCTTAAAGAAGGGAAGAGTTCTTCAAAGGTGGATTAAAAGGGAGAGAGAGAGAGAGAGAGAGAGAGAGAGGGAAAGTGAGAGGGAGGTCACATATTTATTAATTTTGTTTTCTATATTCGAACTACTCCCTCTCGGGCAAAGGCCGAGAACCTTTACTCTACACCGCTGAACACGGGGAGACCCGTGAGGTCTTGTTCCAGTCTAGGGAGCGAGACATGCGAAGCACCCCGGCTCGAAGCAATTCCATCTCTGAAGTTGCTTCGCCTCTGCGCTTCACCGTTTCATCCCCCACACTCGGACCCTCACTCAGAACGCCACCTATTGAGCAATTAACTCACTAGGCATTGCGCCCCTGCAACATATTTTGAATATGGGAATATTAATACAATGCTATTTAATCAGGGAACAATGAGGGTATTTGTTTGTCATTTTGGTGTGTTGTGGTGTTACAACCCGGAAGTTATGAGTTGTTTTAATTAGGCCTGGTAAGCACTACGGGTATGGTAACTCCCAAATTGTCACACTAGACTGAATAGATTAGAAGTGAATTCAGTGAGGAGAGTAATAGTCTGTTTAACAGACTTATGCCAAGACTCAGTAGTCTGTTTTAGAGATGGTAGTTATAGTTTATATAGCAGTTTATTTATGGAAGATATTATATCATAAGCCACTTCGATCTTATAAACTTGACCACACCACTAACCCCTTTGTACCAAACTAATGCACATAATATGATGGTTAAAAAAATCAAGATAATTTTAATATTATATATATATATATAATTAATTATAAAAGAAAGGAGTCTATATTATATAAAGAATAGCAAGTAACTAGATTAAAAAAGAAAATAATATATTTATATGAATAGTAATATATAAATTATAATAATTTATCTCTATGAACAAACAAACAAAAATAAAGGAAAAAGGAAAAGAACCTTATATACTAATGTAAACTAATGACACACGTAATAATAGGAATCAGGCTATGACAGACAAGACACTACTCCCTGGTTATCAGCACAGCTAGCGGTATTTAGTAGCACACAATACAGGATAACACCTCCACACAAATCTCCAGGAGCCGATATATCCAAGACGCTGGTTGAGTATATACTGATTTCATATGAATTCAAGATGAATTACAACACCCTCCGTCACAGCCTGAACCCCTTATACACGTACAGAAAGGTAACTAGAAAACAAAAGATTGGCAAGTACAGCGCCATCTATTATTAAGAACATTAAATAATATACAAAATGAATCAATTGACGCACTCAACTGAGACGTCATAGTCGACCCTGGCTGGCACAACAAAACAACTGAGTGCCGAGTCGAAAGGGGTCGAGCACAGCAGAAACTCTCGAAGCTTCACAGTGGCGAGGGATGTGACAGTGGTAATGCACTGAAACTAGGTACAGCACAAATTCCATCCCAATAATATCTTCCCGTTGATATATATATATATATATGTTAGTAAAGCCAGGTAATACATTTTCTTTAATACATACGAGGTTGAAAGAAATGGCAATTTCTGCGTTGGAAATTTTATTATTCAAAGTTTCCAGGTCTCTGATGAGTTTTCGCTGGGTGGCAGGAAGTAGATGAAGGAGATGAGCAAAATTCATGGTGGTACAGGGTTACATTAAAGTACATGAAGATACAGGATATACGACGCGTTTCACTGGACACCCAGCATTATCAAGTAAGGATAGAATGATATAAAAGGTAAACAGGAAGGGTATACAGGGTGTTTTAAAACAACACTGCCAGAGTATGACGACCACATTAATCAAAATATATAATAAACATATTTCTATTCTATTTTTACCAAAAATATAATGTAACAGATATAAATGGTTATTTAGAAATGTAGCAAAACAGGGTTCTGAGCTCAGCACAAAACATATGATACATAATATGAATGATTACCAAGTAAAAAAGGTAAAGAAGAGATATCTAATGACCTAATCACATATGAATAATTACAAAATGAAAGTTACATAAAATTGGTAATAATATTTTGCAATTAGAAGAACACTGCTAAGTATTATAATCCAAGTAGCGTAAACAGATATGCACCATTTGTAACGATGACCAAGAGGTAAAATAATGAATCTCAAGTCTGGGTCAGGTATCCGAACACTGCTATAGGTAATTTAATCGTTCGTGAAACTGTTTGAATGGGAAAACAAATTTCCTGCGCAATTTACTGTTTCAATACAAATACCTCATTACGTTACTATTATCACAGAGTACTAACGAAATATGTCTATCAGTTTTATGGTTGAAGTTTGACGATTTTACGTAGCTGTAGACATACAAGTATACGGTGTTCACTAATGAATATTTAAAATCATCTAATGGTACCCAAAACAAACAATTTACGTCACTTGGACTTATCGAGTATAAAATAACAAAGGCAGAGGACACCTAAATAACGACAATCCATATTTATGTGATATTATAAGGTAAATAAAATCACTATGACAGAAGAAGATAGCACCATGGCCGAGCGGATGATTAAACACATGAGAAGATTCGTTATGACTCCAAAGCTTCGAAGAAAAACTCGAACTGGGATGGGAGGCAAGAGGTAGGCTATTTTGGGGGGAGGGGGGACACTAGCCCGTGTTCAGATTATAGCTCATAGCTGGGTGTCACTAATTATTTTATTCTATGCCGTTTAAATCATTAATGGTATATTATTTTGCATTTTATCCTTAGATAATCTTCTTCGTTATTGTATTTACTAATTAGCAGATGAGGTCTGGCAGTGTTGTTTTAAAACACCCTGTATATAGAGGGTGGAGGATCAGAGGAGGCGAAAATCAGGGGGCAAAAGTCTGCTATTGGTGGAGGGGTATTCTAGGAGAGAGAAAGATAGAACCGCTTCACGCATGCGCACTGGATGCGGGATGGTGGTCGGTTGGCGGGGTCGAAGCTGATTGGCTGCGTGTCGAGGGGCATGGCCTAAGTTGCGTAGTACGTGTGGCGCCTGCAGAAGACGAAGCTGAAGGAGGTAGCGCGGGGGGCTGCGTCATGGGCACCGGGGGGCGAAGGGGGGCGTTAGGTCCTGTAGGAAAGTGTCTTTTGGCAGAAGGAAGGATCTGAAGGTCCAGAGTTTGGTTGTTGATGTTGGGATGTAAGGCTTGGATATATAATGCTTCGAGTATAGGTAATCTCCTTGGGTCACTTTCTTTATCGAGTATGGTCGTGTGTTTCTCTAACGCCTTGCGTGTGAGGTGAGGGTGGTTAGGGGTGAGATAGTGGTCTTTGATGGCTCCAGCCTGAAGGTGAAGAGTTAACCGACGTGAAAGATGAGTCTGCATCATACCAATATAGGAATGAGGTCCACAGTCCTCATAATTACAGGTATGTTGGTAAATGACGTGATCGTCGGTCATCGGGCTCTTTATCTTGGTGGAAGCTGGTTTGTTGCGGAGAACGAGGTTGGAGGTCTTGAGGGATTTGTAATAAATTATTAATTTGATTTTGTTTTCCGGGTTGGTTGGGTGGACATGCTTGGAGATTATTTCTTTTAAGACGGCCTCGTCATTTTTGTGTTCAGAGGACATACAATTGCGGTAGAAGATCTTAATTTCATTGGGGGGGTCAATGTTGGGAGGGCTTTGGGTGTACCATTTATCAAGATGGTGGTTAATGGTGCTGGAGATGTCGGAGTTGGAGTATCCGTTATTTACTAAAACTTGGGATAGTCTTTCTAGTTCCTGGTGGGTGTCGGCCCAGGTAGAGCAGTGCGTGAGGGCTCTCCTAACATAGGCGGAGATGGAGGATAGAAGATAACGGCGGGGGCATTCACTATCGCCGTTGAGGCATTATCCTGTGTTAGTTGGTTTAATGTAGACGGTGGTTTTGAACCCATGGTCGTTCAGAGCTACGAGGATGTCGAGGAAGGGGAGTTGTCCATTGTTTGATTTTTCAAAGGTGAAGTTAAGTCCGGAGGAGGTCATGAAGCGACGCTGGAGTTCCTGTAGTTCGTGGAGGTCCTTGATTTGCACGAAGATGTCATCCACGTATCTACAGTAGACGGCGGGTCGTTGGGCAGCTAGGAGCTCTTCCTCGATGGTAGCCATAACAAAAATCGCAAAAAGAACTCCTAGGGGGCTGCCCATCGCCACACCGTCTATCTGCTTGTACATGTTGCCCCGGGGGCAAAGGAAGGGGGCCTCCTTGGTACATAGCTCCAGTAGTGTTTTCAGGGCCTTCCCCGGGATGTGCAGTGTTGGTGTATCAGGGCAATGGTAAATTCGACGTAGAATCATGTCAATGGTCCTATCCACTGGCACGTTGGTGAACAGGCTTTCTACGTCGAGAGAGGCGATTGTGTGGTTGTTGTTCCGGGGGGCGTCTCGTAAAATTTCCAAGAAATCGTGGGCTGAGTTAAGGTTGTATTGGCTGGGCATGTAGGGGGTGAGGAGGTTGTTCAGGGCCAGATCGCGAGACGTCTTAAAAGAAATAATCTCCAAGCATGTCCATCCAACCAACCCGGAAAACAAAATCAAATTAATAATTTTTTACAAATCCCCCAAGACCTCCAACCTCGTTCTCCGCAACAAACCAGCTTTCACCAAGATAAAGAGCCCGATGACCGACGATCACATCATTTACCAACATACCTGTAATTATGAGGACTGTGGACCTCATTCCTATATTGGTATGACACAGACTCATCTTTCACGTCGGTTTACTCTTCACCTTCAGGCTGGAGCTATCAAAGACCACTATCTCACCCCTAACCACCCCCACCTCACACGCAAGGAGTTAGAGAAACACACCACCATACTCGATAAAGAAAGTGACCCAAGGAGATTACCTATACTCGAAGCATTATATATCCAAGCCTTACATCCCAACATCAACAACCAAACTCTGGACCTTCAGATCCTTCCTTCTGCCAAAAGGCACTTTCCTACAGGACCTAACGCCCCCCGTCGCCCCCCGGTGCCCTTGATGCAGCCCCCCGCGCTACCTACTTCAGCTTCGTCTTCTGCAGGCGCCACACGTACTACGCAACTTAGGCCACGCCCCTCGACACGCAGCCAATCAGCTTCGACCCCGACCAACCGACCACCATCCCGCATCCAGTGCGCATGCGTGAAGCGGTTCTATCTTTCTCTCTCCTAGAATACCCCTCCACCAATAGCAGACTTTTGCCCCCTGATTTTCGCCTCCTCTGATCCTCCACCCTCTATATATACCCTTCCTGTTTACCTTTTATATCATTCTATCCTTACTTGATAATGCTGGTTGTCCAGTGAAACGCGTCGTATATTCTGTATCATCATGTACATTCATGTAACCCTGTACCACCACGAATTTTGCTCATCTCCTTCATCTACTTCCTGCCACCCAGCGAAAACTAATCAGAGACCTGGAAACTTTGAATAATAAAATTTCCAACGCAGAAATTGCCATTTCTTTCAACCTCGTATGTATTAAAGAAAAAAACACATATATATATATATATATATATATATCGGTATATATATATATATATATATACATTCATACACACATACACACGTACATACATATACACATATATACACACACACACACACACATACATTACTAAGGAACTCTTTACCCAAGGCCTTAACCTTGGTAGAGCTCTCGTCTCACACACGAGGGGTCGGGGGTTCAATCCCCGGCCGGGCGGAGACAAATTGGGCTTGTCTCCTTTCATGTGTTAGCCTCAGTTCACCTAGCTGTAAATAGGTACCTGGAATAAGTGGACGACGTTGTGACGTCCAATCTGGGGTTGGCAAAAAATGGTACAAGGCGAGATGGGTATCATATGGTTCACCTAAGCTGATGGCTACCTAAGCCTTCGGGCGAGACGGTACCGTCTATAGTGAGAATGGTACCATACAGATCCACCCTAAGCCTTCGTTTCCAATGTCGCCAATTGGCTAAAATACAGACTACACACACATCCACAGCCATTCCAACAGTACATAAAACACTTAACATGCATTTCACACAATACATTCCCAGTTAAGGAGGCGCGATAATAATGAGCTTAGCTCGCATTGCGTGGATTCCCCTTGACGAACAAGTAACTGAGTAACACGTAAATATACACATACATACATTAACACACACACAAAGACACACATACATACTGTCTATACAATTATACACACACACACACACACATATACACATACATACATATACCATACAGTAAATATGGTAATAGTAAGAATAGTTAACACAAAGAAATGAAGCATTGTTCTTCATTGGCGTTGGATATTCCCGCGTAAAGGTGGTAGCTGAGGGTAAACAAAGGCCGGCAATATGGCCGCGACAGAAGGAAGGAAATTGAGAAGTAGGAAGGATATAGATGGGGAAGAGAGTGAAGAATGTGAAGGATCCCAAGGAGGAGAGGTATGTGGAATGTTAGGAAAGGTTATTATGAGACTGAAGGCTTTGGAGGAGAAAATAGAGAATGTGGTGATTAGGGATAGAAAGGGAAAGAGAGGCGGTAATAGAAAGACTGAAAAGAGAAAATAAAGAATATAGAGAAAAGGCGGAAAGGGAGATAGAACAACTTAAAGAGGAGAATGAAAGACTAAGGAAAGGATTGGAAAGGAATCACGATAGGACAGAAAAAGTGGAAGTAGAAATGAATGAAATGAAAAATGCTTGGGGAAAAAAAGTAGAGGAAACAGAGGTTAGTCTTAAAACTATTATGGATGAACAAAAGGAGTGGCAGGGTAATAATCTAGGAAAGAAAGCAGTGAAGGCCATAAGGCAAAATGAGAGACAGGTAACTGATATAGTGGAAAAGAAGAGATGTGTGATAATGTTTGGAGAAGTGGAGGAGGAGATAATGGACAGAAATGACAGGAAAGTTGCAGAAATGAAGAAGGTTGACGACATGTTAGAGGTGTTGGAAAGAGAAGGAAAGGAAGGTTGGAAGAAGGAGGTGGAAGATAGTTGGAGGTTGGGAAAGTATAAGAAGGGGGAGAGGAGGCCTATTAAAATTAGATTTAAGTCTACGAAAGCAGCAGAAGAGGTATTGAGGAACAGCTGGAAACTGAGTCAGGAAGGGAAATACACCAAAGGTTACATTAAGGAAAGACTTGAATGCAGAAGAGCGCGATAATATGAGAGAAATAGCAAAGGAAGTGAGAGAAAAGAACGATAATAGGTCAGAGGTAGATAAAATACATTTTTTCTACCGAATTATCGACTGGAAAGTGAAAAAAATGGTACATGAAGAGGAGGGGAACGAATGAGGAGGAGGAGGAGGACGAGAAGGAAAGGGAGGGGGGGGGGGGAGGAGGGAGAGGGGGGGGGGGGGACGAGAGGGAGGAAAGGGAAAGGGGAGGAGAGGGGGCGGGGGAGAGAGAGAGAGGGAGGCGGGGGGGGGGGCGAATTTATTAGGAGGGGGAGTTGGTGAAGAGGAGGGATTAAGTAGAGTATTACACTATTTACATTATATGGGAGGGAGAAGAGGAGAGGTAGTGGAGTAAGAGGTGGGGATCAGGAGGTCAGAAGTGTGGGAAGCCATGAAAAGAGTGACGTTGGGGAAAGAACCAACAGCAGATGGAGTGTGTGGGGAAATGTTGAGGTATGGTGGTGAGATACTGATCGAATGGGTATGGAAAATGTGCAAACTAGAATGGGAGAAGATGTTACGTCCTGGGATATATAAACACTGGGCTCTTTCTATTGGACTAGGTATGCGGCAACAAGCAACACCGGAAAACACTAGATCCAACCCTTAACTATAAACCCAGGCAACAAACCACCCTAAACCGTCAAGAGTCCTGCCTGGACAACGAGGTATCCTAGGACTCGGTTACAGGGTGCACGCACTATAGACTGCTGATAGTCAAGCAGGCTATATAAAAGATCACACAATTAACCCGTATAGCCCCAGCGACGCGCCTGACGCGTCGGCGATGTATGTAACGCACAGCCCCAGAGACGCGCCTGGCGCGTCACCCTAATTGCGCCGACCGTAACCTCAGGTGTAGCCACTCAAGAGGGCTCAGATTTGTATGGGAACTGTGTACGTATCCCACGCAACCGTGCCGATGGTTGAAAACTCTCAAAGTCCACGTGCGTGCGCGCGAGCGCGCAATAACCTGTTTTTTTGGGATAATTGCCTTCAATTTTTTACTCTTGGAAAATCCATTTTCGGGGGCCCTGTAGGACCATTTTTTAAGCTTTTTGAACGGTTTTTCGTGGTTTTTCCTTCATTCCTAACCCATTCGCTATTGTTTCTGGAATAAAACCATTTTTTGAAAACCGGCCAGGTTCTGGTGCGCAAACATTACAAAACTAGCCGGGGCTCCACGGGTTAAGTTGACTTATAGCTTCAAGGAAAAGATAGATAACGGAATTAAATTGCAGAAACAATTTAATAACAAACTAGAAGAAAGTACATTTAACGTTACGTTAATTAATACAACTAATCACCCCTGCGTGAAAGAAGGTGAAAGCAAACAGTCCTCAAAACATCGTACAGGTAGACAAGATGCAGGTTTCTAAACTGCATGCAGCTACTGTAGGATCTGATGCTTAGCAAAGAAAGTAAGTTACGGATTTAGAGAACTCTTAACTCATAAGCAGGAATAAATACTAGTGATAGGCCATTCAGTGTATAATGGCATAGGTATAATTAAATAAAGGCAGCAACTCGCAAAATAACAACATACAGGTGTGCTTCTCACTCTTAGTCAGGCAAGCCTGCTCGGACAGAGTCTCTAAGCCACACCCTGACTCACAATGCTCACAAAGACGGTAAACTGTGGCACAATAACAAGCATGCAGAAATAATAAACCCCTAGCAGATAATCTGCCAGGTGGCAGAGGTCTAGCCGGAAAGATATAGGCTTCGGATACCCGGGCTGAGCCACCTGCTCTAGCCTAGGGACGTTCCCAAGTCTGTGCGCCAAATTACTCTAATTGAAAGGGTGCTCTCTTGAGAGACTCAGATCCCAAGTATCTGACTCTCTCCTGGCGACCCTAAAACAAAAGCAAGACGTGCTAGCGCAGTGCTGAGTGGACTAGGCAAGGGCCCTCACACAACACAACACTAGACACACAGGGACACAGACAAGAAAATGCCCCCAGACTCCCACGGGTATCCTAGTAAAGTCGTGCGGGTCCACAGGACTCGCACCAGCAGACTTTACTTAAAGGATCGCAAAAAGCCTCCCCTCCGGTCTAGTCCCTGCTCACCTGCCACAAGAACACACTAGCAAGCATGAAACCACCAAATATGAGACAACAAAAAAGCTTCCTAGGTCTCATTAACAATTACGTCTCTGCATAAGGCCCAAAATCCTATCTAATTATCTGAGAGCTCGTCGTTAATACAATAATAGATATAAGGTCTATCAAGGGGATGGGATAATTAAATAGATTGGTGAAGTAGTGGAAGGAAGGTATACAAAGTAAGAGAGAAAGTTTCTAAGTGGGGTTGAGAGGGATAGATATCAAGGGGGTCCGAAGGGTACGACAGTCAGGTGAGCTCTGAGTCTTGAATCTGTCTGGACCCCACCCTAGGCATGCGAAATACATCCCATGCTTGGCAACACTCAACACCGTTGCTGGGTCAAAATCCTCTACCCCTTGCGTGAGTCGAAACTAAGCCTAACGTTGCGATCAAATTGGCAACATCAGGCTCGTCCCAAGCTAGACTCTCCGCGCCCGGGCGATGCAACGTCCCCCAGCCGGTCTCTCTCTCCCGCTCGTCTCCTCCCACTCTCACTAGACTTACATCTTATATATTATAATGAAACAATCAACTATCGAGAATAAAATATACTAAGATGCATTGGTTAAGAATAAGGGCAGCTTCAAGCTGTGAAACAACATAAGAATATCCCAGACATTAATTACATTGTCGTAAGATATATACTAAGGAAAAGCCGGCCGGCCGGCTGCTGCCAGCCGGTTTCTAAACGGCTGGGCAGCCGACACGCGAGCATGCCCGCACGTGGTTACTATGCAGGAGTGTCACACCTCCCCCAAGATATAAAACACTTGACTAAGTTCTTCATATCTAACAGAAAGCTTCTCATAGTACCACACACTGTTGCGACACAAGGCACTATATATACAAAAAATTAAGACTGTTGCACTCCACCGAGCAAGTTCAACTAACTTAGCGACAATAAGCGAAAACGTTCAACTTAGATACTGCTACAACATATTATACAAAATTCTACAGGTTATAAAAATAAAGAGTTTTTATAAGGTTTTTTGCTTTTTTAATTTGTTTTTGGCGGCTGCACTTACAGGGGCAAGCCTATTTTACTCCACTCTCAATACACACTGACTGAACGGCAAGGGTTCTCCTGCAAAGAAACCCTCCCGTGACAAACAATCAACCAAAACATTATCAGTGCCATTAGCATGCCACACATCCAACTTGTGTCCTGGCAGCAAAACAACACCTGGCACTGATAAACTGCCCAGTTCATCACAAGACTGGCATTTCTCTTCGCTCTTTCCGGCAACGGGGCCTGCCAATTACCTTTCACTAGTTCTACCTTCGTGATAGGCGATGCAGCCCCGAGGCGGTCTATGGTGTCGTGAACTCTCGATAAGGTATAGGCGTCTGTCAGGGATAATGCACACACACTCTCGCAATCAACACACTCACTGATCATGCCACTTAACACCGGTTGCAAAGTTACAGGCAACGACCACTCACGACATTCCTTATCCCTCAGACCCTTCGTCAACACGTAACCCAGCTCTGCTTGCACCACAGGCTGTCGAGCAGGATTTATACGGTAGGGAGCCATTTCAACCTTGCACTGTCTCCAGCCTCCATGTCGGATTCTACTTCGTACATCAGGCCTGGAGAATGAACAAACATGCGAAAGTACTGCCATAGCCTAGTAAACAACTGCCTTGCACTGTCTCCACGAACAACATGCCTAGTGCCCTCCCACAACCCAGCCGAGACCGCAGCTTCTAACCTGTAGTCTCCCTCCTTCTCCACCTTCGTCCCTAGAACAGCCAGGTCATGAGAGGGACAATCAGTACCACCTGTGCAGTCACTCCCATAGTTCATTATTGCGAAGGCTTCCCCGCCGATACGGTACATGCACACCCCCGCCTTTCTTACGACTACATCTGCCTGCGCAGCATCACCGCTTTTAGCGACATGGCCAGATACAGTCGGTCTATGGTAGGGCTGTTGCAATTGACTAGAGCAGCATTGGGAGGCTATGCGACGACTGGGCACTTCTATGCCACAGCCAACCTCACCAATCTGCTCAAAGTCCTCCTTTTGACCACCACCCTTGGCAGCCATGGGTCGACCCTGACCTGGCAACCATGCCAAAGCCTCGTCGCCCACCTTGAACCACCGAAACAACGAGGCTAACGGTCTTTCAACATTCACGTGACCTGCCCGCGGAACATCTTGCACCGCCCGAGTTGTGAGGCTCAGGGGCTCGGCACGACCAGTGGGGTATGAACCGAGCTGGTGCTGGAGCGCTGCACACTGCTGCTCAGGCAGGTGCTCTAGCGCTTCCACAGCCACCAGACTCGTGTCCCCCGCCCACTGCTCCGCCGAGACATGACAATCCCTACTCTCCTCCACCTGTGCCCTACTGCCCCCCTCTCCATCTCCACCTTGGCCGCTGCAGACCAACGCAGGGACAGTTGGCTGCTCAGGTGGTTGCCTCACAAACTCCTCCAACAGGTTCACATGACATGTTTCCCCGTCCTCGTGTTTGATCTCGACAGCACCATTACCACACTTCTGAACTTCCGGATCCTCCAACCGCAGTTTACAAATATCTGAGGGAACCAACCTGTCTAGATGCTTCCGAAGCAACCCAAGTCCCCCCCCCCCCATATCAAACTGAGCAACCCTTTTTTCTCTCCGTGTGTAACGTTGCTGCCTCGGAGCCTCTTCCTGCCCTACCTCCTCACTAGCTGTGACAGGTCCTGGGGCCTCTCCAGACTCTAACATAGGTGCCAATAATGAGTCACCAAGAAACACTGCCGGCTCAAAACTCTCCAATTGACCAACACTTCCCGTTTTCTTGTGACCTTTCCTCCGCGGTTTGATAGACTGAGGTGGTGGCTGCAAGGCTCCGGATGTCTGAGAACGCGTCACAACACACGCCATGGTTTGTACGGTACACTTCTCAACCCACTCCTGTTCTTCCCTACTAACGTCGGCCGCCTTCTCGGCAACGACCAAGGGTGAAACCTTAGAAGCAGGCACCGCAAAGTCGTTGCCGAGAAGGAGGTCGACGCCCCCAACAGGCAAGTTCTCTACGATTCCGACATCCAGCTCCTTCGCCACACCACCCACCTCCAGCTCCATCCGCACCAGCGGGTAGGACTTCATAGCATTGATCCCCTGAACTACCACCACCCGAGCAGCGTTAATCGGCCTACCAGTAAAGTTCTTTAACAAGGTCTGAGAAGCCCCCGTATCACGCAATAGCTTAACTCCTCGCTTTTCGCCAGCCCACCTCACAAAACCATGCCCTCTATGACCCCCAAAGACGTCGCGGACAGGGTTCGAGCCTTCCGGACTCTTGAACACAGGCTGTGTCCCAACCTCTGACGAACTACCCTTGGCAAACTCAGAAGATATAGGCGACACCCCTATGCTGCGGACCAATGACACAACCTTGTTTGGTGACTTGTTCAGACAAGCATTTGCAAAGTGACCCTCCTTGTGACATGCAAAGCACTCTTTACTCTTTGGTTTCCCTTGAGAGTGGGAGGTACCATTAGACTTCTTATACGGGACGGTATTTGGTTTATGTTCAGTTTTATTGTCAGTGCTAGATGGTTTTGTGTATTTATGTGTATCAAAATTCTTGGGAGGGGGAGGGGTACGATCCTTTGCACCCGACTCACTCCTAGCTGCTGCTCCACACCCTCGAATTAATGACAGTCGGAGGTCAGCCATTTCTGCTGCCTCCTGGAGAGTTCTAGGATTTTTTTCCTTTATATTTAATGTTAAGTCCCCGCCTGTGCACTTAAAGAACTGCTCCAAGAGAACCAGCTCACTCAACTCCTCAAAAGTAGCTGCCCTCTCAGAACGCAGCCAATGTCGTAGTGCATCAGACAAGTCCCGGGCGTGTTCTAGGAAGGTACTATCCTTGCCCTTAGTAACACCCCGAAACTTCAAGCGGTAAGTTTCTGGTTGTAACTCATAGGCCCGTAGCACAGCCTTCTTTAGCTCATCATAAACTACACAGGACTCTAAAGGTAGTGCATCATACGCTTTTAGCCCCTTTCCTAGGAGTCTTGATGAAACTAATGCTGCCCACTTTTCCTGAGGCCACTGGTGTTCCTGACACTTCTTCTCAAATCGCATAAAAAACTCAGTTACACATGATTCATCGAACACAGGAACTAGTTTAAGCAGGTGCGACAATGATTGGTCCCGATGTCTGTTACCTCCCCCAATATTTCGCCCTGTTACCTCCACACGAGATCTCTCCAGCTCCCTGTCAGCCCGATACCTAGTAGACTCTGCCTGCAGTTCAGCCTCTCGTATAGCTGTTCTCTCTGCGGCCTCAGCCTGCACACTAGCCTGTCTCTCGGCAGCCTCAACCTGAACTCTAACCTGTCTTTCGGCGGCCTCAACCTTGGCCATCTCAAGCCGAAACAACAAATCTGGAGTCAATCCTTGAGGAGGGGAAGGTGCATTAATGGAGAGGGTCCCTGTGATTGAATTCCACGCTGCCAGTAACCATCAACTTGGGGGTATGTACTAAATTCAGGCACCCTGACGTTTGATATGGGGGTAGAGTGGAGGGGGGGCTGGGGACCGGGGCCCCCAGTCGCCTCTCCACCCAGGTCTCTCCCTTCTAAATCCAATATCAAAGTCCTCAGCTGATCTTTCCTCATGCCACTTAAACCCTGGTGACCCTGAAGACCTGCCACACACTTTAAGCCATACTTATTCAGCTTTAACACCCTGGCAGCGGTAAGGTGCACCTCTAAAAATCTTCTAGCACCCTCCTCGCTATCGACTAGCCACTCCACAGGTCTTTCTCCCTCCGAGCCTGTATCGTGACCTGACCCACCACTATGTTCTGATGTATTAGACATGTTTGTGCACTGCAGTAATTATCACGGTTATAGAATGTGCCTTATCTCCTATGCAAATATGTATATACTAATGATATTTAAAGTCTTTTATGTGTTATATTGGTTGCTCCAAAAAAAAAACTCTATGTCCACTGTATTCCTCTAATCATAAGGAATCTCAAAACAAATGACCACTATATTCCTCTGTTCAGTAAATCCTATGCAAGGTCGCCATTTGTTACGTCCTGGGATATATAAACACTGGGCTCTTTCTATTGGACTAGGTATGCGGCAACAAGCAACAACGGAAAACGCTAGATCCAACCATTATCTATAAACCCAGGCAACAAACCACCCTAAACCGTCAAGAGTCCTGCCTGGACAACGAGGTATCCTATGACTCGGTTACAGGGTGCACGCACTATAGACTGCTGATAGTCAAGCAGGCTATATAAAAGATCACACAATTAAGTTGACTTAAAGCTTCAAGGAAAAGATGAATAACAAAATTAAATTGCAGAAACAATTTAATAACAAACTAGAAGAAAGTACATTTAACGTTACGTTAATTAATACAACTAATCACCCCTGCGTGAAAGAAGGTGAAAGCAAACAGTCCTCAAAACATCGTACAGGTAGACAAGATGCAGGTTTCTAAACTGCATGCGGCTACTGTAGGATCTGATGCTTAGCAAAGAAAGTAAGTTACGGATTTAGAGAACTCTTAACTCATAAGCAGGAATAAATACTAGTGATAGGCCATACAGTGTATAATGGCATAGGTATAATTAAATAAATGCAGCAACTCGCAACATAACCACATACAGGTGTGCTTCTCAATCTTAGTCAGGCAAGCCTGCTCGGACAGAGTCTCTAAGCCACACCCTGACTCACAATGCTCACAAAGACGGTAAACTGTGGCACAATAACAAGCATGCAGAAATAATAAACCCCTAGCTGTTAATCTGCCAGGTGGCAGAGGTCTAGCCGGAAGGATATAGGCTTCGGATACCTGGGCTGAGCCACCTGCTCTAGCCTAGGGACGTTCCCAAGTCTGTGCGCCAAATTACTCTAATTGAAAGGGTGCTCTCTTGAGAGACTCAGATCCCAAGTATCTGACTCTCTCCTGGCGACCCTAAAACAAAAGCAAGACGTGCTAGCACAGTGCTGAGTGGACTAGGCAAGGGCCCTCACACAACACAACACTAGACACACAGGGACACAGACAAGAAAATGCCCCCAGACTCCCACGGGTATCCTAGTAAAGTCGTGCGGGTCCACAGGACTCGCACCAGCAGACTTTACTTAAAGGATCGCAAAAAGCCTCCCCTCCGGTCTAGCCCCTGCTCACCTGCCACAAGAACACACTAGCAAGCATGAAACCACCAAATATGAGACAACAAAAAAGCTTCCTAGGTCTCAATAACAATTACGTCTCTGCATAAGGCCCAAAATCCTATCTAATTATCTGAGAGCTCGTCGTTAGTACAATAATAGATATAAGGTCTATCAAGGGGATGGGATAATTAAATAGATTGGTGAAGTAGTGGAAGGAAGGTATACAAAGTAAGAGAGAAAGTTTCTAAGTGGGGTTGAGAGGGATTGATATCAAGGGGGTCCGAAGGGTATGACAGTGAGGTGAGCTCTGAGTCTTGAATATGTCTGGACCCCACCCTAGGCATGCAAAATACATCCCATGCTTGGCAACACTCAACACCGTTGCCGGGTCAAAATCCTCTACCCCTTGCGTGAGTCGAAACTAAGCCTAACGTTGCGATCAAATTGGCAACATCAGGCTCGTCCCAAGCTAGACTCTCCGCGCCTGCTCGAAGCAACGTCCCCCAGCCGGTCTCTCTCTCCCGCTCGTCTCCTCCCACTCTCACTAGACTTACATCTTATATTATAATGAAACAATCAACTATCGAGAATAAAATATACTAAGATGCATTGGTTAAGAATAAGGGCAGCTTCAAGCTGTGAAACAACATAAGAATATCCCAGACATTAGTTACATTGTCGTAGGATATATACTAAGGAAAAGCCGGCCGGCCGGAAGCCGCCAGCCTGTTTCTAAATGGCTGGGCAGCCGACACGCGCGCATGCCCGCACGTGGCTACTATGCAGGAGCGTCACAAAGAGGAATGCACCCGATGACTGGAAAACTGGCATAATAGTCCCCCTATATAAGGGCAAAGGGGAAAGAGAAGTGTTTGGTAACCACCGAGGAATATGTCTTTTAAGTGTAGTAGGGAAGGTATACAGTAGGGTAGTGATTGAGAGTTTTAGAGTGAGAACGGGGAAATGGATAGGCGACGAGCAGGCAGGTTTTAAGAAGGGAAGAGGATATGTAGATCAGATTTTTACCCTGAATTGTGTTGTGGAGAAATATCTGGAGAAGAAACAAAACGTGTATGTTGCCTTTATGGACTTGGAGAAGGCCTATGACCGAGTGGATAGAGAAGGCATGTGGAAAGTATTTAGAATATACGGAGTAGATGGCAAGTTGCTGAAAGCAGTGAAGAGCATGTATGAGGGTGCAAAGACGGCAGTACGTGTGGAGGATGAGCAGAGCGAGTTCTTTGACCTGAGTGTTTGGTTGAAACAGGGGTGTGTGATGTCCCCGTTGTTGTTTACTGTATATATGAATGGAGCCATGAACACATTACTAGGAAGAGCAGTGGATGTTGGTGTATCGCTGAAAAGGGAGGGAAATGAGTGGAAGCTGCCTATACTGTTGTTTGCGGATGATACAGTTCTGATGAGTGATAATGAATGGGAGTTGCAGGGTCTGTTAAATGAGTTTGGAACAGTGTGCGAAAAACGGAATTTGAAGGTCAATGTGGGGAAGAGCAAGGTCTTCGAAATGGGTGAAGTCACAGAGTGTGAGGTGAAGTTGAACGGTCAGGCTATGGAGATTGTCGGCTCTTTTAAGTATCTCGGCAGTGTGTTGAGTAAAGATGGGACTATGGATGAAGAAGTGCGGGAGAGGGTGAAACAGGGGAAGAGGGTTGTAGGAATGTTGAAAGCAGTAACAAGAAATAGAATGGTCAGTATGGAAGTGAAGAAGTCCTTGCATGACAGTGTGGTAATCCGGACACTAACTTACGGAAGCGAAGCATGGATGTTCGGGAAAAGACTCAGACCAAGAGTGAGAGAGGGTGGAAATGAGTTATTTGAGAAGTGCATGCGGAGTTACATGGAGGGATAGACAGACGAATGAGGAAGTAAGAAGGAGGTGTGGTGTGGAGGTAGATGTGCTGGAAAGTGTGAAAGGGAACAACTTGAGATGGTTCGGCCATATGTAACGTATGGAAAGCGAGAGATTGACTAAGAGGGTGTACGAGAGCGAGGTGGAAGGACAGAGAGGGAGAGGTGCACCGAGGGAGAGGTGGAAGGATGGAGTGAGGATGTATATGAATGAAGGCGGTGCTGGTTGGGAGGAGGGGCGTCGACTGACTGGGGACAGAGGTGCATGGGGGCGGTTCGTTCGTGGCCACCCCTTCGGGGATCACGTCGTCAGGCAATAGATAGAAGATAGATTACATTATTTACACTAATATTCTTCCTATTTAAGAGACTTATGATTTTCAAATTTCAATTATTTTGTTCAAATATTTAACATTTGTAGATACATGTTTTGTTTGTATTATACAGTAGATATACTTTATTAATTTTAGTATTTATGGTAGTTCCTGACATTGTTTTCGTGAAGTTTTCGAACATCGAAAAATTAAGATGATGGCTCCCCTCAAATATATATAATTATAATCATACTATACTGTAAGTATATATATATATATATACATACACAAGATCAAAAACACATGAAGCCTTTAATTACTTTAGAAACATCAGAAATCATGCCAAAACTGTATTAAACCTAACTAAATCAAACTTTCTCCACAAGCAGGCAAATAAACTTCTAAATAATCCAAATGATAACAAAATATTTTGGTCTACTCTTAACTCATTTAAATCCAACTTCACTACTGCTTCATCCATTCCACCATTAAAATCTCCGACTGGCAATCTTGTAAGTGACCCACGAGGTAAAGCTAACCCTCTTGCAGATATTTTCTCCACCAACTCAACCTTAGATGAAATAAATCAAGATGTCCCTGTACTTAATTTTAATTCGCCTGAAATTCCCTCACTTAATATTATTCTGGCTAAAGTTAGAGGATATAATATATTGTAAGAAGTATTTTGGAATATAGGAGGTAAAATCATCCCAATGGGCGACCTCATACGGAGCATAATTATGTCCGTAATGTTTTGTCCGACTCGTTTGATTGAAGGCTAGATATTGGTCTTGGCGGACACTACATAACTATTGCCAGGGTCTATTATCCCCATGAGGATTATGACGTATTTTGACAGTTATGTTATGGCTCTTGTCAGATGATTGTATTCACATTAGTACAAAGGAGTACAAAGGAAATCAAGCAACAACAGATCTAGTGACCCTTCTAGGTTGCTTGTCCTCCAAAACACTGAGGATCAAGTGTCCAAACAGTGGTTTAGAGTGGGTAAGGGAACATTGGAAAGGGAATTACTGCCCTGGAACTAATATCCGTGGCAGGATTAGGAAGTTAGTAGGGGACAGATGGGTTAGTAACTGAGGGGGGGATAAAATAAAGTTATTCATTTACAAACGCAGTCAGTCGCGGGTTTGATGCGAGATATTTGTCTAGGCGGAGTTTAAATGAATCAACGGTGATGCAGTCTATAACGTTTCGGGGAAGCCCATTCCACAAGTTGACAACTCGATTGAAGAAGAAATTCTTAGATTCGTGTGAGATAAAAGATTTACCAATAATTTTGCAACCGTTTCCCCGCGTGTAATTAGATTGGTCGATAGTGAAGTACTTACTACAGTTCATATTGTCGATGCCTTTGATGATTTTGAACACTTGAATTAAGTCACCTCTTAATCTGCGCTGGGTTAAGGGAAATAGATTTAATTCTCTAAGACGCTCTTCGTATGGTTTGTTCTTTAGGCTAGGTATTTTGGTAACTCTACGTTGAACTCGTTCTAGCTTGTTTATATCTTTTTGGTAATAAGGGCACCAGGATTGAACGCAGTATTCCAGAAGAGGGCGGACTAAGGAATTGTAAAAGGTTAGGATAACTTCTTTGGATTTATGCTCAAATGACCTGCCTATAAAGCCAATTATTTTGTTTGCCTTCTTAACAACTTCTGAACATTGTTGACTCGGTTTTAGGTTACTCGATATTGTTACACCCAGATCGGTTTCTCTGTTTACATTCTTAAGCTGAGTGCCATTCATCGAATAGTTTGCTTTTTCGTTTAGGTATCCGATATGTAGTACTTTACATTTATCCGCATTGAAACTCATTTGCCAAATTTGGGCCCAACATGACAATTTATCTAGATTGTGTTGCATATCGTCAACTTGTTCTTTTGAGAGTACGCTATTTGCAATTTTTGTATCGTCAGCAAATTTTGAGATTGTGCAGGTGAGACCCTCATCTATGTCGTTGATGTAAATTAGAAAGATAATTGGTCCTAATACTATTAAGGGTGTAGGGACGCTAGAGGGTAACTTGGAATAGTATTTAAGCTTTTGATGACCACAGATCTTTTTTATGTAGCATAAAATCGTCTAATGATAGACAAATTATAAATAAATCGCGTCGTTATCCTCAGAGGGTAAATGTCATCTAAAGCCCTGATTATTTCTACCAGTTGATCTTGGATGGCGTTATTGAGCAAATGTAAGATATAAAGTAAGGTCAACAGAAACCTGTACCCCATTATAAGCCACTTATAACTCGAACACAAGTTCCGACTGTGTGTGGTCGCCATTACCCCTCTGACTGACACGGGATGAGTACAATTGGCAAATGATACACGACATAAAGAGAATGAACATAATGACGTATTTGCAATTAGAGAGTTATTTCATTTACTTGTTTAGTTATTTATACATTGAATATTCTTATTATTTGTTTTAGTTTCCTCACTAGACCTCTATCATGCTTTAACACATACGACCAAGACCACCTTTTGACACGTGAGCATTTGTTGGTGGAAAAATCCAGTTCCTCATAAATTGCAGGCTTCCTATAGCCCACCAGGGAAATATCGACACCTAAATGGCACGAAAAGTCTTAACATCACCAAACTAATGTAATGTGGGTTAAAATTATTTTATTAAGGATTTTGCTTGCATATGCCATTTTTGAGCAATGTATTTTACTTTGTCCCCATGCCTCACAAAAACGCCTGCCCTGACTATCTTCATAATAAGAAATGCTCACCCAGTCCTGCCTTCAAGCTAAATTTGTATATTATTCGATAACAATATCGCTCACTGTCCCAGAATAACGAAACCTGACTGGGATGAAGCGTTATTATCGCGAAACTAATGGAATGAAACGTCTTAAAATGTCCAAACTATTTGATCGAAACACAGGAGGTTCCAAGATATCCCCGTCGAACCAAATATGGTGAAGAACATTCCCTTCTTTACACTAGATAGACCTAACAGAAAGCAAGGGATATACGAGTGTCAGGTGAGACGCAAGTTACAGCGGAGGACTAGAGGGGGATTACACAGAGAGATTTATACCGAAGCTCTCGGGATGAATTGAATTTCCTTATTATTTTATATTTTTATTTGTATTTTTTTCTATGTGATTGAGGGAGGCAAACGGCATAACTGCCTATAGCGAGTGCCTCCCCCATAGTTGAAAGAGTGACAGGGCCAAAATCAAGAGACGTTCGAGCCAAAATGCCTGGACACACGGAGTTTGAAGCAATTTAAGTCATATGAAGCGGGAAACACTGATTCTGGGAGAGAGTTCCAGAGCTTTAGCTGTTGAGTAGAAGAAAGTTTGAGAGTAACGTTTCACTCTTGGGTTGGAGAGTTGCACAGAGTAGGGGTGGGATTGAGTTGCAAGACGGGTACCACGTGCCTTACGTAAAGGAGGTGGTATGCACTGGGATAGCTCTGAGGAACACTGATTATTATAGTAGCGATAGAATAGCGAGAGATATGCAACATTGCGGCGGAGAGAGAGAGATTGCAGAGAGTTGGTGAGTGGACGGGAGTTAATGATACGAAAGGCCTTCCTTTCAACCTTGTCTAGGAGAGCGGTGTGAGAGGAACCTCCCCAGACATGTGAACAATACTCAATACAAGGGCGCACTATGCCCCTGTACAGAGCAAGAAGCTGTGCAGGGGAAAAGAACCCCCTAAGGCGGTTGAGCACACCCAGCTTCTGGGAGGCTGCCTTAGCAAGACTGGTAATAAGGTCCTTCCAAATGAGAGCAGAAGAAAAAGAGACACCAAGAATATTGAGAGAAGATGAAGGGTTGATTCTTGTATTGTTGAAGAATAAGGGATAGTCTGCTGGGAGATCCTGACGGGTAGATAGATGGAGAAATTGGGTTTTGGAAGCATTAAAGTTAACAAGGTTTTCTCTGCCCCAATGGGAAATAGTATTTAGATCAGAATTTAAGAGTTGTATGGCTTCATTACGTTTGTCGTTTGTCGTTGAGGGATTGCTGGCTGGGGCGTTCTGAAAAAGTAATGGAGTAGTGTAAGGTTGAGTCGTCTGCGTATGAACGGATGGGAATTAAGGTACAGTTAAGGAGATCATTTATAAAAAATAGAAAGAGAATAGGAGATAGGACAGAGCCCTGAGGAACACCGGAGTTTATAGGGTGAGGAAGTGAAGAATGGCCGTCCACAACCGCGGCTATGGAACGGCCGGAAAGGAAATTAGAGACAAAGGCACAGATGGAGGGATAGAAACCGAAGGAGGGTAGTTTAGAAATTAAAGATTTATGCCAGACTCTATCGAAGGCTTTCGATATGTCTAGTGCAATAGAAAAAGTCTCACCGAAGTCCCGAAAGGAGGATGACCAAGAGTTAGTAAGATATGAAAGAAGATCACCAGTAGAGCGACCCTTAACCGGGCAAGCGCGATAGGCCTCACGGAAGGCTTCCTATAGGGAACGCGATAGGCCTCACGGAAGCAGGACCATAAAAAATAGCTTCCATAAAAAAAAAGGGCCTATCAAACAAAGGAATTTGTCTCTAGGTGAGATATTCCCCTCCAGTACTCATCCATGTAAATCTCACCCACCCCCCTCCCCTCCTTCCCCACCTTATTCCCCCCTCCCTCCCCTCCTCAATTATCACCTATTTTTCCTCTTATTATCATCATTTATCGGTTATTTTTCTCTCCCGCGATAATGTAACACAAGTGGGTTGCATAAAAGATCGTTATGCAACACCCAGACACCGGCACACACCGCCCCGCTCGTCTCAGTTGACTCCCAGACAGCGAGAGGGGAGGGCTGCCTGTCTCTCTCTCTCGCCTGAGATTATGACCGGGTGGCCAATATCTTCGTTTTTCACCACCCAAATGCTTTTCCCACTTATTTTAGCACTCTTGAAGGTTCATATATACATCATATATGTAAAATAAAAGCATACCGAAAACAAATAATGGTTTATATTGTAAATATAACGAATTCTGTCAGAATCCAGGGCTAGAAATGCACAAATAACTACCCTAGCACCTAGGTCTATATCGCGCTTGTCAGGTTAAGGAAGCCATACTGGCGATCTGAGAGCAGATTATGAGAAGAGAAATGCTTAAGAAATTTGGAAGCAAGAATAGTTTCAAAAACTTTAGAAAGACAAGAAATGATAGCAATTGGACGATAGTTGGGATGGTTAATATAATAATGATTAAATAATATAATAGATGGTTATATACCATCTATTTGCATTCCGGTTCGTATAATCAGTTCGAGGATTCAAGGTGTATCCAAATTAATTACTGTGACCGAACCTAACCAAGGAATATCCGAGTGTCAGGTGAGACGCTATATAGGTACAGTAAGGGATCACACAGAGAAATAGATACTAAAAGGGGAGAACACTAGGAGAAAAATAGCACTGTCGTATTGAAGGCGTTATCATATGTAGAAGAAAAATAACCATTACAGTCAGAGCCCTATTGAAGGCTATATTCTTAAACCCTACTAAAGTAGAATTGGCCACCCCCTCAGGGATTGTAACTATTGACAATAGTTGGATAGTACAAAGTATCTCCACTCTTTATAAAACAGGGTGATATATAAACTTCCCTTCCACACATGACATAGTTCCGAATTCACTGTTTGATATGATACTGACAACACCTTTCCAATACGTTCAACAATACGAGATATAGGTAAGAGAGTTATAATGGAATACATGAACGTCAAGTGAGACACCAGATACAACAGAGGGACTGGAGGGAGCTCATAAAGAGGGATTTAGCTCTAGCGTTAAACGATTTTGCTCGACTTTGAACAGCGCTCTGGGAATCAAAGGGGTAAATTCTATATAATGTCAGCTTCTAAATCCAACCTAAATGCAATTGTAGTCGTCATCATAGTTTTGCAGGAATTAACAAAGAAATATATATATGAGAGTTAGGCGAGACGCAATGTACAGCCAACTCGTATAATCCGCTGAGTCTCAGAATATTATTTAGGCTTATTAGAATCTTATAAGTTAATGTATAGAACAAATGTACAATAAAGATAATGGAAAAGGGATGAATCAATAAACATATATGATAAACTGTTTCCTATGTCAATCTGACAGAATATAATGGCATAACTACATTTTCTGAGTCACTGCGAATTAAACGAGTTGACTGTACAGTCGCGCTAATAAGTGATGTCTCGGCACCAAGTATTGTTTGATCAGTAATTGGTATCAGCAATATCTAAGCTTCATTTCCTCATATTGAGTGAAATATACAAACATGTTCCTTTACTTACCCACCCTATTCAACATCTGACAGACATAAATACAGCACAGAGAAAGTCAAACGTAATGACAGCTGGGACACGACTTATTAGCGCAACCGTACATCAGAGGGACTGGAAGGCATTCACACGGAGGGATTTATACCGAAAGGTCAGAATACATGAATAATAATATTGATATTACATATTCGATTCTTCAAGATCCTTTTTGAGTTGCTAACAATTGCATGAAGTTTATATATTCTGCAGAGGTTTGATTGAGATCGTATTTATCCCTTTGAGTCCTAGAGGTAGATTTAAAGCCAAATACAATCGTCTAATGGCAACCAATTATCATGAAAAATAAGTCTATCTTAGGGAAAGAAGAGAATATATGCAAGCCAGGTGAGATGCAAGGTACGTATAGCACGGGTACCAGGAGGGGGCTCACAGTGAGGGATTTATACCGAAAGGCTAAACAAGGGTTATTCCAAACTGCCAAAAGCTGAGATCAGGGAGTGTGTGTGTGGAAGAGGAACAACAAGATATAGACGATAGAAAAGCAAAAATTAACCCTTGTGCATGCCCTGTACGCCCTAAAATCCCTCCCCTTACCCCCCCCCCCCCCTCCTCCCCTTACACACACTCTCTCTCTCTCCAAGTTTGCAGACTACATAACACTTAATTAATGTGAAAAACCTCAAAGGGGTTGAACATAGCTCACGATGGACCTCAACAAACTGGGTGAATGGTCGGAGACATGACAAATGCCTCTAAACTTGGAAAACATGAACAGTGATGGATATCGGCCAAGCAAACCCCAAGTCAGGTTATTCGCTATTGGGAATGCCTCTGGAGGTGACTGACTTGGAAAAGGATGTGGGTGTTCTGATTAGCAGTGACCTAAAGTTTTCAAGCAGTGCATTGAAGTAGAGAAGAAAGCTCAGAAATTATTGGGCTGTATTAAGAGGCAATTTAAGTATAGAAATAAGGAAATAGTCCTCACACTTAACAACGCTCTGATACGGCCTCTCCTGGAGTATGCTGTTCACTTCTGGTCTCCAGCATTCAGGAAAGATATAGAGCAACTAGAAAGAGTATAAGCTAGAACTACAAAGCTCATTCCATCGCTTAGAAGAATGAGCTATGAGGACCGGTTGAGAGCTATTGATCTCTTTCCGTTGGAGACACACAGAATAAGAGATCAGCTCATTGAAGTATTTAAAAAACTTAATGAGTTTGACAATGTGGACTTCAGCAAAATGTTTAGCCTCAATATGAATAGAATACGCAACCATGGATGGAAATTATAATTGAAAAGATTCAGCACTAGTATTTGTGGACACTTTTTCACATATAAGATCTGTTCTACCTGGAACAAACTTCCCTCCAAAGTTATAAAGTTCTTCAGTAGAGCAGTTCAAGAAGAGAGTAGATAGTATTTCGCACACTGTGTAAAGAGTATAGTGCTCTAAACAGTCTCTCTCCTTTCACTTCAAGTGTCTCCTCGGAATGGACCGCAAGGTGTCTGAAATACTAATTATTCCTTGCAACTCCTTCTAACTCTTTCTCTCTCTCTCTCTCTCGCGGGCCTATATATATATATATATATATATATATATATATATATATATATATATATATATATATATATATATTTTCATTATTATGGCTCCACGGTGCAATGAATGGTGTTGGTCGGCTCTTTGTGAGTCCCAACAGATCTAGATCTGGATCAACAGATCCATATGAATGGACTTGCTTGGGATCAGTTGCGAAGGAGTTCGGGATCGGATTACGAGAGTTTGAATGACAGTGATGAGTTATTTATCGGCTAATGTTTTCTTTGTTAGCATACAATATTTACTGTGGATCCCTGACAGCCAAGGTAAACCCTTGAAAACTCTTCACTACATCCTTTGGCAGAGTGTGGCTACACTCACTCACTGACTTCAACCCAAGGGAATTCATAATAATTATTGGAAAACCTTTTAACTCTCACAAATCTAGGAATTTCTTTTTCAATCGAGTTGTCAACTTGTGGAATGGGCTTCCCCGAAACGTTATAAATTGCAGCACCGTTGATTCTTTTAAACTTCACCTAGACAAATATCTTACATCAAACCCGTGACTGACTGCGTTTGTAAATGAATAACTTTATTATATTCCCCCCTCAGATTCATCAAGGATTATTGCATATATACAGTATATTACTAAGACGTTACTCTCTTTTTCCAAGATATACGAAAGATCACTTATAACTGTGTTGTGTTACTAACCCATCTGTCCCCTACTAACTTCCCAATCCTGCCACAGACATTAGTTCCAGGGTAGTAGTTCCCTTTCCAATTTTCCCTTACCCACTCTAAACTACTGTTTGGACACTTGTCCCTCAGTGTTTTGGAGGACAAGCAGCCTAGAGGGGTCACTGGAGTGTTGTTGCTTGATTTCCTTTGTACTCTCTCTCTCCCTCTCTCATTTACAACACTTAGAACAACAGTGATTTGGAGGGTAAGTAACCTCGAGGGGTCGTATGATCTGTTGTTGCTTGTTTTCCTTTCTACTCTATCTTTCTCTCTCTATTTTTGTTGTATTATTAATTAAACATTGCTTATTAAATGAGGTGCACTATTGAGTTTAGTGCATTGTTCTGAGCTAAAGACATAACATTTCTTTTGATGTCTATCTTAAAGCTCAACCTCTTCCAATTAGGATACATTTGTCCTGATTATTATATAAGTTTCATTATAATATATATTTTGAATATTTTTATTGGATATGTATCGGTAGTATATCATTCAATATATTATTTATATTTTACACTTACACATACATACATTATATATATATATATATATAATGTATATATATATATATATACTGTATAATATGTATCTACAGTATTATATATACAGTATATATATATATATATATATATATATATATATATTTGTTTTGTTTTATTCTTAACACTTGAACAATACTGATAAAAATAAATCAATACATAGTTAAATAGCAAAGTACTTGAAGAAATGCAGAACAGAGTAGCGCTTTAAAACCCTTAACTGGCTGCACCCGGCTATTGTCGAGTTAAAGAAATGTGGCCTATGTGGCCGGTCACGGCTATTGTCGAGTGCAATTTTTAGCACGTAATGTGCTCTGAGAGAGAACGGAGCAGTGGGAGGAGCGTAGGTTACCTCATGACCGCTCACCACGGTGGCCGTGGAGCTTCTGAGCTGTACTCCTTTGTACTCCACCCTCTCTCACTCGTTTCACACGTAATAATGTAAGAAAATTACTGTATTTTACCGATTTTGCCCTTCGGTTGCACGATCGTTGCAAGACAACCAGTGATCGTAGAAGGATGGTTCTGGTGTCATTGGAAAGCTGAATTAATGCCCTTTGAGGGATGCATACTTGTATTACGCTCTGGCTCTTGTTTATTCATGAAAACGAGGACGGAGACAAGCTCGTTTACAGTAAAACCCCCCGCTGGGCGGCACATCAAATATACTCCTCCACCCGCTCTTAAGGTGTTAATATAGAGACAAATAGATACTATATTGAATATTGTTACATAATAATAAGTAATGTTTATAATAGGACATGCGTAGTGACAAAACAGTGTATGCATAAGTTAACACCTTAACTTAATTCAAATAACGCAGAACTAAACGTAGCGTTTTAATATAACTTAAACACATGTTATACTGAAAGGATTACAGAACATGTAGTAATATATCGAAAGCCAAAATATTGGCTTGATAACGTTAGGAATAAAATCTGAATTCCTAGCTCGGTGATGCAAGATTTAATTCACCTGGGTAACGTATGGAAGTAGATTATACACAAGAACAATTAAGACATAACAAGTCTTGGGTTGACAATTACGTTACGTGTAAATGGGTTCTTTTGAGTATTTAGTTTATCGTATTTAATATAAGGATCTGAGAATAGATACTTTAAAAAGGGACCAAAGCCTTCGTTATATACTTCACTTCAACTTGGACACTCAATGTGATAATAAGACATAAGACACAGATCTGCGAGTATTCACTTGGTAATAATTTAAATCACGACTATGTAACGTATGCAACTTAGGTGAATTAGAAATTAATTAAAGGTGATCAGTTATTAACACTGAACTCAGAGAGAGTTGCGGCACATGTATAGCAATGACTTAACACACTACTTCATAGACGGGAATTAATAAGGTCATGTACTGGTTGAATAGTTAATGAATTAACACGGGTGATTCGAATGAAAAGAGGAGAGTTATGATCACAAACTCTCTAAATTAATTAAAAGTAAAACACTCACATATCTTATGTTACCTTCACAATCAATTTCCCAACTTATAGAGCTCAGAGACACTTAGGGTATGGGGTGGAGAGAGGAAGGTCCAAGAAGGAGATTCTGGTCGACGTAGAGACTCGCTGGACGTCGATGGGAACTACCTCTTTAAAAAAAAAAAATAATAAAAATAGAAGGTCCCACCCCTTTCCCATTCTTAAGTAAGCCATTTTAGATTTACAGAAGAGTGACCATTACTTGCATTACTGCATGTCCACAAACATTTCAGTAATGTAAGCATGTTTCCTTCTATTTTTTTTTTTGCATTAAGGTGACAGTTACAAAGTGGTGTACAATCTATCTTATTCTAGTTACATTGTAGTTTATCTTATTGTACCATTACCTCCCTACAATCAACCTAGTTGTTCCCCAATTCGTCCCTCCGCCACGACCATTTCAAAATCCAAGTCTCTCACTCTTGTCCTCTGTAGCGGGGAGGACCTTGTACCCCTGAGACATAGGAGTGCAGACCTGAGAAGAGAGAAAGAGAGCCGGTATCTCATCCAAGTTATGACTTGGCTTCTATGCTGGCGCTTTTTCTCCGATATTTGTTCAGCTAATCTGGCATAGAAGACACTTGCAGAAGGTCCCATACCTCCCGACGATGAGAAGACCAGAGGAGTAAAGCTTCCTTGATCCCTGTTCAAAATTCTTTCTTCATAAGCGCGTTTTTTCTCACTTTCGTTTCTCAAGTATGCCGCCTTGTGTCCTCGCTCACGATATGTTTGTGCTCTTGGGTTGAAGATTCTGATGTCGAAAAAAGCCCGTTGTCCCCTCGTCCAAAAACCTCGAGCACTTACGTCCACTCTTGCTTCATTTGAAGTATTTGCAGTATTGTGGGCCAAGCGCTGTCCGTCCATAGGCAGAAGTTCCGGTTCGATTCTGACATCATGGCACACCTCGTCCAGCATTTGTGCAGTGATGTCTCGTACTTCATCATTCCGGATACAGATGAATCCTCCTTTCTTACAAGTCATACAGTGGTCCGAGTTGTTTATTTCACCACATGCACATTTCAGCGGCAGGTTCGAAACTGGCCACCCATACCTCAAGGCTACGGCATCATTGAATTCTTGTTTATTTAAGCTGAAGCCTTTCTCCTTTATTGGTAATGATGTGAGCCAATTTGAAGCCCCCGTGTCTTGTGCCATCTCAACTCTCATTTTCAGTTCTTCCCTACATCTGGTCTTAATTTGTTCTAGGCTATGTTTCTGTCTCTCTTCTCTGCTCTTTGTAATTTCCTGTCTTGCATTTCGTTGTTCCTCTTCGTCCACCTCATCATTTTCATTTTGCTCCCGTATTTTTTCTGTCGGAGACGTAGTAAGTTTAAGGGAATTTTGGTACTCCTGTAGTGCCGCCTCCACTGGGTTTATGATCCCCACACCTCCGAACCTTGGCGGAAGAGCTAATAGACCTCTTAGCTCTTGCGTGACGCCTTCCATCTCTGTTAGGGCCGGTATGAATGTTCCTCTGATTGCTTCTTCAAGCGGTTGGAGCATCTGTCTAATGCCAGGCACTCTTCTCATAAGAAAGGTCCATCTGTGCTTAACACCATATGTGAAGGCAGTATATGCAGCATGTGGTTCAGATTTCGCAATGTCTGCCAGGGTTTTCACTTCCTTTACCCACTCCGCTACCTTTTTACGCACATAGTCTCTCTTGCATTCTTCTGTGCCTATTACTGCTCCCAAATGGCGTTGACCCTCCTTTGTAATCTTCACTCCTGTCCCATCAAAAGTCTGCACCGCTTCTTCATACTTGTTTTCTTTCACTATTAGTACAGATTTACTAGCATTCGGATGGCACCCAATGACTTCGCCTACCGATTGTACTCTCCGCCACCATTCTTTGAGATCCCCTATTTTTCCTGCACCTGTGAGGTCATCTGCATACGCCACTTGTTTCACTCAGGTTACCTCATGTTTTATTTTCTGCTGCAGAATTGATAGTGCCAGTGCGTACATTGCCATTGCCACTGGATCTCCTTGCGTTGTTCCTTCATTTGATTTGAGAATTTTCATTTCTTCCTTCTTTGTGCTTCCAACTATATACAGGTTAGCTGGCTCCTTATAAGTATTTTCTATGTACTTTGCGATGCTCGGGCATTTGATCTTGATGTTGTGAATAGCTGCCTCCCTATTAATGGTGTTAAAGGCATTTGTTGCATCCACTAGCAGTACCGCTTCACAATCTTCCTCATGATACACCTTCCCCATTGCATGTATTGCTGCTTCTCCTCCGGCTTGCTGTCCTGCACATACTTGTAAGTTGCCCACTGCTCTTTGTACATCTTTTCCAAATACAGACATGATTGCTTTTCCTATAATCCTTCTAAGAACTTTCCCAACGCCTACTGGTCTAACTCCTGGATTCTTATTTAAAGGTATCAGGCGACATGCTGTCAGAGCTTCTATGTTCACGCATGGTGATGATGCAAGTTTCTTTGCCAGCATTGCTATTGCTTCACAAAGGTCACCCGCGGCTGAACCAAACTTGTTTTGACTTAGGAAGATCCTCCAAGTCTTAGCATCTACTCCTGATGGACCTGCTCCTCCCTGTGTTTTCAGCGCCTTTCTCCATATGAGGTCTCCAGTTATATTCTCATATATCACCGGGTCTGGAGGAACATATTCCCCGTCTAGTGTGGCCTCATCACTTGCTGGTTTTGCTTCTGGGTGTTTCTCCTTCAGCTGGTCCAAGATGCGTCGATTCACTTCGTGCACCCCACTTGAGGCTTCCCCAGTGACCATTCTGACTGCCGGTGCCACTTTACCAATCCTCATGCTATTTCCCACTGATCGTGCCATATCATCTGGCTTCCTCTTTCTTCGTTGTTTTGTTTTCCGTCTTTGCTAGATTGCTCGTACTTGGCTAAGAATTTTGTCTAACTCCCCATTTTTCCACCACTCCATTCTCTGTTTCAGCGCTTTAATGTTCTCATTCAGTTTTCCCTTTGGTCTTTTTCTTTGAAGGAACAACTGAGGAATGAATGAAGCTATCTTGATTGCCACGTGCGCCAAAGGGGCATCCTAAACATACTTTAGGATCATACGTCTGAGTTCCCCCAGCATGTCTTTTGCGGCTTCACAAATCGGTAGTTCAAACTTATTATGTTGCCATTGTATCACTTCTGTATAGATTTAATTCACTAATGTTGTGAGTCCGTCACCAGAATGTCCCATCCATTCTCCACCATTCATGTTTACGTTACGAGGTCGTTCGTTCTGTTCACGATTTTCGATTATTTCTCTCTCATTATCTTCGTTTAGGCCTACACTATTTTCATTATTTTGTTCCACACCTGTGTTGTCTTGCGAATTATTGATTCCTGCATTTTCTTCTGCGGGCTGCAGTTGTTGAGTGTTATTTTCTGCATTTTCTCTAACAGGGTTTGCTTGTACATCTCCATTAACTTCATTGTCTGTTTCACGGTTCATTTGTACTGCATCTCTCACTGCGTTTTGTCTGTCATCAGGATTATTCCTCGACTGGGACCGAGTTATTATCATCTTGTCTTATTATCATAATTTCCTACCTATTCCCTAATACTGAGTCTATCTATCATTTCTTCCTAAGGGACGAGCCTCTGCCCGATAAAGGTGAAAATGTAAATATCCTATGAATAGCGTTAGAGATAGAAAGAGTAAGATAAGTTATTTAACTCACCTAGTATGATGCAAGGCTAAAGAAGATCAGGCTATATTACAAGACAGTGAGTGCAAAAGAAAATAGAAAAAAAAAGTATAATAAAAGTAGTGTTTAAAAATACGCACAAATAATAAACACGGGGAAAAAAAAAATATATATATATATATAATACAAAACGATTATTGTAGTGAGAAAAGAAATACACTAATTAAGAGAGTAAAATGATTAAAAAGACAAGTGTCAAAATAGTGCCAAGGATTAAAGAAGGATGTTAGAAATCTACTATTAGTTTGAGAAAAAGGTCCTGGTTATCAGTATGCACATAATATATCAGCGAATTATACCTTATTTTAAATAGTATACTTAGTTACTAGTTCGTTAGAGATAACTTTCACATGAAATATACCACTTCAAGTCTGATTTCCTGACTCGGCCATAAATCATATATAACATTACCTAATATAATCGGCCTGTTTCCTCAAAGCTAAATGACTCTATACAAAGCTAAAGAAACCTTGGCAATTTGAGCCGCTTTACATTCTAAATATGCGTAACTTTAAATGGAAACCAACCAATTATGTCCTAAGATTTAATTATTTTCAAGTCAAAAATATGTACAAAATATTACATCATGTTACTCATGTAAATTATTAGCATGAGGGACATTGAGGAAAGTGGAAGGAAGAGGGAAGGAGGGAAGAGGGAAGGAGAGGAGAGGGAAGTGAATGTGTTGGTAAGGATGGGGGGGGAGGGGGGGGGAGGAGGGAGGGTTGAATACTTGTTGTCACTGTGTTTCTCTCTCTATTACACAGTAGCTACTACTACTCTTACATAAACACACATTTATTTTTAAGCCGCATTGCATCAAAAACTACCACTGACATTTTGTTTTCAATACAAATCTCCCCCATGGATTTAGATAAGAACCATACTTAAATACACTTTTGTTTTGCTTTTATACTGTCAGGTATCATATTACTTTAAGCGAGGGGAGGAGAGGTAGAGAGGGGGGGGGGAGTGTTGTGGTCAGCGAGGTTTATGGCTCCTTCCTCTATTACCTTACTCCGCCTTTTCGCCTCTGCTGTACTTCGCTGTCTCTCTCGATGACAGATGGGATGTGGGTGGGGAGGGGGCCCACCCTAGGGTGAGTGGTGTTGGCTGGAGACAGTCAAGGGTGGAGGGTATTTTGCCTGGCATCGGCTTGCCCCTCGTCCTTACGCCTCCCTGCTGCCTGGCACAGCACTCTTCAATTTTACCCGTCTCTTCTTTCACATGTTGTTTGATTTTGGTTAGATAGAACTCCAGAGTTTCACCCAATATCAAATCACCGTAATTTCCCACTCACCTTGTATATTTCACAATTCCATCACCACCCCTTCCCTCACTAACTTGCTGTTCACCACGAAGAGAAAAATCCATACGTCCTCTCCCTTCAAAGGCTCGAACAACACCAACTACCTCTCACACACTGCAGAATCAGATGGGTTCTGGCGTCGTGGTACACCAGAGTTGGGTCCCCCTTTCCACCAATGTCTATGGCTCGTCCTGGCGCTTGTTGGAGGTAAGAGCCCCAGATGACCAATGTCAAAGGTTGTCTTCCCCATTTCTTCTCTACTTCCCTTAGGATTTTGGTAGGTAATATTTGGATTATTTTAGAACTTCCGTTCAAGTTCTACTAGGGTAGTAGGGGCATAGGGAATTCGTATTTGTTTAATTGTGAAGGTAATATCTGACTTAAAATTATACATACTTTATTAATACATGGACATGGTTATTCTTTATTAATAAACAGTCTTAATCTTAGGTTTTCTCTTTACATGTTTGTACAATAAATAATTAGGTGTACTTCTTCATATTGCTCTCCTTTCCTCTTTTTGGTGGTGCTTTGGTTGTAGATGGTGTTGGTCGAATTACACCCATTCATCCGGGTAGGTGCTGTGGTAAGGGTGTTCGGGATCCCACCTATATCGATATAGTATCGGTTCTTGATGGGGAAGTTGCATAAATTATTCCGTGGTATATGTGATATCGAGCATGGGAAGCTAGACGGCCATGTTTCTTGATGTTGTTGTCCGAGTTGGCTCTGAGTGGCTGCCGTGGAAGGTCTGTGATTGGGGCAGGGGAAGGGAAGGTTGCTGGACATAACGTCAATAGGGGGGCAGATGCTGGTACCCCTTTTGACCGTGGAGCACGGAGTTGGCTTCCTTGATGGGTATACTGCTTGAAGTTCTGTAGAATGTCTCTCTCCTTTTTGTGGTTGATGTTGCCTATTATTTCTGTGGGTTCTTATGGTGGCTATCATTACCCTGTCAGAGGTCTTGGCAGGGTTAGCCTCCAGATCCCTTTGTGGAACCCCCGTTACATCACCACCTTTTCCTATACAAAAGTCTCGTTCCAGAGGCTGAAGAACATAGGATCTGGAGTTTGGCGTGGTGGTGAAGGGCTGAAGGTGTTGCAGGAACAGGCACCAGACAATCGTGGGGGCATCTGGGCATCCCGGGGTGTGTTGTATAGTTATTGGTAGGAAACAGAGAGTCAGCATAAATGGTACCAAGTCAGAGTGGGGAGCAGTCAAAAGTGGTGTCCCCCAGGGATCGGTATTAGGTCCCCTGTTGTTTCTTATATACATAAATGACCTAGATTTAGGTATAACTAGTAGGATAAGTAAATTCGCAGACGATACTAAAATAGGGAGATCAATTGATTCAGATAGCGATATAGAGTGCCTCCAAAGGGATCTAGATACCTTACATGAATGGTCAGTAAATTGGCAGATGAAGTTTAACATTGACAAATGCAAGGTATTAAAGATAGGGAAGATGCAAACAAATGTTAAATATAAACTAGCTAATTTAGAATTAGAAAATTCAGACTGCGAGAAAGATCTAGGTGTGTTTGTTAGCAATGATTTGAAGCCTAGAAAACAGTGTATAAGCGTTCGTAATAAGGCAAACAGGATTCTCGGGTTCATCTCTAGGAGTGTGAGTAACAGAACTGCTGATGTTATCTTAAAACTTTACTTGTCATTAGTGAGACCCCATATGGATTATGCTGTCCAATTTTGGTGTCCTTATTACAGAATGGACATAGATTCATTGGAGAGAATTCAGCGTAGAATGACAAAAATGATCCATAATATTAGAAATTTTCCGTATGAAGAAAGGTTGAAGAAATTAGGTTTACATTCGTTAGAGAGACGCAGAGTTAGAGGGGATATGATAGAGGTGTTCAAGTGGGTTAGTGGGATTAACAAAGGGGACATGACAAATGTACTAAAGCTCAGTGATAGCGAAAGAACTCGTACCAATGGTTTCAAATTAGATAAATTTTGTTTCAGAAAAGATATAGGCAAATATTGGTTTGGTAACAGAGTTGTAGATGGGTGGAATAGGCTACCAAGTGATATAGTGGGATCAAGAACGATAGGGAGCTTTAAGAAAAAATTGGATAAGCATATGGACGAGAAGGGTTGGGTGTGAAGGGGGATCAGCCGGGTTGGGCCAATCAGCGCTCTGCAGACCCCCGTAATCCTGCGTTAATCTCTAACCGTTTTGGTAAGATGATCCTCAGGGTATTAGAGTGTTGAGCCTATAATTGGGCTTTGTAATTGGGGTTGTGTGGGACAGGGATCTGCCTTGCTTAGGCCAATCGGCTTTCTGCAGACTCCCATTTTCTTATGTTTTTATGTTCTTATGTTATGTAATGGGCACTTTGGTTTCCTTGGCTAGGTGCACGAGATGTGTTTGGGTCTTTATCCGGATGGTCTTCTCGCCCTGAGACATGGAAATGGCATTGATTTTGATGGTGTCGGCAGTGGCTACAGCAGGAGGAGATGTGGTCGCTGGAGGTGCTGGGGAAGTAATGGCAGTAAGTGGAGGTGGTGTGTGCATAGCCCTGCCAACCTGGCTGTAGGCAGCGGGATGGGTAGCTGGGGTGACCTTGCAGCAGGTGTGGCGGTGATACTTGAAGGCTGCGAGTGAGGTGCTCTGGCTGGGTGCCGCCTTTTGATGGTGGGTTTGAAGGAGGGAGCCCAACGTTTTGGTGGAGTCACACATCAGCCAGATATTCGAATTCGAGGATTAGACAGAACAGGGATTAGGAGAGATGACTTAAAATGGGGTGGTGTATACGCATGCTGAGGTTGTTTATTGCGAGTTTCAGGTGTGTGTAGAAAGTTGGGAAGAAGTAGATGGCTGATGTGGTTGCAAAAGTGGCTTAAGAAGACTTGCAGACGATTGAGGGTCAGGTGATGTTGAAGAAGTAGTGGATACAGCAGAAGAACTTTGTTGCTCTGTTTCTATTTGAGGGGCGTTAGTAGAAGGATGGGAAGAAGTAGACGGCTGATGTGGGTGAAAAAGAGGTTTAGGAAGAGAGGTAGATGGCTGAGGGTTAGGTGATTTTGAAGAAGTATTGGATACAGAAGGAGAAACTAGTTGTGGTGATTCTAATGATGGAATGTTAGCAATGATAAGAGTGGTGGGTAGAGTGACAACACGAGTAGGAGGTGTAGGACCTTTGGAGAAATAGGTGCGATAAGGGTGAGGTGGAGGTGGAGTAGGAGGGTGAGGAAAGATTACCTCAGAGTCATGCAGTTTAGGTGCAGGTGGTTGCACCACATTTTTTTTATGATAGAAGCAGGAGGAACAAGTTTCAATATGTGTGGTGATGAAGGTTCTGTAGTTCCTAAAGTTTGGTTATTAACTGCAGGCAACGCATCATTATCTCTAGGGTCAGCAAGCATAGTAGTATTGTCATCAATGGGCTGAAACCTACATACATATCAGATTCGCTAGGTGCGTGACTCTCCAAAATAATTTATCGTGACTTGGTAACAGTTTGGCACAGTAAAAATTTCAAAGGGGCCTTTGAATCTAGGTTTTAATTTAGAGCGCACAGGCAGGTGGGCAACCATTACGAGATCGCCGACATGATGAGGAATTACTTTGGTGGTTTCATCAGGTTTTAGATCTTGCATATGCTGAAGTTGGCGAAGGCGATTCTAAAGGTGGACTAGGGACTGGTCTAAATTTGACGTAGGCTCGTAAGGAACAGACAGGTGACGGAGGGGTAGGAGCACAGGGGGTACTCCAAAGACACGTTCGTGAGGTGAAATACCGTCTTGATGGGGCCAAGTGTTTATGCCCCATTGTACAATATTATTTTAACTTGGCTGGGCCAGTCGGTGGTGTTCATTTGTTGTAGGCGAGTCCGTATTTGGTTGGCAATTGTGCGATGACTTCTTTCTCATATTGAGTTACCTTGTGGCCAGTATGGGGATAGAGTGGCTGATTTTGAAACCACACATCTGTGAAAGCTGGGACCAGATGTGACCAGTTAACTCAGGGGCGTTGTCTGAATGAATGGCTTCTGGCAATCCAAAACAAGGGAATACATGTTGTATCATGGCTTCAGCTACTGCTAAAACAGAGTGTTCTTTAGCAGGACAGGCGACGACATATTTGGAATAGGTGTCCACGAAAGTTATTATGTATATAAAACCATGAATACCTTCCATGGGTCCCATGACATCAACCGCTAAGAGTTGCCAGGGTCTTGAGGCAACTAATTTTCCTGCAGGTCCAGCTGTGCGGATCCTATCTTTGCCTAAAACACAGGCTCGGCAGGCTTCAGTGACCTTCTTAGCGGTGATATATGGAGAAGGAGTCCTTTCGGGACTTCGGTGAGACTTTTTCTATTGCACTAGACATATCGAAAGCCTTCGATAGAGTCTGGCATAAATCTTTAATTTCTAAACTACCCTCCTTCGGTTTCTATCCCTCCATCTGTGCCTTTGTCTCTAATTTCCTTTCCGGCCGTTCCATAGCTGCGGTTGTGGACGGCCATTGTTCACTTCCTCACCCTATAAACTCCGGTGTTCCTCAGGGCTCTGTCGTATCTCCTATTCTCTTTCTAATTTTTATAAATGATCTCCTTAACTGTACTTAATTCCCATCCATTCATACGCAGACGACTCAACCTTACACTACTCCATTAGTTTTTCAGAACGCCCCAGCCAGCAATCCCTCAACGACAAACGTAATGAAGCCATAGAACTCTTAAATTCTGATCTAAATACTATTTCCAATTGGGGCAGAGAAAACCTTGTTAACTTTAATGCTTCCAAAACCCAATTTCTCCATCTATCTACCCGTCAGGATCTCCCAGCGGAGTATCCCTTATTCTTCAACAATACAAAAATTGACCCTTCATCTTCTCTCAATATTCTTGGTGTCTCTTTTTCTTCTGCTCTCATTTGGAAGGACCATATTACCAGTCTTGCTAAGGCAGCCTCCCAGAAGCTGGGTGTGCTCAACCGCCTTAGGGGGTTCTTTTCCCCTGCACAGCTTCTTGCTCTGTACAGGGGCATAGTGCGCCCTTGTATTGAGTATTGTTCACATGTGTGGGGAGGTTCCTCTCACACCGCTCTCCTAGACAAAGTTGAAAGGAAGGCCTTTCGTATCATTAACTCCCGTCCACTCACCAACTCTCTGCAATCTCTCTCTCTCCGCCGCAATGTTGCATCTCTCTCGCTATTCTATCGCTACTATAATAATCAGTATTCCTCAGAGCTATCCCAGTGCATACCACCTCCTTTACGTAGGGCACGTGGTACCCGTCTTGCAACTCAATCCCACCCCTACTCTGTGCAACTCTCCAACCCAAGAGTAAAACGTTACTCTCAAACTTTCTTCTACTCAACATCTGAGCTCTGGAACTCTCTCCCAGAATCGGTCTTTCCCTCTTCCTATGACTTAAATTGCTTCAAACTCCGTGTGTCCAGGCATTTTGGCTCGAACGTCCCTTGATTTTGGCCCTGTCACTCTTTCAACTATGGGGGAGGCACTCGCTATAGGCAGTTATGCCTTTTGCCTCCCTCAATCACATAGAAAAAAAATAAAATAAAATAAAAATGTGTTCATGTTGTAATAAGACACATATCAGAACCAAATACAGCCCAACCTAAAATAAGGATTTTTTTGTTCTAGTTTGCTTCCTTAACTTCCATCATGCTCAAGGGGAGATGGGACGTTTTTCTGGGCCCTCTAGCTCCACATGTTTAGCCCCATTAATTTTCAGTTTTTAAGACGTTCAGCCAATTAGTTTGGTGATTTTCACACCTTTCGCCCCATTTGTTTTTGTCAATATTAAGACTTCTCGTGTCATTTAGGTGTCGGGTTTTTTCCTGGTGCGCGATAGCGAGCCTGTAATTTAAGAGGAACTGGCCTTCGGCCGGGACATGTTTCTATCAACAAATGTAAATATTTAACCTGAAGGAGGGTCTTCAGGGGTGTTTTTAAAGCTTGATTGAGGTCTAGCGAGTAAACTAAAAATATAATAATAGAACAGTAATGAACAAATATAAACACCCCAAGACCCCTCTTCGAGATTAATTTGAAAATGTTTAGATTGAAAAGTTCAAGGCCGAAGGCCGATTCCTACTAAATTTCAGGCTCGCTATTGCCCGTCAGGAAAAAATCAACCACTTAATGTGGTGAAAGGTCTTAATATTGGCTAATAAATTAGCCAACATTTCTTAAAATCGCCAATTTAATGGGAGAACGTTACACATGTCAAAGCTAATGGGGCAAAGCATAAGGGAGACGGGGGTTCAGAAAATAACCCCCCCTCCCCTTAAAGCTTACTTCTAAATAAACCCCCCTCCCCTTAAAGCTTACTTCTAAATAACCGCCCCTCCCCTTAAAGCTTACTTCTAAATAACCCCCCCTCCCCTTAAAGCTTACTTCTAAATAACCCCCCTCCCCTTAAAGCTTACTTCTAAATAAACCCCCCTCCTCTTAAAGCTTACTTCTAAATAACCCCCCCTCCCCTTAAAGCTTACTTCTAAATAACCCCCCCTCCCCTTAAAGCTTACTTCTAAATAACCCCCCCTCCCCTTAAAGCTTACTTCTAAATAACCCCCCCTCCCCTTAAAGCTTTCTTCTAAATAACCCCCCTCCCCTTAAAGCTTACTTCTAAATAACCCCCCTCCCCTTAAAGCTTACTTCTAAATAACCCCCCCTCCCCTTAAAGCTTACTTCTAAATAACCCCCCCTCCCCTTAAAGCTTACTTCTAAATAACCCCCCCTCCCCTTAAAGCTTACTTCTAAATACCCCCCCTCCCCTTAAAGCTTACTTCTAAATAACCCCCCCTCCCCTTAAAGCTTACTTCTAAATAACCCCCCCTCCCCTTAAAGCTTACTTCTAAATAACCCCCCCTCCCCTTAAAGCTTACTTCTAAATAACCCCCCCTCCCCTTAAAGCTTACTTCTAAATAACCCCCGTCCCCTTAAAGCTTACTTCTAAATAACCCCCCCTCCCCTTAAAGCTTACTTCTAAATAACCCCCCCTTAAAGCTTACTTCTAAATAACCCCCCCTCCCCTTAAAGCTTACTTCTAAATACCCCCCCTCCCCTTAAAGCTTACTTCTAAATAACCCCCCCTCCCCTTAAAGCTTACTTCTAAATAACCCCCCTCCCCTTAAAGCTTACTTCTAAATAACCCCCCCTCCCCTTAAAGCTTACTTCTAAATAACCCCCCCTCCCCTTAAAGCTTACTTCTAAATAACCCCCCCTCCCCTTAAAGCTTACTTCTAAATAACCTCCCCCCCCCTTAAAGCTTACTTCTAAATAAACCCCCCTCCCCTTAAAGCTTACTTCTAAATAACACCCCCTCCCCTTAAAGCATACTTCTAAATAACCCCCCTCCCCTTAAAGCTTACTTCTAAAAACCCCCCCCTCCCTTAAAGCTTACTTCTAAATAACCCCCCCTCCCCTTAAAGCTTACTTCTAAATAACCCCCCCTCCCCTTAAAGCTTACTTCTAAATTAAATTAACGTCATAAAACCAGACTTAACTTATCATGTCATTACCGAAACGACCTCATTTACCTGTATTGTCGACTCACCTGGGGTGCCACTTACCTGCTCAGAATGGTAGGCAGTCCTTTTGCTCACAGGCCACTTCGCTCATGTGTATTATAATTTCGCTCAGATATTTTAGTTCATAGGACCTTTCGCCCACGGAACAAGTTGACCCTTATGACAGTTCTCCAGTTGGTAGATGCATTACACGGAAGGATGGAGTCAACCTGCATGAATCATGGGTTAACTTAGAGGCAGGGGCAGGGCATTTTACCAACTATACCTTGTTCCAAATAGGTAGGTCAGCAATCGTGAAGCATAACATCTGTAGCTCGAAATAGGCAGGAGCTAATGGGTTGTAAACTTCCAAACCTACTCCCTGGCGGACCCTTCCCAAATGGTACCTCCATTACTCTAGCCATTTGTGAGTTATAGAGGTTAATGTTCTAAAGTTTTAGCCGACTGATTTGGGACAGGGTATAAATGCCTTTCGTAATACCAAACTGCATGTACAGAATAAACTAAGTAGGATTATCATTCCTTAGATATTTGTTATGGTTTACTGATTAACATCAAGCTGTATATTTTATGGTTCCCCCTTTGGTCATTACTGGGACTTGATGACCACTCTGGCTGCTGTCATACGGCCATTTATTTATATAATGGGGTTTTCTTGTCTTCTTTTCTTCTTCTTCTTTTATATATTTTACTTTTCTCCCTAGACTTCTATCAAGATTAAGAAAAAGAAACAAGAAAAGTACCCCCAACAACCCTTCGAGATAAATTTGTAAATTTGTCGGTACAAAAATGTCCCGGCATAAGGCCGATTCCTAATACAATATTACAGGCTCGCTATCGCTCGCCAGGAACAAATACCGGTACACCTAAATGGCACGACAGGTCTTAATATTGACAACAAATTGTGTGAAAGGTCTTAAAATCGCCTAACAAATGGCTAAGCATTCGGGAGAAGGGGGTCCAGTAAAATAAAAACAACAACATCCCTTTAACGTGAAGGCAACAAAATAAACATACATTGACATAACATGACCCAGCTAAGTCTAATCTAAATGGTCCTATTCTAATATACCCTAATAGAACCTAAGGTGCGACCCAAGCAGGTGTATACCTAGATTAATTTAACCAAACCTACCAACTCACATTGAAAAACAAAATAAACACACACACACAGAGACACACGCACACACACACACATTCAGGCACTCACCCACACAAGCAGGCACTCAAACACCAAACACACCCACACACACACCGAGGACGAGGGTAGAGCAAATGAGCTGTAAATATACAAACCTATACCCTGGCTGACCCTTCCTAAATACTATAAATATTAGCTCAATAATTGTAATCGTTTACGAGTTGTTGATGTTAGTTGTCAAGATTTTTGGCCTACCTGTACCTGTAATGAATAGGATAAAACATGAACTAATTTATAAGAACCTAATCAAACACTAACCTACCCAACCAAACTACACAAACTATACTATATAATGTAGCCTCTACCTTAATATAACGTATATTAACTTTACCTAAGTTTATACCTAAACGCACAAACACAGGCTGGCTTCTCTCTCTCTCTCTCTCTCTTTCTCTCTCTTTATCTCTCTCTCTCTCTCTCTCTCGCTCGTGTATCAGTGTTATAAGGGATCAGACGCGGCCGTAACTGGTCCCATTCCTCTCTACATCTGCAATCAGCGTTTTTCATAAATTTCTTTGACATTCAGATGTGCATGCATATATGTTTTTTTTTTTTGTGATATCGTAATTTAATGACGCATTTGTTTTAGGTACCATTATTCGTTTGCAGATCTGCAATTATATTTTTCCATACATTTAGTTTTTTATGTGTGAGTTTTGTATGTGTGATTTATATTAATTATTATTTAACCATCATTTGTGTTTAGTTCTGCTTTATGTATATTATTGTATTATTGATTTATTTTATTAGATTGCAATTGATTGTAGTTTAATTATATTGTTCTTTTTTATTTGTATTTGTTCACACTATGCATTATCCACATATTCTTTCATAGATAAATTATAATTAAATTATGCTCACAGGTTACTGAACGATGCTTAGAAGAACAACTGACTGATAATTATTGATGGAGGGTTTATTTTTATAAATGTGGAGAGACTATGTAGTATCCCTGGAAATGGTTTTACAAAATAATTCGAGATTATTACCTCCGCCATCGAAGTTAGACAAGTCATAATTTCGCCTCCATTTGTTTGTCCGTTTGTCAGTATCAGTGTTTGTCTGTAAACATAATATATACAAAAATTTAAGAACCGATGTTCACGAAATTTGGTGGGCAGATAGGATATGCACCAAGGAAGAAGTGGTTCCATTTAGTAGGTGATCGGTAGAGCGCATACTTCAGCCACCGTAGGCAGAGGTAGGCACTCTGAGTGGCTCTATAGTTAATAATGCCTTTGTTACTTTAACGACCTTTCCTACCCTTTAGGTGTCATTTTTTTTCCTGGTGAATGCGGGCTTGTACTTTAGGAGGATGGTGCATTTTCTTATACAAAATGCATAAATTAATCTTGAAGGGGGGTGTTGGGGGTATTTTGCTTTGGCTAGATGGAAGTATACGGAGGAAACTAAAGTGGGTATATTAGTAATTACATACATATATATGGAAAGAAGGAATCTACCTTTTATTGACAACAATGTAAACATTCATTGTAACACAAATGATACACATCATAATGATCTGTGTCCTTTACGTGCTCACATTAGCGCACGTAAACGATTGAACACGTTATATGGGTATAATTTGTGTTGCAAGTAACCCCTTTGGTACCGGTGACGTATTTTGTATTTGATTTCAGCTACATTTAGACGATTTTATTAAGCTTAGGAAGTATATATATCATAGCTAACAAGATTAATTGAGATAGGCTGTAGCCTTTAAATGGGTAGACGTCCTTCCTAAGCTGAACAATATCGTCTAATAGTTACCGGTACAGAAAGGTGCTCCATTTTTACAGTAGGCCAGAAATTGTGACTTTTAATTTCTATAACTCAAAAGGGGCTAGAGTAAATGGGCTGTAAATGTCCAAACCTATTCCCTGGCTGAATCTTCATACATGGTAGAAATATTAGCTTGATTACTCAAGTCGTCTTGGAGTTATATAGGTGGGTGGTCAAGACCTAACTATAGTTGGAAGAAAACAAACAATAACAAGATATAGACGATAGCAAAGCAAAAATTAACCATTGTGCATGCCCTGTACGCCCTAAAACCCCTCCCCCCCTCCCCTTACACACTCTCTCTCTCTCTCTCTCCAAGTTTGCAGACTACATAAAACTTTAAATTAATGTGAAAAACCCCAAAGGGGTTGAACATAGCTCACGATGGACCTCAACAAACTGGGTGAATGGTCGGAGACATGACAAATGCCTCTAAACTTGGAAAACGTGAACAGTGATGGATATCGGCCAAGCAAACCCCAAGTCAGGCTATTCGCTATTGGGAATGCCTCTGGAGGTGACTGACTTGGAAAAGGATGTGGGTGTTCTGATTAGCAGTGACCTAAAGTTTTCAAGCAGTGCATTGAAGTAGAGAAGAAAGCTCAGAAATTATTGGGCTGTATTACACCTTACGAGCGGCCTATGCGGTTTATTTATGTGTACCGCCCAGCGGGGTGTTTTTAGCCAAAATAGGGCTGTTTACGTGATCATTTTCATGCCTAAATAAGACCCAGAACGTAAAACAAGTACCTATCCCTGAAAGGGCATAAACAGAGCTTTCGAATGACACCATAACGATCCTTGTATGATGGATAGTTTTCTTGCAATAACCGTGCAACGCGAGTGCAAAAAGCAGGTAATTCGGTACTTTCGGTACACAATTGAGTATGTAGCGAGTGAGAGAGGGAGAGAGGAGGGAGCTGAGATTTGTGTCAGTAGGTTCGCCGCGGTGGTCTGGAGCAGTCATACGCTCGCTAGTCTCCTGCCACCACTTGTCTCTCTCTCTCAGCCACATTACGTGCTGAAATTGCCACTCGAGTTATGTCGAGCGCCGCCACATAGTCCAGCTTTATTTAACTCGACTTATGTTGCGCGCCGCTAGTTATGGGTTAAGAGGCAATTTAAGTATAGAAATAAGGAAATTGTCCTCACACTTAACAACGCTCTGATACGGCCTCTCCTGGAGTATGCTGTTCACTTCTGGTTTCCAGCACTCAGGAAAGATATAGAGCAACTAGAAAGAGTATAAGCTAGAACTACAAAGCTCATTCCATCGCTTAGAAGAATGATCTATGAGGACCGGTTGAGAGCTATTGATCTCTTTCCGTTGGATACACACAGAATACGAGATCAGCTCATTGAAACTATTTAAAAACTTAATGAGTTTGACAATGTGGATTTCAGCAAAATGTTTAGCTTCAATATGAATAGAATACGCAACCATGGATGGAAATAATAATTGAAAAGATTCAGCACTAGTATTTGTGGACACTTTTTCACATATAAGATCTGTTCTACCTGGAACAAACTTCCCTCCAAAGTTATAAACAGTTCTTCAGTAGAGCAGTTCAAGAAGAGAGTAGATAGTATTTCGCACACTCTGTAAAGAGTGTAGTGCTCTAAACAGTCTCTCTCCTTCCACTTCAAGTATCTCCTCGGAATAGACCGCAAGGTGTCTGAAATACTAATTATTCCTTGTAACTCCTTCTAACTCTAACTCTTTCTCTCTCTCTCGCGGGCCTATATATATATATTTTCATTATTATGGCTCTACGGTGCAATGAATGGTGTTGGTCGGCTCTTTGTGAGTCCCAACAGATCTACGTATGAATGGACTTGTTTGGGATCAGTTGCGAAGGAGTTCGGGATCGGATTACGAGAGTTTGAATGACAGTGACGAGTTATTTATCGGCTAATGTTTTCTTTGCTAGCATACAATATTTACTGTGGATCCCTGACAGCCAAGGTAAACCCATGAAAACTCTTCACTACATCCTTTGGCAGAGTGTGGCTACACTCACTCACTGACTTCAACCCAAGGGAATTCTCTGAACGTTTTACAAGGGTCGATATCACTCACTCTTCGGGGGCTTGCACCGCAGTAGTGCATGGCTGTTCTCAGCACTCATATGAACAGATTACACTATTGTATGGAACAAATAATCAAACATTTGGTCTTTATAGCTCGTCCAAGACACCTTTATATCTAATGGTTACATTCTTAGTGCAGTGATTCTGAAAAGTAATATATTTTAGTCAATAAATAACTTCAGGGGCTTTTACACAGTCACACTTTTACAACCACGACGCTGGAAAGCGGCATGATTCAGGTGGAAATGGGCACAGTTTTAGCGTGGGACGATGGTTTAACGATGGTAACAGTTCAATCCGAGGACGGACCCATGACAACACAATAGGGTATGACGATTGGGCACAACGGCGGGTCAGAACGAGTCACGACAAGGCTCGTGACAACCAACGCGCAGCAATGAATGACGGCGGCATGATGAGGGACAACGGCCAACGAAACTATGTATGACATTCCCACACACGACTTTTCGCCCAGATATGAAATATATAATAGATTTATGTAACATGTTATCAGTATATATATAAGTCTGGCTGGGTAAATTAAACATTGTCCAAGTAATATGAAACCTCCCGTGAGTATCTCCGACTGGCATCGGGTACAGTAGTTGTATTTCAATTTTTATATATTTATTACTATCTTTATCTAGCTATCTCCCTTATTGATAAACAGATATAATTGATGTTTGATCTATATTTAATCTGTTACATTGCTGATGTAGTGGAATTAAACGAATAATTATCCCAACAACTCACAAAAAGAAAAATACTAAAAACATAATAGAAGAATTTTATGAACTCCTAACTCCCGTCTTATCTCATCTGTGGTCAATGGAGGTGTGGAGGACATGAGCTCAGGTCCACAGATATTACTTAGGGGGGAAATTGTGATATTGAATCTTATATAATTTATTCATATATTGTGTTGATGGGATGTTCATGTAATTCCATCTCATTTCAATTTATCCACAGATTTAATACATACAAAATAACTATTATTTCTGTTCATCAATAGTGAGACCAAAACAATGCGGTAAAATAAAACAACCTAACGTGTGTGGAGTGAGGGCGAGGAGTGAAGATGCCATTTATAGAGATGACATTAATAGGAGTACAGTACCGTGTTAAAAGATGAGTGAATATATATGTATTCACTTTTGTCATGATTTCCAATTATCTGAATAATAGGTAAATGGGGTTATACTATATTGTTATACTGCATTATGCACCATGATGTGCTCCAACGGAGCCATGGTTTAGAGGGCGGCAAACGACAGTACCACGATGGTACCACAGTGATCCCAAGATGAATCATAAGATTCCAGCGCCACAACAACTTTTCAAATTTTTGAACATGCTCAAAACTGTTTTGCATCATGATGACACTGGGAGGACCGTGCCACGCCAGTTCATGAATAGGCCGCTGATTACACCATGGAGCATCGGGATCAAATGCGTTAATGTTAGAAAGCCCCTTTATGCTCAGAGTAGATAGGCAGATAGATAGAAAGATATGGATCCAAGGATCCTTCACCATTCTCACATGTTGCACCAAATGCACTCCCTTCTGTCTTGCCCCTAACCCCTCCTACAGACAAACATACATACACACACGTATAATTGTTTCAACTCCAGCATCCACCACCGCCCCAAAGTCATCTGCCAACAATCCAACACCTGCAGTAGCCACTGCAGCAGATGCTTCTGACGAACCTGAGCCGACATCAAACCAGGACAGCCGCCCTGTTCACCTTAGTCTCTCCCCAACTCCTCGTGCAAGAAGCCTGCTAGCACGAACAGTACCAATCCCTCGCCCCCGTTTTAACCACTCCTCTCCCCGACCTGTACACAGAGTCCCGCCACCACAGGTTTCCGGATTTACACCAGTGAGGAACGGTGCACGGCCAACGCAGAAAAGGTCTCATCTACCAGTCACAATGTCAAACAGATTTGAGATCTTGGTAGAGATGGAAGACGAACCAGAAGAGACCAGGCTCGTTGGGGATTCCATCCTACGAGGACAGGTCGAAGAGTTCTGCGATAGACTCTCAAATCGACGAAAAAGATTTTGCATCCCAGGAGCTGGACTGGACGACATTGTGAAAGCCTTCGAAGATACCACAAAGGATGCAAATGAAAATACCCTTTTTGTCATCCATGCTGGTTCGAATGACGTCATGCGCACCAGATCCGAAGAGTTGATGGAGAAATATCGCAAGATGATCCAGCACTACAAAAAACAAGTCAAGGAATATCATAATCTCATGCATTCTCCCCAAGATCGACGCACCTGACAAATTCTACGACAAGGCCTTCAGCACAAATAGCCGACTAAAATATTTGTGTCTGAAGGAAGAAGTTGAATTCATCAACCTCTGGGACAACTTCTACAACCAGCCTACTCTGTTCCGCAAGGATGGCACTCATCTAAACCCTGTGGGTTCAGCACGCATGGGTCGTCTCCTACACAAAGCAGTCCGCAGCCATGGATCAAAAAACGCCATCCGAGAAGAAGCAGCAGTGACATAAATCATCCAACGCCAAGCAAAAAACAGAGGCAACCGAGGACCACCAGCGATAAGGACCGAAGACAGCGAGGACCGAGGACAGCCATGAACATAAACGTAGATCCGACAAGAACCAAAAATATTATTAAAGAGCGTTCCGTGAGATCTAAAATAACAAATTTAAAGGTTTTCTATGCAAACGCTTGTAGCATACGCAATACATTTTCAAATTTAGAGGAGCTAGTGTTTACAGAAAATTATGATATGATTGGCATAACAGAATCTTAGCTCAATACCGAAGATAGAGACCTTTTAGCAGAGTATTCACTTCCCGGTTATGTAATGTTTGAGAAAGGCCGAATAAATAGAAATGGAGGTGGCGTTTTACTTTATATCAAAGAAACTCTTAACCCTACCCTCTTGTCAAAACCTCAAATTGTGAACGTCGACACATCTTTTGTGCTAATAAAGAATAATAAAGGTACACAAATAATACTTGCATTAATATACAGACCTCCAGCTCAATCAGTGCAAACTGACCGAGAAATTTACGAACAAATTGCAGATGTAAGTAACTCACAAGATACCGTAATTTTTGGCGACTTTAATTTACCTGTGACCAAGTGGGGCGATACTCTTACTTCACACTCCGGACATGACTTGTATACGAACTTGCAAGAGAGTTCGCTTTATCAATTTGTTCGAACGCCGACCCGTGGTAAAAATGTTCTTGACATTGTACTTGCAACAAAAGAAGAATTAATAGAGAATTTGAATGTTGGTGATGAATTCAGTAACAGCGACCATCGTACGATAACTTTCACTTTAAAGATTACTAGTAACGAACCAAATAGTAGCATCGAAAAAGTCCCTAATTTCAAGAAAGCAAAACTTCCATAAACTTAGAACTATGTTTAAAGAAACTGACTGGAGCTATTTAATTAACAATAACGAAATAAATACATCTTGGAAGTAATTCGAAACCACTTACCTAAAAGCAGTGCAAGACTGTATACCATCGAAAATACGGCGTCCAGGCCATAATAATAAGCCCAAATGGTGGAATAAAGATATTTCAAACTGCCTGCTTGCTAAAAAATTTGCTAATGATAGATTAAAATCCTCACAAAATGACGAAGAACGGGTGAAATTTGTAGAGCTACGACGCAAAGCCAAACAGTTAATTACGCAAAGTAAAAAGACCTTAGAGTTACATATTGCGAATCAAAGTAAAACAAACCCGAAAGAATTCTATAGTTATATCAGAAAGAAAAAAGTAGTTACTTCAACTGTTGGACCGTTAGTCGATGAAAATGGAGAATACACCAAAGACGAAGTACAAATGAGTAATGCCCTCAATACCTTCTTTGCATCAGTTTTTACAACAGAAGACCTCAGTGATATCCCTACACCATCGCCGATTCAGATTGATAATTCAGATGTTCTATGCAATATCACCGCTACAGAGAGAGAAGTATTGAATTGTTTAGATAAACTCAAGGTAAATAAAACGCCTGAACCTGATACAATCTCGCCTAGAGTTCTAAAGGAAGCTACGGATGAGCTCTCCAAACCACTGACATTACTATTCAATAAATCCTTGCAGTCTGGAACTATGCCTGATCAGTGGAAGCTAGCCAACGTAACACCGATATTCAAAAAAGGCAGCAAATCCCTACCCAGTAACTATCGTCCAATTAGCTTAACCTCAGTTGTATGTAAAATGCTAGAAACGGTCATAAGAGACACTCGTAAATCACTTAGAGGAAAATAACATACTTAACCCGAGAACTGCGGGAAGACTCTTAAGAGTTCCCCTGGCAGACTGCGGGAAGACTCTTAAGAGTCAGAGAAAAAAAAAAAATAAACTTTAAACATCATTTTTTTTTTTTTTTTTTTTTTTTTTGGCCCCTGGGCCATGCAAAATATCACTCCTCTACCTCCCCTTCTTCCCCACTTTCCTCCCCTCCTTCAGTTATCACCTATTTTCCCTGTTATTCCCTTATTCTGAGGTATATTTTCGTGCTAACATTAGCGAGTTGCAAACAGGGCATTGTCATCAGTGTTAGCAAGCGAGTGCAAGAGAGAGAGAGAGAATATCGATCGACTGTGTCTCAGTGGCCTTGGGGGAAATTGGCGAGAAAGCAGGTTGCCTCACCCATACATTATATAACTCGCGGCCTATATCTACGATTTTGACCATCCAAACGCTGTTTTCACTCGTTTTATTGTTGTTTCAGGTTAATACCTTTATAATCAACCCATAATAGGCGAGTATGGTTAAGTATTAATGCTATTTATGGTAAAATTAATATTTTAGTGATGGAAACAGCTCAAATACGTCAGCACAGGGGGACGTTTCTAATTACCCCCATGCGCACTTCTTAGGTTAACACGGCTTTCGTAAAAAACGTTCCTGTTTAACAAACCTCTTAGACTTCTTCCACGATATCCTCAACCTCTACGATGAGAGTAAAGCTGTATATATTGTATACCTTGATTTTCAAAAGGCCATTGACAAAGTTCCCCACAAACGTATACTGCTAAAACTAAAAGCGCATGGAATACAAGACGGTGTGTTGAAATGGATAGAAAATTGGCTCAGCGACAGAAAGCAAAGAGTAGTCATAAACGGTAAGGCATCTAAATGGTCCAATGTAAGTAGCGGGTACCCCCCAGGGATCGGTACTAGGACCAATTCTCTTTCTAATTTACATCAACGACATAGATGAGGGTCTCACCTGTACAATCTCAAAATTGACTGATGATACAAAAATTGCAAATAGCGTACTCTCAAAAGAACAAGTTGACGATATGCAACACAATCTAGATAAATTGTCATGTTGGGCCCAAATTTGGCAAATGAGTTTCAATGCGGATAAATGTAAAGTACTACATATCGGATACCTAAATGAGAAAGCAAACTATTCGATGAATGACACTCAGCTTGTGACGTTAACCACTCCGTTAGAACCGCATGGCTTGTCCTACAGTGACTCGCTAGGATCGCCGGGGCAGTGGATGTTGCTACAGTTGATGTATTATTGTGTGCTTAATTTCATATGAAAGCTTGTGTCATGGGCAGTCCAGAAAGGCTCTTTGTTTTCGCCCATGTCAAGGCTTTATATATTTAATTGCAAAGTATAAGTTTTATCATTAGTAGGAATGATAAGATTTGAGAGAGAGAGAGAGAGAGTAGAACAGAGTGTGGGGAGGCGCGCAGTGTTATTTGCCATGCTCGATGACGTCACGGCTAGCTGGCCTCTTGGGGATTGGTTGGAGGAGTTTTTTACCATGCTTGGTGACGTCATGGTTGGTTGGCCTCTTTGGGATTGGCTGGAGGACTTGTTACCACTTTGCTTACGCAGTGCGAGCTAGTGCTAGTATATATACAGCTCTCTTGCCACTCTCTCACTCAGATCTGGTTACTAGAACGCATCCCTCTTATCCCTTTGATATCTGTGCCCCTCTCTGCACCTGAGAACCTTTTCCTCTGCCTATCTCTCTCATTTTCCATATCTTTCACCACCTTTTATTAATATTATACCCCCTCTGGTTAACTCTGCATAATCAGCTTCATGCTGGCCAGTTGTATTGTGCGTTAAGGTCTTATATAACCCATGTATGTTTAGTTGTTAAGATAAGTTGATCACGAAGCATTGGTTGGCATTCATATTGTTCAGTACCGCTTCCTATAATTATTAGTGTTCTGCTGGATTAGATAATGCTAGACTAGGAGTCTGATAGTATAAGGTATTGTTTCCGATGGGTGCTGGCTTTAGTTAAAAGCTGCACGACATACCTGAGAACTGGAGTTGATTGGGTAAATTCTAGTCTGTGTGCCATTGAGAGTAGAGCATGCACGAATGAGGGCTTTTTGCCTATACCATTCTGCACTGTTCTAAGCTCGGTTGTTTGTCTTTGAGGTACGCCAGGAGAACGCTTAATACTTCGGTATTAAGGTTTCTCAAGAGAGCTACCCTTCACTATAACGTAATACTTGACGCACAGACTTGAGATTTGTACTAGGCTATGCGGCATGCCATGCGCACCAGTATCTCGTATCATTGACTCTAGCTAGACTTTATCAGTCATAGTAGACATTAAGTATATTAATCCAATTACTCTTATTATGCATACCCGTTTATGATTACACAAGCATTTCGCAGCATAGTTTGATGTATTGCTTTTTGTTGATAGGAATACTGCATTGTCGTGGCGATTATTATTATTGTTGTAGCATTTAGGATATTCTTGGCTCCGACTGCATTATATATCCTGCCTTTTTGTGAGCATAGCCTGCTCGAGCATTGTTCCGCTGCCTGCCTTTTTGGGTTCCATTTCCGATTCGAGCATCTCGATAGCATCTAACATTTAAAGAAGCTTCCTTGTTGGTGTTGAAGGACTTTAGTGCACTTTCTTTCATGCAGGAGTGCCTGACATTTATTGATTAAAGTAACGTAAGCTGTAACTTCTCTTACCACCTTACTTTGCATACCATAACCAAGCACCTTCGGTTATAGGTAGTAATAGGCTGTTTTCACATATCATTAAGCCTAGAGTAGACGCACATTTATTGAGAGTTTAATAACCTATTATTGCATATAGAACTCTGGAGAGTATTTGTGTTCTTTGTTCACTGGGAATACACATCAGAGGTTGGATCTAGCGCTTTCCGTTGTAGCATTTATGCCATTACAAGTCCAATGAATAAGAGCCCTGATATATTTAAACCTCAGTCGTAACAAATGGCGACCTTACCTAGGATTTGGTGAACCTACATTTATTAGCAGGGAACATTTGTTGTTTGCGGGGATCAGCAAGAATATTTTTTTTTTTGCAACATAGTATAACCCCTGAGTATTTCCGAGAATTTTTGTGTGTATATTGAGGTATAAGAGTTTGGGGTGCTTCTTTTCTGAATATTGAGGTGAGAAATTTTTGTGAGCATCATGTCTTATACCGGATCAGAGGAGAATGGAGACACAGTACGTAATGTCGAAACTGAGGAACAGCAGCATGATGAAATGGTTAATCAGGTGAACTGTGAGGAGGATGCTAGGATATTTTTGCAATGGCCTGTTACTGCCGAGCGGTTAGAGGGTATGAATCGGTACGGTCTTCAATGCCTGGCCACAGCTATCGGTCATGCAGGTACTAGCAGCATGACCAGGGATAACTTGATAACGTGTATACTGGGCAGGGTGACTGGGGAGTGAGATGGGTTGAGTGCTCAGAGCCCTTCGGCCATGCTTCCCCTACACTCGACTCCCAGCCATCCCAGTAGTTTGCCGACCCCGAGTACGCTTCCACATTCGGGTGGTGACTGGCAGGGTGGGTTGCCCCTGGGGTGACCACAGGTAATTTCAAACATTGTAGCACCTTCACCTCCTCAAGGGTTAACTCCAGAATTATTGCTTCAGCTCGAATTAGCTAAGCTTCAGCAGCAATTAGAATTAGCCAAGATAGAAGAGAGAGCCAAGCTAGCAAAAATCCAAGCTGATTTAGAGTCGACTAGGTACTGTGCCGACATGGACGTAGAGAAGTCGCGAGTAGAGACAGCGGGACAGTGACTTGTACACCAGTGGCCAGAGAATAAATGGGCAGCACTTGTATCCTCTAGATTAATAGGCAAGGGTCTTAAAGCCTACGATGCGTTACCTTTGGAGTCATGTATTGTGTAGGAGGATCTCAAGGAGGCTGTCCTGAGGGCTTACGAACTGCAACCAGAAACGTACCGTTTGAAGTTCCAGGGTGTAACCAAGGGAAGAGATAGCACCTTTTTGGAACACGCCCGGGACTTGTCCGATGCTATGGGGAACTGGCTCCGATCTGAGAAGGTAACAACATTTGATGGAATTAAGCAGTTGATGATGTTGGAGCAGTTCTTTAAGAGCACGGGCGGTGATCTAACTTTGAACTTAAAGGAGAAAAACCCAAGAACTCTTGTCGAAGCAGCAGAAATGGCTGATCGACGGCTGTCGTTGATTCAGGGTTGCGGGTCCTCACAGAAGTACGATGCAAGTGCTAAGGACCGTTATCCTCCCCCTCCCCGTAGCAATGACACATTTAAACAAAAGAGCAATGAAACTAAAACTGAATCCAAACCTGACACCACGCCGTATAAGAAAAGTCAGGGGCCTTTTACATCACAGTATAAGCCGAAACCGAAATTTATGTGTTTTAAGTGCCACCAGGAAGGTCATAAAGCAAATGAGTGCCCTAGTCGACCTCCTCCGGCAGCCGTGTCTTTTGCTCACGGCATTGGAGTGTTCAAGAGGAAATTGGAGTTTGTTAGAGGCAATTCTTCCGAGGTAAATACACTGCCAGTGCAGAAGGATCCGGAAGGCTTATTCCCTGTCCGTGATGCCTTTAGTGACCATAGGGGACTCGGTTGTGTGGAGTGGGGGGATAGAAGACATGAGGTGAGAATTTTGCGTGACACTGGGGCATCGCAAACACTGTTGAGGAATTTCACTGGTAAACCTGTAAATACGGCGCGGGTGGTTGTGGTTCAGGGAGTTAATGCAACAAGGTCATACCCGCTTGTAAGAATGAAGATGAAGTTGATGGTGTGACTCATGACCTGGATGTAGGAATTGTGGAGAAGTTGCCTGTTGGGGGCGTCGACCTCCTTCTCGGCAACGACTTTGCGAGGTCTACTTCTGAGGCTCCACCCTTGGTCGTTGCCGAGAAGCCGGCCGACGTGAGTAGGGAGGAGCAGGAGTGGGTTGAGAAGTGTCAGGTGCAACCTATGGCGTGTGTTGTCACCCGATCTCTTGCATCCAGGGAGTCACATTCTGGTCAACAGTCTTTAGACAAGCGGAGGAAAGGTACCGAGAAGGGGTTGAAAGTTGATGCGGTTGAGAGTTTAGTATCAACGGACATTCTCGGGGACTCATTATTAGGACCGATTTTCGAGTCTGGAGAAGACCCATTAACTGTTACTAAGAAGGCAGAGGATGGGCTTAAAGAGACGAAAACGATACACAGAGAGAGCACAACGGGAGGCTAAATTCAATGTAGGAGGGGGGCATGAGTTGTTTCGCAAACACTTAGATAAGCTTTCTCCTTCGGACATTCGTAAATTGCAATTAGAAGACCCGGAGGTTCTTGAATGTGGTACCGGTGCTGTCGAGTTGGAGGAGGACAGTGATGCACAGTCGGGAGATGTAGCAACAAGGTACCCTGACGCGTACCCTATGAGAAATGGGTCAGCGAAGACGGTGGTCCGAAACTTGCTAGTGTATTTTTCCCGGTATGGTTACCCGCGGGAGATTCAGTCAGACCAAGGATCCAACTTCACTGCTAACCTCTTTGTTCAAGCAGTGCCGCAGCATGGGATTGTTACGGTTGGGTCATCTGCGTATCATCCGGAGAGCCAGGGTGTGTTAGAGCGATGGCACTCAGCCTTAAAACTTGTGCTTCGTTGTTGTTGCTTTGAGGGTGGGAAAGGTTGGGATCTTGGCCTGCCATATGTTTTATTTGCTGCACGGGAGGTACCTGGGGAAAGTTTGGGATTCAGCCCTAATGAGCTCGTCTTTGGACACCGTGTCAGAGGGCCTCTCCATATGGTTAAAGAAATATGGGAGGGTGCAGATAAACCTTGTTCTATGCTCAAGTATGTCCTCGACAGTCGAGAACGGATGTTGCGCAGTCTGGAGTTGGCTGGCCGTAATTTGAGTAGCTCTCATGAAGGACAGGTACGACCTCAAGGTTAAACTCAGGGAGTTTCACGTGGGTCAGGAGGTGTTGATTCTACTGCCCCTTGTAGGTCATCCCTTATCCGCGAAGTACACTGGTCCTTATAGGGTGGTTGAGAGGCTATCGGACCTGGATTACTTGGTGGCCGCTCCAGACAGACGTAAGCGCAATCAGTTATGTCACGTTAATCTCATGAAGGAGTATGTGAGGCACCCCCCTGAGCCTCTCACTGTGCCTGTGATGACGTTTAGCAGTCAAGGTGGAGAAGGAGAACGGGACAGTCAAGCTCAGGTGAAGGATAACTGGAAGGATAGGAAAGTCAAATGGGCGCCTGAGTGTGAGAAGGCGTTTAGAGTAGTAAAACACCTGTTGTGCACTCACCCGATCCTCAGGGCCCCTGACTTTAGCCTACCTTTCCAACTAGCAACGGATGCTAGTGGTGTGGGGGCTGGTGCCGTCCTTATGAAAAAGGACGATGATGGGCTGGAACATCCTGTTAGTTTCTGCTCGGAGAAGTTCAATTCAGCCCAGGGAAGCTGCTCTGTTGTCGAGAAGGAGCTACTGGCTGTTGTGCTTGGGCATTTCGAGGTCTATGTTCCAGCCTATGGTCCGGTCGTTGTAGTTTACACAGATCATCACCCTCTCAAGTTCTTGGACCAGTTTCACAATCGGAATATGAGGCTGACCGGGTGGTCGCTGGTGTTACGGGAGTATAGCCTGGACATACGTCATATTGCCGGTTGTGACAACGTGGTTGCAGATTGTCTTTCAAGGGTATATGATCCTGGGTAGATTGACACACGGGTAGCCTCCTGCTTTAGTTTGAATAGTATTTTGCGCTTGGTGCTTGTTGGCTCGCGGTTGTAGCCCAGCGTATTGGGTCGTAAAGCAGGAATTGAGCGTTTGGTATAGAAGAAAAACTAGGCTTGCCCCTATAGTGCAGCCGAAATAAACAAATTAAAAACATAAAAATCAAATAAAAACTCTTTCTTTGATAGTTGAATTTTTTCAGTATGTTATAGCAGTAATTCTGAGATGCACTCCTTTCAGAATGCTGGGCTAGAGAAGCTCACTCTTGAGGAGCATAACTACATATGATTTAACCTATGTGTTGGGGAGGGTTATAATTTTGTAAAATGTTTTGTTGAGAACTGTGCCAGATATTTTACTGCCGCTGGGTGATGGGATGTAGAGATATAGCATGGGTTCTAACTATCAGATTTTTTGTGAGCCTTGGGCCTCTGAGAAAAATCTTGGGGGGGGGGGGTGACAATTACCACTCCGTTAGAACCGCATGGCTTGTCCTACAGTGACTCGCTAGGATCGCCAGGGCAGTGGATGTGGCTACAGTTGATGTATTATTGTGTGCTTTATTTCATATGAAAGCTTGTGTCATGGGCAGTCCAGAAAGGCTCTTTGTTTTCGCCCATGTCAAGGCTTTATATATTTAATTGCAAAGTATAAGTTTTATCATTAGTAGGAATGATATGATTTGAGAGAGAGAGAGGGAGAGAGAGTAGAACAGAGTGTGGGGAGGCGCGCAGTGTTTTTTGCCATGCTCGATGACGTCACGGCTGGCTGGCCTCTTGGGGATTGGTTGGAGGAGTTTTTTACCATGCTTGGTGATGTCATGATTGGTTGGCCTCTTTGGGATTGGCTGGAGGACTTGTTACCGCTTTGCTTACGCGGTGCGAACTAGTGTTAGTATATATATACAGCTCTCTTGCCACTCTCTCCCTCAGATCTGGTTTCTAGAACGCATCCCTCTTATCCCTTTGATATCTGTCCCCCTAACTGCACCTGAGGACCTTTTCCTCTGCCTATCTCTCTCATTTTCCATATCTTTCACCACCTTTTATTAACTCCTTGGGACATATATGACGCGATCGCGTCATATGGAACTTATAACCAAAAACTCATATGACGCGATCGCGTCATATGGACTTATCTACATGCATCTCCAATAAGTCCATATGACGCACTAGCGTCATATGAGCTCAGTAAGTCCGATAAGTTAGCTTATGATAAAACCGTTGGTGGCAACCTCAGCCTCCTCCGATAATTCTAACGGCCGCAGTGTTGTTGTGAGTGTAGTGCGAGGCAGTGGCAATGATCCCGGGGCTCCCGCCTCCTCGGACTTATTGGAACATAATATGTCTGAAGGAGTTAATATTATACCCCCTCTGGTTAACTCTGCATAATCAGCTTCATGCTGGCCAGTTGTATTGTGCGTTAAGGTCTTATATAACCCATGTATGTTTAGTTGTTAAGATAAGTTGATCACGAAGCATTGGTTGGCATTCATATTGTTCAGTACCGCTTCCTATAATTATTAGTGTTCTGCTGGATTAGATAATGCTAGACTAGGAGTCTGATACTATAAGGTATTGTTTCCGATGGGTGCTGGCTTTAGTTAAAAGCTGCACGACATACCTGAGAACTGGAGTTGATTGGGTAAATTCTAGTCTGTGTGCCATTGAGAGTAGAGCATGCACGAATGAGGGCTTCTTGCCTATACCATTCTGCACTGTGCTAAGCTCGGTTGTTTGTCTTTGAGGTATGCCAGGAGAACGCTTAATACTTCGGTATTAAGGTTTCTCAAGAGAGCTACCCTTCACTATAACGTAATACTTGACGCACAGACTTGAGATTTGTACTAGGCTATGCGGCATGCCATGCGCACCAGTATCTCGTATCATTGACTCTAGCTAGACTTTATCAGTCATAGTAGACATTAAGTAAATTAAACCAATTACTCTTATTATGCATACCCGTTTATGATTACACAAGCATTTCGCATCCTAGTTTGATGTATTGAGACACAAACGACTTAGGCTCTTTTTGTTGATAGGAATACTGCATTGTCGTGGCGATTATTATTATTGTTGTAGCGTTTAGGATATTCTTGGCTCCGACTGCAATATATATCCTGCCTTTTGTGAGCATAGCCTGCTCGAGCATTGTTCCGCTGCCTGCCTTTTTGGGTTCCATTTCCGATTCGAGCATCTTGATAGCATCTAACATTTAAAGAAGATTCCTTGTTGGTGTTGAAGGACTTTAGTGCACTTTCTTTCATGCAGGAGTGCCTGACATTTATTGATTAAAGTTACGTAAGCTGTAACTTCTCCTTCCACCTTACTTTGCATACCATAACCAAGCACCTTCGGTTATAGGTAGTAATAGGCTGTTTTCACATAACATTAAGCCTAGAGTAGACGCACATTTATTGAGAGTTTGATAACCTATTATTGCATATAGAACTCTGGAGAGTATTTGTGTTCTTTGTTCACTGGGAATATACATCAGAGGTTGGATCTAGCGCTTTCCGTTGTAGCATTTATGCCATTACTAGTCCAATGAATAAGAGCCCTGATATATTTAAACCTCAGTCGTAACAAGCTTAAGAATGTTAACAGAGAAACCGTTCTGGGAGTAACAATATCGAGTAACCTAAAACCGAGTCAACAATGTTGAGAAGTTGTAAAGAAGGCAAACAAAATAATTTGCGTTATACCTAGCCTAAAGAACAAACCATACGAAGAGCGTCTTAGAGAATTAAATCTATTTAATTTAACCCAGCGCAGATTAAAAGGTGACTTAATTCAAGTGTTCAAAATCATCAAAGGCATCGACAATATGAACTGTAGTAAGTACTTCATTATCGACCAATCTAATTACACGCGGGGAAACGGTTGCAAAATTATTGGTAAATCTTTTAACTCACACGAATCTAAGAATTTCTTCTTCAATGGAGTTGTCAACTTGTGGAATGGGCTTCCCCGAGACGTTATAGACTGCATCACCGTTGATTCATTTAAACTCCGTCTAGACAAATATCTCGCATCAAACCCGTGACTGACTGCGTTTGTAAATAAATAACTTTATTTTATCCCTCCCTCAGTTACTAACCCATCTGTCTTCTACTAACTTCCTAATCCTGCGACGGACATTTGTTCCAGGGCAGTAATTCCCTTTCCAATGTTCCCTTACCCACTCTAAACCACTGTTTGTACACTTGATCCTCAGTGTTTTGGAGGACAAGCAGCCTAGAAGAGTCATTAGATATGTTGTTGCTTGATTTCCTTTGTACTCCTTTGGACTCCTTTGTATACCCCCCCCCCCCCGGTCTTGTCACACACCTACACCTCCCTCCTCCACACACACACTCCCTGATCTCAGCTTTTGGCAGTTCGGAATAACCCTTGTTTAGCCTTTCGGTATAAATCCCTCACTGTGAGCCCCCTCCAGGTACCCGTGCTATACGTACCTTGCATCTCACCTGGCTTGCATATATTCTTTTCTTTCCCTAAGAAAGACTTAATTTTCATGAAAATTGGTTGCCATTAGACGATTGTATTTGGCTTTAAATCTACCTCTAGGATTCAAAGGGATAAATACGATCTCAATCAAACCTCTGCAGAATATATAAACTGCATGCAATTGTTAGCAACTCAAAAAGGATCTTGAAGAATCGAATATGTAATATCAATATTATTATTCATGTATACCTTTCGGTATAAATCCCTCCGTGTGAATGCCTTCCAGTCCCTCTGATGTACGGTTGCGCTAATAAATCATGCCCCAGCTGTCATTAATTTTGACTTTCTCTGTGCTGTATTTATGTCTGTCAGATGTTGAATAGGGTGGGTAAGTGAAGGAACATGTTTGTATATTTCACTCAATATGAGGAAATGAAGCTTAGATATTGCTGATACCAATTATTGATCAAACAATACTTGGTGCCGAGATCACTTATTAGCGCGACTGTACAGTCAACTCGTTTAATCCGCAGTGGCTCAGAAAATGTAGTTATGCTATTATATTTTGTCAGATTGACATAGGAAACAGTTTACCATATAATTATGTTTATTGATTCATCCCTTTTCCATTATCTATATTGTACATTTGTTCTATACATTAACTTATAAGCTTCTAATAAGCCTAAATAATATTCTGAGACTCAGCGGATTATACGAGTTGACTGTACATTGCGTCTCGCCTAACTCTCATGTATATATTTCTTTGTTAATTCCTGCAAAACTATGATGACGACTACAATTGCATTTAGGTTGGATTTAGAGGAGTCAGAAGCTGACATTATATAGAATTTACCCCTTTGATTCCCAGAGCGCTGTTCAAAGTCGAGCAAAATCGTTTAACGCTAGAGCTAAATCCCTCTTTATGAGCTCCCTCCAGTCCCTCTGTTGTATCTGGTGTCTCACTTGACGTTCATGTATTCCATTATAACTCTCTTACCTATATCTCGTATTGTTGAACGTATTGGAAAGGTGTTGTCAGTATCATATCAAACAGTGAATTCGGAACTATGTCATGTGTGGAAGGGAAGTTTATATATCACCCTGTTTTATAAAGAGTGGAGATACTTTGTACTATCCAACTATTGTCAATAGTTACAATCCCTGAGGGGGTGGCCAATTCTACTTTAGTAGGGTTTAAGAATATAGCCTTCAATAGGGCTCTGACTGTGATGGTTATTTTTCTTCTACATATGATAACGCCTTCAATACGACAGTGCTATTTTACTTCATTCTGGCTAATAAGTAACACCCCATTCTTAGCATTAATCATATTAGACGATTTTTAGCCAATCATGAAGGATCTCTAAAAATCAAAGAACTCATCTTTCTATCTCCATTTCTCTTTCTCCTAGTGTTCTCCCCTTTTAGTATCTATTTCTGTGTGATCCCCCACCTAGCTCACCTGACACTCTTATATTCCTTGGTTAGGTACGGTCACAGTCATTAATTTGGATACACCTTGAAGCCTCGAACTGATTATACAAACCGGAATGCAAATAGATGGCATATAATTAATAAGGAAATTCAATTCATCCCGAGACAGCTTCGGTATAAATCCCTCTGTGTAATCCCCCTCCAGTCCTCCGCTGTAACTTGCGTCTCACCTGACACTCGTATATCCCTTGCTTTCTGTTAGGTCTATCTAGTGTAAAGAAGGGAATGTTCTTCACCATATTTTGTTCGACGGGGATATCTTGGAACCTCCTGTGTTTCGATCAAATAGTTTGAACATTTTAAGACGTTTCATTCCATTAGTTTCGCGATAATAACGCTTCACCCAAGTCAGGTTTCGTTATTCTGGGACAGTGAGCGATATTTTTATCGAATAATATACAAATTTAGCTTGAAGGAAGGACTGGGTGAGCATTTCTTATTATAGAGATAGTCTGGGCAGGCGTTTTTGTGAGCCATGGGGACAAAGTAAAATGCATTACACATACGTAATTTTTTTCATTCTCTTTATGTCGTGTATCATTTGCCAATTGTACTCATCCCGTGTCAGTCAGAAGGGTAATGGCGACCACACACAGTCGGAACTTGTGTTCGAGTTATAAGTGGCTTATAATGGGGTACAGGTTTCTATTGACCTTACTTTATATCTTACATTTGCTCAATAACGCCATCCAAGATCAACTGGTAGAAATAATCAGGGCTTTAGATGACATTTACCCTCTGAGGATAACGACACGATTTATTTATAATTTGTCTATCATTAGACGATTTTATGCTACATAAAAAAGATCTGTGGTCATCAAAAGCTTAAATACTATTTCAAGTTACCCTCTAGCGTCCCTACACCCTTAATAATGTGAATACAATCATCTGACAAGAGCCATAACATAACTGTCAAAATACGTCATAATCCTCATGGGGATAATGGACCCTGGCAATAGTTATGTAGTGTCCGCCAAGACCAATATCTAGCCTTCAATCAAACGAGTCGGACAAAACATTACGGACATAATTATGCTCCGTATGAGGTCGCCCATTGGGATGATTTTACCTCCTATATTCCAAAATCCTTCTTACAATATATTATAGCCTCTAACTTTAGCCAGAATAATATTAAAAGACGTTCACATACGGAAGGAGTTAATGTTTTATTGCTTATATTTGTGTGTGTTACTCAGTTACTTGTTCGTCAAGGGGAATCCACGCAATGCGAGCTAAGCTCATTATTATCGCGCCTCCTTAACTGGGAATGTATTGCGTGAAATGCATGTTAAGTGTTTTATGCACTGTTGGAATGGCTGTGGATGTGTGTGTAGTCTGTATTTTAGCCAATTGGCGACATCGGAAACGAAGGCTTAGGGTGGATCTGTATGGTACCATTCTCACTATAGACGGTACCGTCTCGCCCGAAGGCTTAGGTAGCCATCAGCTTAGGTGAACCATATGATACCCATCTCGCCTTGTACCATTTTTGCCAACCCCAGATGGGACGTCACAACGTCGTCCACTTATTCCAGGTGTGTGTGTGTGTTTCTTTAATGTTGCTTTCCATGCCTCTACTTCAATTAAACTTATCAATCATGTGCATTCATTATTCTTTTAATGCAAGACTCCATGACTTCACTTCCTTCTCTCTCTCTCTCTCTCTCTCTCTCTCTGTTGTAGTCCCTTGTGCTGTGTTATACTATTTTTCACCGTCATGTCACTATGTCTCTGTTGGCGTATCTGGCATCGCACGTTTTACTGAAATGTGTGTAAGAGAGAGAGAGAGAGAGAAAACAAAAATCGCGTATTAAGAAACTGAGTGGATATTTGATTCGTGAGCGCGTGTGTGTGTATGTGTGAGTGTTGCCATATTTCTGTTACCATCGTGGATTCTGGCTATACTTCCTTCTGACTCTTCACTATTAATTGTTGTTGCCAAACGTATCCAGTTTGTTGTTGCCATAAGTCTGTTCCCTAGTGTCTTGCTTAACTCTATTTGGTACATTTTGGATATTAGTTTCAACATTTGATGACGTTGTTATACCATTATTTTTTTTTTTTTTTTTTTTTTTTTTTTTTTTAATGTACAAATATAGCTTGAAGGTGGTCTGGGTGAAATTGTATAGTTTGAAGGCGTTTTTTGGAGGATGTGTAAGTGTGTGTTGTGTTTGTTTGACTGACCTTCGTGGAATATGGCTATATTTCCTCCTGACCAATGGCTGTTTAGCTTTTGTTGTCAATCTTATCGAATTTTGTTTTGGCCATAATTATGTTACTTGTCTCTGTGTGTGTGTGTGTGTGTGTGAGAGAGAGAGAGAGAGTGTGTGTGAGAGAGAGAGAGAGAGAGAGAGAGAGAGAGAGAGAGAGAGATGTTATGAGTGTGTGTGTTACGAGTGTTTTTGTGCGGATGTGGTGTGGTGTGTGTGGATGTGGTACATGCGTGTATGTGGCTGTGTGTGTTTCAGACTTCGAACACTCTTTATCACTTAATTATGGCTAACATTAGACTATTTTAGTGAGGTTTGGAGGGCACTCTAGGAATCAAATGGGGTAAATATATACCAATAAACCTTCCAACTCCCACAGTTCCTTCTTAAACTGAGTGTAATCGTCTACTAATAACCAGATATAAAGGAAGAAGCGCGTGCTCGTATTATGAAAGGGTTAAGAGGGGTAGGGTATATGTTCTGGTCTACATATTATTATTTTTTAGTTACCTCGCTAGACCTTCATCAAGATTTAAAAAAAAACAAAAAAATCAAGACCCCCCTTCGAGATATATTTGTATTTTTCTTCGTTAGCAAATGTCCCGGCCAAAGGCCGCTTCCTCCCAAAATAACAGATTCGTTATCGCTCGCCAGGGAAAAATAAACACCTGAGAAACACACACACACACACATACAGCATGGCAGGCAGTATGATGTATGATGCCACACAGAATAATGTAGACACTGCCACTGTCGAGACTCGTAAATAAGTCGACAGTTTAGGTTAAGTTAACATACTGGAAGTTCAAATTAGGCTTAGTTATATATCTATATAAAAGATATATACTATTTAGTATTAAGTCTATATGGGTTTATTATCCATTATTATATCGGGTTGTCATTATAATAAATCCGGTATATCTTGTAGTTAGTTAAATGATGCATAGGTAGATAAGATAACTGCGCATGCGTCATATTCGGGAACCTGAAGGTCCCTCGCTCCAAGACAAACTAGAATCACTTTAGCTACGACCTCATCAAGATCTCCTTCTAGCCGCTCCAATACAACTACCTGTTTCCTGCTAAGTCATCCTAATTCTTATATCTTAGTGGCCACTATATCTTCTATCTATTCCTACCACTATCATTGAGCTATCTATCCCTATCAACAAATAAAAGTAAGTTAACTCTTGTGAGTTTATAGGTAATTTTAGCTTAGTTTACTATCGAAATCTCACAAATGATCCTTCGATACCTCTGACTTTTGCCTTATGCTATCTTTTCTTCTTTGTCTTTCTTTCTTCTGCTTTCCTGTTGTCTACTTTTTCCTGGCTATTCCTTCTTTCTGTCCCATGTTTCCGCTTCCCTGGTGTCCCCTGTAGGCTTGTGGGCTAGTGTTTCTTATCTGTGGCCTAATTTCCGCCGGGTTCCGCTTGTTTTACCCGACCGTATGGGCCGCCGCCATGTGTTTCCGACCGGCGCTTTTGGCGGGGGGGGGGGGGGGGGGAGAGGACTATAAGCGTGTGATAACTTTTTACCCCAAGCCTGTTAGGAAAGTTTCTCTTTTGGGCCATAGCTATGTCAGGGATATTTATGTGGGCAAGCCGGTGTACCACCCATTTTTCCATGTGAACACTTTTGCCCAAGGGGGTGCTAGCCTGGACACATTCAAGTCCTCTGCGGCCTGGGAGAGCCACGTCAACAATAATTAGGTGGTAGGCTATAGGCTAGGTATATAATTGCAACAATTAAATTTATGTAAAGTAGATTTATAAGGGTTAAATTGAATTTATTCGGTCTCAACTAAATTTAAAGGGGGTAATTACCACAAACATTTTTGGTACCATTAGATGTTGGGCTAGCCTAGTTTAATATATGTACCGTATACAATTGAAATTGGCTTGTTATACACCTTTTTGACCTCCCTTCCTTAGTGTACTCTAACAAAATGTTGCCGCATATTATGTAAGGTTAATTACTTTTATTTTGTGAGTGGAGATAGTAGGCATTCGTTAACTTTTATTATTGCGTTCCGGTCATATTTCCCGCTTATTGCCCTACCCCGACATCACACGTTTAAGTAATTATTACTTTTAAGTCGGGGTTCCCTATATCTTGCCTTGATTGACGTCAGCTAACTTTCTGAGTGCGCTTTACGTCTATATAGGTAAGATATAGTATTATTCTATTCTATTTCCTGTGTATTGCCATCATGTCGTTGACACTGTCCCAGTACAATCACCAAAGATATTGCTACATTTTTAGTTGTTGTTGTTGTTCCCCAGGCTGCCTGGCCGAACAGCCCCAAGGTCCCGAGCAAGGCCAAGGCCGTAGAGCGCCCCCACAAAACCCTCCCTGCTTACCACTAACAAAGCCCGGGTGACCGAAGCCACTCTAAGGCAGGGAGCCGAGGAGGGTGCGGAAACGCCCGGGAAACTAAAGCCCTACCCAATGCCCTGTGCCCCTCAGCAATTATGAAGGGAAAGTTGAGGGGCAAGGGAAAAATGTGACGCTTTGGCTCCCAATCTGCCAACTTTTAGGTTGGCAGTAGGGAGGTCGATCCACGGAAAAAGACGCCGTCACTTGAGATCTAGAAGATAAATAAGTAAAAGGAACAGTCAGAGTAAGCTATGGGTATGGCAGAGATCGCTCAGCTCTCATTCTGATAGACCAGCCCATCACCAACTAAATTTTTAGTTGATGCAGATAATGATGCGATTGAAGCTAAATTGGCTTCGATATTAATTATTATGTTCCTTCCAACAACCAACTATACTCCTAAAATCGATTAATGGAATTTACAAACACATGTGGCAGTCCGTGGATTCGAATCCAGGATGCTCACACCGAAAATCAACACCTTATGCATCGCACCACGTAGACAGTTAAAGAATGGTGGACACTGCCTACGATTTATTATGCAACTTCGAATCCTGCATATCAATCTAAGCATGTACACACATCCCAACTGCAACTCACGTAGGCTATGCATATGTGAATGGAAAGAGCAATTAATGGGGCCTTAACCACTAGGGAAGTCCTCTCGATAAATTACCCCTGAACCAATATCAATTATTATGTTCCTTCCAACAACCAACTATACTCCTAAAATCGATTAATGAAATTTACAAACACATGTGGCAGTCCGTGGATTCGAATCCAGGATGCTCACACCGAAAATCAACACCTTATGCATCGCACCACGTAGACAGTTAAAGAATGGTGGACACTGCCTACGATTTATTATGCAACTTCGAATCCTGCATATCAATCTAAGCATGTACACACATCCCAACTGCAACTCACGTAGGCTATGCATATGTGAATGGAAAGAGCAATTAATGGGGCCTTAACCACTAGGGAAGTCCTCTCGATAAATTACCCCTGAACCAATATCAATTATTATGTTCCTTCCAACAACCAACTATACTCCTAAAATCGATTAATGAAATTTACAAACACATGTGGCAGTCCGTGGATTCGAATCCAGGATGCTCACACCGAAAATCAACACCTTATGCATCACACCACGTAGACAGTTAAAGAATGGTGGACACTGCCTACGATTTATTATGCAACTTCGAATCCTGCATATCAATCTAAGCATGTACACACATCCCAACTGCAACTCACGTAGGCTATGCATATGTGAATGGAAAGAGCAATTAATGGGGCCTTAACCACTAGGGAAGTCCTCTCGATAAATTACCCCTGAACCAATATCAATTATTATGTTCCTTCCAACAACCAAACTATACTCCTAAAATCGATTAATGAAATTTACAAACACATGTGGCAGTCCGTGGATTCGAATCCAGGATGCTCACACCGAAAATCAACACCTTATGCATCGCACCACGTAGACAGTTAAAGAATGGTGGACACTGCCTACGATTTATTATGCAACTTCGAATCCTGCATATCAATCTAAGCATGTACACACATCCCAACTGCAACTCACGTAGGCTATGCATATGTGAATGGAAAGAGCAATTAATGGGGCCTTTAACCACTAGGGAAGTCCTCTCGATAAATTACCCCTGAACCAATATCAATTATTATGTTCCTTCCAACAACCAACTATACTCCTAAAATCGATTAATGAAATTTACAAACACATGTGGCAGTCCGTGGATTCGAATCCAGGATGCTCACACCGAAAATCAACACCTTATGCATCGCACCACGTAGACAGTTAAAGAATGGTGGACACTGCCTACGATTTATTATGCAACTTCGAATCCTGCATATCAATCTAAGCATGTACACACATCCCAACTGCAACTCACGTAGGCTATGCATATGTGAATGGAAAGAGCAATTAATGGGGCCTTAACCACTAGGGTTAAGACAGCTTGACAATTTTAATACATGTCGCCACGAAATGGAAACACTCTATGAAGAGGCACTGAGTATTTCGCGGCCATAGAAGTAGACATGGATTATCTAGAGCATCTTGATCAGATTATCATCCTTCATAAAGGTATGCTAAAACAAAAGGAGCCAAATCATGCTGCAGTCAACAGAAATGCCGGTATAAGATTGCCGAAAATAACCCTTCCTGTGTTTGACAGCGATCCCACTCTATGGTTGGGATTCTAGGATATGTTGCACTGTAGTGTCCACAGCAATGCGGAGCTCAGTGACATCCAAAAATTTACCTACTTAGGAGGTCAACTGAATGGCGAGGTAAAACAACTAATTAAAGGTTTCGCAATACAGGGAGCCAGCTACCAAACAGCGGTTGCCCTTCTACAGAAAACCTATGGGCACAGGGATAGAATTAAGGCGGCACATATAACTAACCTTACTACGTTGAATCTTATAATGTCGAGGAACTAAAGGGATTCTATGCTAGTTTTGAAAGTACACTGAGGTCAATAGAGACCCTACAAATTACCCTTAATGAAGATAGTGTTGTAATTCTCATGAATAAATTGCCATCCCCACTAAAGGAAACATTAAAGAGAACTTTAGGTGAAGAAGGTCTGGACCTAGATAGGTTTGTCCAGGCTTACCAGACAGAAGTGTTTAACATGGAAAGTGTAACAGAACGGACTACACCACACATACCAGTTGCTTCAGCATCCTTTGCGGTGCAAGAGGCCTCGGTGCGAAGGAAGGGTTGCAAGTTGTGCGAAGGGGCACATGCATGGTTTAAGTGTCTCAAATTCAAAACCAGTGCTCTGAAAGTAAAATGCGCAAAACAACTCATCCTTTGCACTGGGTGCTTATCTTCAAACCACGGGAGCAATGGTTGTGTGAACCCTGACATCCGCAGCTGCAAGTTCTGTCAAAACAGACACTACCATATCCTCTGCCAGTCCAGATCTCAATGGGATGGTGCAAAGAAGGAGCAAAAACCTCAACAGGTAACAAAGACCAAGACGCAAACTACCACGATGTCTGTGTCGGCAAAGAAGACTAGTATTATCCTCCCAACTGTTATGCTGCCAACAGTTAAGGAATCAAGAGGAACAATCAAGATGAGAATACTGCTGGATCAGTGCTTAACCCTTAACAAGCGGCGCGCAACATAAGTCGAGTATAATAAATCTGGACTATCTGGCGGCGCGCGACATAGGACGTGTGGCAATTTCAGCACGTAATGTTGCTGAGAGAGAGAGACAAGTGATGGCAGGAGAGTAGCGAGCGTATGACTGCTCCAGACCACCGCGGCGAACCTACTGACACGAATCCCACCTCCTCCCTCCCTCGCTACATACTGAAGTGTATGGGGAAAAGTACCGAATTACATGCTTTTTGCACTCGTGTTGCGCGGTTGTTGCAAGAAAACTAGCTGTCATAAAAGGATCGTTATGGTGTCATTGGAAAGCTCTGTTTATGCCCTTTCAGGGATAGATACTTGTTTTACGCTCTGGGTCTTATTTAGGCATGAAAATTATCACGTAAACAGCCCTATTTTGGCTAAAAACACCCCGCTGGGCGGTACATATGAATAGACCGCTAGCCCGCTAATAAGGTGTTAAATTAAGTGTCTCAAATTCAAAACCAGTGCTCTGAAAGTAAAACGCACAAAACAACTCAACCTTTGCACCGGGTACTTATCTTCATCCCACAGGAGCAATGGTTGTGTGAACCCTGACATCCGCAGCTGCAAGTTCTGTCAAAACAGACACTACCATATCCTCTGTCAGTCCAGATCTCAATGGGACGGTGCAAAGAAGGAGCAAAAACCTCAACAGGTAACAAAGACCAAGACGCAAACTACCACGATGTCTGTGTCGTCAAAGAAGACAAGTATTATCCTCCCAACTGTTATGCTGCCAACAGTTAAGGAATCAAGAGGAACAGTCAAGATGAGAATACTGCTGGATCAGTGCTCACAGCGCACCTTCATTTTGAATTCCGCTCTAGACTCGATCCATTATATAAAAGTGGGTGATGAAGAGGTAGAGTTGCGAAGGTTTACCGGAGTATGTGAGAGCAGAAAGTACCCAGTAGTGTCCTTCAAATACAAGTTCCAGGACAGAAACTATCCTCTACAAGCAGTTGTGGTAGAAACTCTCCCGGACCACAAAGAATCAGAATGCCTTGAAGCAGACATGAGGGTTTTGCGAAGCAAGGGTTACAAATTAGCTGATCCTCTAATGACACAGACATCTCGACTGGACTTGTTGGTTGGTGCCAATTATTATTATGACTTAGTGCGGCCAGGGTACAAAATGGAGGGTGACATAATTCTCTTACCCACTAAATTTGGCTATGCACTAAGTGGCTCCTGCCATAACGACAAGTCTAGCGCCCAAGTAGAGGTAGTTACAATTTTGAAAGTTGCGGTCAGCCCGATGGATCAATATATATCCACGGAATCAAGTAATCCATGTCATAATGAATTAAAATGTATGTGGGAACTTGATCATCTAGGAATTTCTCCAAACGAAGATTTAAAGGAAAACATGACTGCATTGGACATATACAAGGAGACAGTGACATACTCTGCACAGAATCAGCAATATGAAGTCAGACTGCCATGGAACCAAAATAAAGAGAAGCTGCCTTCTAATTATGGTTTAGCAGCGGGTTGCCTAAGGGGTCTGCAGAAGCGTTTCAAGCAAAAACCTGTCTATTGTAGTCACTATACCAACGTTATCCAAGATCAACTTCATCGTGATTTTATTGAAGAGGTTCCTTTCGGTGTTACTGAAAACAGTCATTATTTGGCACATCACGGGGTCACCAAGAATAGCACAACGACGCCCGTTCGTATTGTGTAAGACTGTTCCGCTAGTATTGGCAAAGGCAGGCCAAGTCTTAATGACTGCCTTTACACAGGGCCATCACTGGTGCCAGATCTTGCAAAAATATTGCTGCGATTCAGGGTACACGAATATGCCTGGATAAGCGACATCGAGAAAGCCTTTCGCATATTGAGACATCATGAAGAAGATCGTGATTACACCCGATTTCTGTGGCCAAAGGATCCCTTGGACTTATCTTCACCCTTACTTTGCTACCGATTTAAGGTAGTGTTGTTCGGGGCGACTTGCTCACAGTTTTTTCTTAATGCCACAATCTTAAATATCTTTCCATTATTAAAGAGGATCCCGGAGTTGTGGAGGCTATTAAGGAAGGTTTGTACATTGACAACCTACAGGGTACAGGCAGTGATGAAGAGACTGTCATTAAGCATTACTGGGATGCCCAAAGAATAATGTCTCAAGCACATTTATATCTCAGAGAATGGGCTACCAATAGTCCTCAACTACGTGACCTCCTGCAATTGGATGGTGTTGCTGCCAAGAATCAAGAGCGAGTGAAGACATTAGGACTCTTATGGTTACCGGACTCTGATCTGTTGACTTTCAACGCTAGTCTCCCAGAGACCAATAAGGCAACAAAGAGAGAGTGCTTAAGAGTGGCGGCACAACTGTTCGATCCACTCGGTGTACTACTGCCCGTTACAATAAGGTCCAGAATTTTCTTACAGCAATTATGGAGACTGAAACTAGATTGGGACGATCTGCTACCTGACGACTGCGCTACCGAAAGGTCTACAGTTACCAAGGACCTGCACCTCTGCTGTGACTTTACTTATCCTCGGAGGACGGTATATGCTGATTCAGTGGAACTTCATGCGTTTAGCGATGCAAGTGGTGTCGCCTATGGCACTGCAATATATTTTGTGAGCCCGGAACATAGCTGTCTGGTCATCGCTAAAGCAAAGGTCGCTCCCATAAGATCCATAACTATACCAAGATTAGAGCTGACTGCTGCTTTGCTAGCCGCCAGATTAATCAAATTTGTGGAGGAAGACCATCATAAAATTGTAAAAGTCAACAAAATTGTATTATGGTGCGACAGCCAGGATACATTGCATTGGTTGCGTAGTATGAAGAAGCTTCCAGTGTATGTCGCAAACCATGTTGACGAAATCAAATCCCTTCTTCCGACTGTAGAATTCCGGTACGTGTCCTTTAAAGAAAACCCTAGTGACTTACTGTCTAAATATGTTTCGGCAAAACATCTGAAATCTTCTGCGTTTTGGTGGGAGGGGCCCATGTGACTCCGAAACAAAGACGAGTGGCCAGAAGACATATTACCAGATGACCCAACTCCAAAAGTAACTAGCCAAGTCATTGGGACCAATGATGAACAGGACACACAGTTATGGAACTGGGAAAAATATGGCAGTTATGATAAATTCATTCGGGTAGTTGCATGGACTATTCGATACAAGAATAATTTGAAGGCAAAAATTAAAGGGACGTCTCCCACAGACAAGTGCCCTCCTCATCATAAAGGAGCTAAAAGTAGTAGAAAAGATTATAGCTCAAAGATGCCAGCAGGAATTCTCCCCAAAGGAGTACGAGATGCTGTGTGGTGACAAGGGTAATCGCAATAATTTGGTAAACTAATTAGGACTTGTCATGAAAGGAGGATTAATTGTATGTGAAGGTAGATTGAAGTTAGCGGCTCTTCCGGATTCAATGAAATATCCGATGCTACTGCCTTCCAAACATCCTTTCACTACCATGCTCATCAATATGTGTCATCGTGTCTGTTGTCACTATGGAGTTAATCACATGGTCGCATATATACGGCAAAGGTGGTAGATTCCTAAGATAAGACAAGCGGTAAAACAAGTGACCAGTAAGTGTATAACCTGTCGAAAAATACAGGGCAATACCTACGCGAAAGCTAGAGTACCTCCTCTACCAGACATCAGGACTACACCTAGAGATCCCTTCGAGGTCACCGGGTTGATTATACAGGAGCAATTCCTGTCCGGAGCTCACACAACAAGGCTTATATGCTTTTATTTACGTGCACTACTACAAGAGCTATCCACATTGAAGTATTTAGCAATATTAACTGGGACAGCTTTATCTATGCGTTCCGGAGATTTTGTAGTAGGCAGGGATTTCCGCAGATAATGTTAAGCGACAATGCTGCGACGTTTGTGGGAGCTTCCAAACACTTGGAAGACCTACAGCGATCCCAGTCTTCGGGCTCATCTTGCCGAAATCCGATATGAATGGCGTTTTATCCCAGCACACGCGCCTTGGTTCGGAGCTATTTGGGAGAGAGCCATAGGTATTGTGAAGGGTGGGCTTAAAAAAGTACTAGGTCGTGCTCTAGTCTCCTTTGAGGAACTAACTACTGTCCTATTGGAGCTAGAGGCTACCGTGAATGATCACCCTTTAACATATGTCTCGGGTGATCTGGAGGACCCTTGCCCTATTACTCCATCCATGATGGTTAAAAGTCGTAAACTTTGTGACTTCCCAAAGGACCTAATTCAGCTAGATGAGCTGCAGGATCCTAGTTACGATAGTAAAGCAGCGATACACAGCAGGTACAATTACATCAATTAGTTGATCCGGGACCTATGGAAGCGTTGGTCTAGTGAATACTTGGCATCACTACGAGAAGCCTATAAGAATAAAAGAGGCTCATCAAGCAGTGTATGGCCAAAGATAAATTACATCGTGCTTATACATGACGAGGGACCTCGTGTCCTTTGGAAACTTGGTAGGGTAGTTAGACTCTATCCCAGACGAGATGATCTGGTTAGAGTGGTCCAGATTTGAACAACAACTGGCCTGACCACTCGACCCATCATAAAGTTGTATCCATTAGAAGTGAACAGGAAATCGAAAGCATTTCGATCCCTCAACCGGCAGTCACTGGTGATGGTGTTAGCTCTCACGACTCCACCCCTATGTCACCAGCGGTCGCTGGACTATCTGCCAGTAACGATCCTGTTGGAAGATTACCTCTTCGCCGAGCCGCTGCTAGCTCTTCACAGCTTTGGAGATCTAACATCGCTGTGGGATTATTGTGGATAATGTATATATTGGTGGTGGGAATGTGTCGAGACTCTTAAGTAACTCGACAGTTTAGGTTAAGTTAACATACTGGAAGTTCAAATTAGGCGCCAGTATTTGGCTAAGTTATATATCTATATAAAAGATATATACTATTTAGTATTAAGTCTTTATGGGTTTATTATCCATTATTATATTGGGTTGTCATTATAATAAATCCGGTATATCTTGTAGTTAGTTAAATGATGCTTAGGTAGATAAGATAACTGCGAATGGGTCATATTCGGGAACTTGAGGGTCCCTCGCTCCAAGACAAACTAGAATCGCTTTAGCTACGACCTCCTCAAGATCTCCTTCTAGCCGCTCCAATACAACCATCTGTTTCCTGCTAAGTCATCCTAATTATTATATCATAGTGGCCACTATATCTTCTATCTATTCCTACCACTATCATTGAGCTATCTATCCCTATCAACAAATAAAAGTAAGGGAACTCCTGTGAGTTTATACGTAAATTCCACTTTGTTTACTATCGAATTCTCATAACCACCACCACCACCAGACACACACACAGCATGGCAGGCAGTATGATGTATGATGACACACAGAATAATGTAGACGCTACACCACCAGACACACACACACACAGCATGGCAGGCAGTATGATGTATGATTACACATAGAATAATGTAGACGCTACACCACCACCACCACCAGACAGACACACACACACACACACACACACACAGTTATGTTTTTGGGCGAAGTGAAATTACACAAACAATAGGCTAAATATGTGATTCAAGACTGATGACATAACCCTCCCCAAAACATCCAGGTTCAAGGAAAATACTAGAATAAAAATTATTAGTTTAATAAAATTAAGTATAATTATAATGTAACAAATAAAATCAGTCTCTTCAGGACGAGCAATAAGAATATAATTATAATGCACTATGATTATCAGAAAAAATGCAAGGACAAAATATATAACTATATACCTCTACTGAAACAAAGCAAGGTAAAAATAACTAACATAATATGAATAAATATTTTTTCAAGATCACAGGAAATGGTTAACATCTGTTTAATAACTTAAGGAAATGCACACAATATTAATGAAAGCAATACAAGTGATTAATACAACTATTTAAACTTGAGAAAACATTCTGTCTAAAAAAATACAATAATAATACAAGCAATACAGTAAGGGGTAACTAAATTAATCTGATCAAATTCACAAACTTGGAAACTAATACAAAAATAATTAATTCTTTATGCTTATAATATTAATAAATGCAATCAAAAGGAGATAACAAAATAATATGAATTTACAGAACACTTTATAATTAATTATTAACTGATCACTAGATACAATAATAATAAGAACTAGGCTATGATATAATATATAGGTGACACTCTTATAGGCTATACTCAACACTCAGGAACATAGGTATGCAGACTGCTTTATCTATGAAGGTAGCAAGGAGAGATAATTGTGTCACTTCATAAGGTAAACACACTATATACAGAGAGAGAGAGAGAGAGAGAGAGAGAGAGAGAGAGAGAGAGAGAGAACAGGTGTGGTCGTCAGCTGGTGTAAGAGTTCAGACTGCAAGTACGCAGGGGGTATTTACGTATATCCCACCAGAAATATTAGAATTTTCTACTGCTCTCGTGAATGCAATGACGCATGACTGGGAGAGACAGGCCAGAGCCCGACAGGTCTGGAACTTGCGAGAAGCAAGCACATAAGGGGGAAACTAAAACATTATACTAATATGGCTTATATAATCGATATTAATTCTAGATTACATAACACACACACACACACACAGCATGGCAGGCAGTATGATGTATGATGCTACACAGATTAATGCAGACACCACCTCCACCACCCCAGGTTTACGGTTTATGTTTCAATACGTTATGGACATATTAGTAAGCTAAGGTAATATTTTATTAGGTTATAATTATAAGGATGTGTTAAGTTAGCATAAGGTCAACTTAGGCTTGGTTAAAATTAGGGCTTAGATTAAGGTATACTAGTTTACATTAGATTAGGTTAGACTGAATAATATTAAGTTATATTATGTTAGATTAGATTAGGTTAAATTAGGTTATGGTAAGCTAGGTTTAAACTAAGTAGGATTGGATATGGATATATAATGTTAGATTGGTTAGCATAAAGCTTCTTTACTTGAGTAGCTAAGATTAGATTAGCTTAAGTTATCTTAGATGAAGGTAATTTAGTTAAGTTGGGAATAATTTAGAATAAGGTAGCTAAGTGTAGTTCTGATTAATTAAATGTGTATGTAGATAAATTATTTTAAGCGAAAACAATTCAAGGTAAAACGATGTGTACGAACAGAATACTAGGTGAATGAAATATAGATGACAACAAATGGGTGAAAAAAGCTAATGGGTGAAAACAAAACTAATGGGTGAAAACATTAACGCGTGAAAAAAGTAATGGGGGAAAATATTTGAGTTAATATACGAATGGGTGAAAACATTAATGGGTAAAAAGACTAATGGGTGAACACATTAATGGGTAAAAAGACTAATGGGTGAACACATTAATGGGTAAAAAGACTAATGGGTAAACACATTAATGGGTAAAAAGACTAATGGGTAAACATTAATGAGTGAAAAGACTAATGGGTGAAAACATTAATGAGTGAAAAGACTAATGGGTAAACATTAATGAGTGAAAAGACTAATGGGTGAAAACATTAATGAGTGAAAAGACTAATGGGTGAAAACATTAATGAGTGAAAAGACCAATGGGTGAAAATATTTATGAGTAAAAGACCAATGGCTGAAAACATTAATCGGTGAACAGATTAAAGGCTGATAAGATTAATGGCTGACAAGACTAAAGGCTGAGAAGATAAAAGGCGGAAATTTTAGATGTTGAAAAGACTAAAAGCTGAAAGAGTAAAGGCTGAAAGATTAAAGGATTAGAACTTGTGTTGGCGAAAATCTTGCAAGCACAAAGAATTATGAACGAAAATCCTTTAAACTAAAGTAATTAGGAACACAAATCTTAATAACAAAAAAATACTTAACCCTTAACCAACGGTGCACGACATCTGTCGAGTTAAATCAATTTGGACTATGTGGCGGTGCACGACATCTGTCGAGTGCCATTTTCAGCACGTAATGTTGCGGAGAGAGAGAGCTGAGCGGTGGGACGAGCCTAGTAACCTTATGACAGCTCCCCACGACCGTCGTGGGTGTACTGAACTGTATTCCACCTTCCTCCCCCCTCCTCACTCGCTACACAGGGAATTATGTACGGAAATGACCTTATTTTAGTTTTTTAGCACTCGTGTTGCACGATCGTTGCAAGAGAACCAGTAGTCATACAAGGATGGTTCGGGTGTCATTGGAAAGCTCTGTTTACGCCCTTTCAGGATAGATACTGGTTTTATACTCTGGGTCTTGTTTATGCATGAAAATGAGCACGGAAACAACCCTATTTAGGGTAAAAAAAAAAAAACGGGGCGGCACAATGTAAAATACCCTACCACCCGCTCTTTGTGTGTGAAAGTATAAAAACAATGTAAGCAAAATGATATGCTAGCGAAAACAAATTCCACCCCACCAGCAGCACCAAGTAGCATTCGGGCAGAATCCTAACTTTCCCACAACAAAGAATGGCTCTAACAAATCGTTATTTTCCCACTTACAAATATGACCATAATGCATTTTGTGAGGCTGTTATACTGGGGTCAGATATTTATACGACTTGCGGTGCCTTATCTCCCTACGACAGTCATATCCTAAATGTGAAGAGTGTTATCAATACACCAAAGCAAGTCATGGGTGGGTATTATAACATATGGTAGTCCAGTGTCCTTGTTATAAGGAAGTTATGAAGTCGTGAACAAGGGATAAGGTATACATTACTTGGTTTGTTATACCCCTCACCTCACCTTAACTTATGGCAACTTTAAGTATTAGGTCCCTATATTAAAGTAAGGGATAATTATAGCGTTTATACAGTTTTCAGTATCACTATCATTAGCTTCCAGGGAATCGAAGCATCTTAAAATTCAGGAAGGATTGTGGGATTCATGGGAAAATGGGCGGGGGGACTACTAAAAAGTGATGTTCACAACCGAGGTATTAGTTTAGTAAAATCGTCTAATGGTAAGCAGATTAAATGTAAAATAATGCCATTGCTATGAAGTATTGAAGCTAAAATTCAACAGATATATCTCACACTGGTTCCTTGTCTTAGGGTTCGGAGTAGCTATACACATTTTGGTAACCATAATATGTAAACTCTACAGGGATTGCACACACACGATATCTTCTAATTATAGTTTACTTTAAAATCCTCCATCCCAACCCCTCCCAACACACACATGTCCATACATACACACACACACACACACACCACCACTTTGTAAAGTTATAGAAGTCATTAATATCAAGTATATCTCACAAATACACATGAGCTAATAAAATTATGTGTATATACTCCTTGCCGGCTTATATTATTAGCTCACGTGTATTTGTGAGATATACTTGATATTAATGACTCTTGTTTGGCTAGGCAATAATTAAAATTAAATCTCTACTGTTTAACCTCAGTTGTGTGGGTAATTTTGTAAAAATATCTGTATGGTATCCTGGAATATGGATCCTGCGACTATTGCACGAATTGAAATACATTCTCCAAGTAGGATTTCCCTTCTCCTTAACCCGGGAACTGCGGGGAGACTCTTAAGAGTTCCCCCGGCGGACTGCGGGGAGACTCTTATGAGTGAGTGAAAAAAAAAATCAACTTTTGACATCAAATTTTGTTTTTATTTTTTATTTTTATTTTTTTATTTATTTTTTTTTTTTTGGCCCCTGGGCCATGCAAAATCTCAGTCCTCTACCTCCCCTCCTTCCCTCCTCTCCTTCAGTTATCACCTATTTTCCCTGTTATTCCCTTATTCTGAGGTATATTTTCGTGCTAACATTAGCGAGTTGCAAGCAGGGTGTTGTCATCACTGATGGCAAGCGAGTGCAAGAGAGAGAGAGAGAGTATCGATCGACTGTCTCAGTGGCCTTGGGGGAAATTGGCAGGAAAGCAGGTTGATAATAATTACATTATACAACTCGCGGGCTATATCTCCGATTTTGACCATCCAAACGCTGTTTTCACTCGTTTTATTGTGGTTTCAGGTTAATACCTTTATAATCAACCCATAATAGGCGCATATGGATAAGTATTAATGCTATTAATGGCACAATGAATATTTTAGTGACGGAAACACCTCAAATACGTCCGCACAGGGGGACGTTTCCAATTACCCCCATGCGCACTTCAGAGGTTAATATATTATAATATATAGGAAAAGGTTAAGATTAGTTTATCACGCCGGGGTGTAGTGGATTAAAAGCTTGGACACTCGTTCTGAATGTCGGACGTTCGAGTCCAGCTGGGAGTATATATATATATATATATATATATATGCCTCCATCATACGTGAACAACAATTATTTGCCAGTATATGTAAGGACTTATAGGATTGACCACTCAACTCAGGGTCTGTATCATTTTAACACTAGTATTCTTCAGTGGTGTGTGGCTAATGCACCAATAAACCTGCTTGACCCTTAGGTAAGCAGTACAGATTTGTATAAAGCTTACTCCCCTATACAGGTTTCATCCAAGGCTGACTAGTCCCGTCCACTCGGATTTGTATAAGGTTGTCTCTCCTAGATGATTTGCCGACCAATGCTAACGAGTCCGATCCACCCGGTAATGTGTGAGAGAGAGTATGTTCTCCCCATTTTGACGTAATAATACACTATGCAATTTACACTTAACCCTTTCACGCACAGGACGCGATGTGTGCCCTCTCTGGGCTACTTAAAAGCCTATGTGACCAGCATAGTGGAACAGATAAATGCAAAAATACCCCAAAATAGTTCACTTAATCATGCAACCATAAAATTTGGCACAGACATTCTCAAAGGACCACTCTTTCATAAAAGGGCGTTAGCCACGCAAAAAATCAAAGATGGCTGCCTCTTTTTCCAAGATGGCTGCCATTCATTGGCCAATTGCATCATCTTCGAGAATATGGGTGTTACTGATGCATTTATCATAGTTTAAAATCCCATTCAATCACCAATTTGTTCTTTATTAAAGTTATTTTTGTCACGCTTTCAATTCCAAGTACTAAAACAAAAAGATGGCGATGGAGATAACTTCAGCCTCTACTGTCAGGAATTGCAGGAGCTGATGCCATACTGGTTTGCCAATAACAACACCAATTATGCCCGATGGTTGCCTGTTCATCTGAGGGACATGCTGACTTTGGAAAGTAAGCACACAGCATTGGCTCAGGAATTCAAGATGGGCAACTTTGTTGTGCACAAGACCAAGCGTGACTTCTCAGCGCTTGCTCTTGATCAGGCTCATGAGCAGGCCAATGCTGTCATTAAGGCTGATGGTGGAACAATTGGGCTTACTGAAAATCCATCAGCCCTGAGGAGATGGATGGTCTCTGGCCCTGAGGTGAGTCCCTCTATGAAATGGAGGCACAAACAAAAGAGGCCAGCGATCACTCTGTTCACCATGAGCTGACACCACATGCCCAGAAGACATTCCTAGAAAGGGTCCAGAAACTCTCTCAGGTCCTGCAAGACTTGGAAAACCCTTTCCAGGAAGACAGTGTAGATTTGTTCTCAATTGACACCAAAGATGTAGCTCATCGCAGCTCTGCTGAGCTTGTTCACAGTCACTTGCAGAAAGGTAGGACACAATACCAAGACTTTGTGAAAAGATTGGAAGATAATCCAACATCATTCTATGAGCCCATCAGGAGGCAAAGTCTTAACTTCTTCTGTCAAGATAAGCCTGTTAAAGAAGCATCAAAACAGAAGCAGCTGAAAGAAGACTCAGCTTTTTTCAAAGCTGTTCATCTCCTGTCAGATCAGGGAGTGCGACCTGCAGGAGTTCTTTCAGCACGAAAATCAGTCATTCCCTGTGTCTCTAAGTGATGGTGGACAGATTTATAGCTGTCAGAAGTCCCAACTGACCTCCATACTTGAGAAACACATCACGCTTCCAGACCAAGAGTCAGAGGCAGATGACATCATCATTGATGGTTCAGCTTTGATCCATGCACTGCCACCCAAAAGGTCCAAGACATTTGCAGAATATGCAGCCCTGACTTTCTGCCAAGGATTAGTGCCTATTCCAATGCATACAAGACACCACATGTTGTCTTTGATGTGTACAGTCCATCAAGTCTGAAAGCAGACACAAGGTCCAAAAGAGGACAAGGGGGGAGACGCAAGGTGACAGAAAAGAATAGCATTCCCTCAAACTGGCGCAACTTTCTGAGGCACAATGACAATAAGTCGGAGCTGTTTCACTTCCTGGCAGACAAGATTGTCCAGATGTCTGCACCAAACTTGGTTATTGTGACCAAGGGACCCCCAAGCACTTAGCACACACAAAGTGAGTCTGACTGAACTGCACGAATGGTCTCATGAGGAGGCAGACAGCCGCATCTTTGTCCATGCCAGATATGCTGCACGACAAGGGAGCAAATCTATCATAGTCAAAGCCAATGACGCAGATGTCCTTGTCATTGGCCTGAGTATGTTCCCAACTCTGCAAAGCATGGATCTGCAGCAGCTGTGACTCATATTTGGCCAAGGTCAGAGCCTTCGATGGATTGGCATTCCACAACCTGCACAACTATGTTGGTCAAGAGAAGGCCAAAGGCATGTTTTTCTTCCATGCTTTTACAGATTGTGATGTGGTCTCAGCTTTTAGAAATAAAGGAAAGAAGACAGCTTGGCAGACATAGGACATTTTCTCAGAGGCAACTCCAGTATTTTCCAAACTGAGCCAGCACCCAAAAACCATTGAGGATGATGACATGAAGATTCTAGAGAAGTTTGTGGTCCTCATGTAGGACAGGTCCAGCACTGCAGATGGTGTGGATGAGGCTAGACTGGACTTGTTTGCCAGAAAGCAGAGACCCTATGAAACCATCTCTCCAACCAGAGCAGTTCTGATTCAACACACTAAACGTGCAGCATATCAGGCAGGCTGTGTGTGGGCTCAGGCAATTCTGCGCCAGCCAGAAGCAGAGAGTCCAGCTGACTGGGGATGGGAGAAGATTGGCGAAGAATGGAAAGTCTTCTGGACAGCCAACTCTCCCATTGCAAAGAGTTGTGAACAGCTCACCAAGTGTGGCTGCAAGTCTGGCTGCCGTGGCAGGTGCAAATGCTACAGGCTTGGTCTCACATGCACAGCCTTGTGCAGTTGCAAAATTAATGTGAAGTGTAGTTTCTCTGTTATCCTGGGTGCAGTGGTGAGTTCAAGTATAATTTCGACTGTCTTTTGCTAAAACTTTCCATTAGATTTATGTATTTTTTGGTTCTGTAATAAAAACAAATTCATTTTGTCATAAAAATGTATACTGTAATCTTTATTAGTCGCAAAAATAGGAATGATTAGTTTTGCGGGTGCAATTTTAGTTTGATTTAGCATTAAACAAAATATTTTACAAAAATAGGAGACTTCTTTCAGACTCTATGACATATAAAGTAGGGTTTTGAATTGAAATAAGTTGTTTTACTTTAAGTAGTTACAACTTACAAAGTAATTATTAGTATTTCTTAGTGTAGACGGCGGCCATCTTGAAAAATGGTAGCCATCTTGGATTTTTGCGTGGCTAACGCCCTTTTTTGAAAGAGTGGACTTTAATGAAAATTTGTGCCAAATGTCATGCTTGCATGATTAAGTGAACTATTTTTGCACTTATCTGCTCTACTAGCAGGGGTGTTTAGAAACCTATATTTTAGCTACTTCAACCCCTGCAGTTAAACATAAGAACATAAGAAAATGGGAGTCTGCAGAAAGCCGATTGGCCTAAGCAAGGCAGATCCCTGTCCCACACAACCCCAATTACAAAGCCCAATTATAGGCTCAACACTCTAATACCCTGAGGATCATCTTACCAAACCGGTTAGAGATTAACGCAGTATTACGGGGGTCTGCAGAGCGCTGATTGGCCCAACCCGGCTGATCCCCCTTCACACCCAACCCTTCTCGTCCATATGCTTATCCAATTTTTTCTTAAAGCTCCCTATCGTTCTTGATCCCACTATAACACTTGGTAGCCTATTCCACCCATCTACAACTCTGTTACCAAACCAATATTTGCCTATATCTTTTCTGAAACGAAATTTATCTAATTTGAAACCATTGGTACGAGTTCTTTCGCTATCACTGAGCTTTAGTACATTTGTCATGTCCCCTTTGTTAATCCCACTAACCCACTTGAACACCTCTATCATATCCCCTCTAACTCTGAGTCTCTCTAACGAATGTAAACCTAATTTCTTCAACCTTTCTTCATACGGAAAATTTCTAATATTATGGATCATTTTTGTCATTCTACGCTGAATTCTCTCCAATGAATCTATGTCCATTCTGTAATAAGGACACCAAAATTGGACAGCATAATCCATATGGGGTCTCACTAATGACAAGTGAAGTTTTAAGATAACATCAGCAGTTCTGTTACTCACACTCCTAGAGATGAACCCGAGAATCCTGTTTGCCTTATTACGAACGCTTATACACAGTTTTCTAGGCTTCAAATCATTGCTAACAAACACACCTAGATCTTTCTCGCAGTCTGAATTTTCTAATTCTAAATTAGCTAGTTTATATTTAACATTTGTTTGCATCTTCCCTATCTTTAATACCTTGCATTTGTCAATGTTAAACTTCATCTGCCAATTTACTGACCATTCATGTAAGGTATCTAGATCCCTTTGGAGGCACTCTATATCGCTATCTGAATCAATTGATCTCCCCATTTTAGTATCGTCTGCGAATTTTCTTATCCTACTAGTTATACCTAAATCTAGGTCATTTATGTATATAAGAAACAACAGGGGACCTAATACCGATCCCTGGGGGACACCACTTTTGACTGCTCCCCACTCTGACTTGGTACCATTTATGCTGACTCTCTGTTTCCTACCAATTAGCCATGACCTAATCCATCCCAACAACGGCCCTCCTATTCCATGTGCCTCAACCTTTCTCATCAATCTCTCATGAGGGACTGTCGAAAGCTTTACTGAAATCTAAATATATAATATCATATGACTTGTCACTATCTACTGCTTCATATACCTCTGAGAAAAAGCTAAGCAAATTAGTAAGGCAAGAACGTCCCTGAGTGAATCCATGCTGAGAAGAATTTATTAAGTTAAATTTTACTAAGTGGCTTCTAATTTTCCTAGCAATAATGGACTCTAGCAACTTTCCTATGATTGATGTGAGACTAATGGGACGGTAATTGGATGCTATCGATTTATCACCCTTTTTGAAGATCGGAACTACATTTGCAAGCTTCCAAGCTTCTGGAACTAAACCTGTTTCTAATGACGTGTTAAATATAAATGCTAATGGACTACTTAACTCATCTCTGCATTCTTTTAATACTCTAGCATATACCTCGTCAGGACCAGGCGATTTTTGAGGTTTCAGTCTGTCAATTTCCTTAAGCACATCATTTCTACTTATACTAACTGTACTTAACATATTTTCTATACTATCACTATATACCATATTGACTTTTGGAATCTGTGCCAAATTTTCATTAGTGAAAACTGAAAGAAACTGACTATTTAATGTACTGCACATTTCTAAATCATTTTCTGTTATTTCTCCTATTGAAGTTTTTAGGGGGCCTATTACATCTCTAACTTTAGATTTATATAGTTGGTAAAAAGCTTTAGGGTTATTTTTTGAGTCGCTGGCTATCCTTATTTCATAATTTATTTTTGCTTTCCTGATTTCCTTTTTGACCTGTTGTCTTTGAGTGAGCTGTGGACAAAACACTAATTTTGGAGAGGTAATTATGAGACTGAGATAACTCTGTGTCTGAATGCTAAACAGTAATCCACGAGTCTACAGGATAGTGAGAGGGTTAATTATAACAATGGTACATATAAACATTGTTCTAATCAGATCTACGTTTTAGAATGAAGAGATATGCAAAGAACACTGTTTTAGTGTACAATTTTCTGATACAATTAAGTGTTCAAATTTTACAACGTACACTTACTTCCATTTTGCGTTGCCTTGCACAATTATGTCAAGTGAAAAGAACAAATATAATGAAGACAAATATAAAACAAATAATAAACAGTCGAAGTTGCACAATTTTTTTTTTTTTTTTTTAAGAGACAATGAACGGAGGAAGGAAAAACAGATAACACAAAAAGGTCCATGTGCCTAAAGGCATCCTCCATTCATAAAATGTTTGTAACAACTGGATTTAAACTTTTGTAGATTGTAAGTTTGTGGAAAGCAACTCGAGGGAAGTGAATTCCAAATAGTAGTAGTTCTAGGGATAAATGAATTTTGATAAGCAGAAGTTCTGCATTGTGGAGGAGAAAGTGTAAATTCATGGGCGCTCTCAGCTGCCCTAGTTCTACGGGGAAAGATGTGGAGAGGCGTCATAATTGAAGCAAGTTCCTCCGAACAATTGCTGTGAAAATATCTGTAGACTAATGCAAGGGATGCAACGTTTCTTCGTATGGATAATGTAGGAAGGTCCTGTGTGATTGCAGGGTTATTGATTAATCTAATTGCTTTATTTTGAATTTTGTCCAACTGCCTCAATGCAACAACCCACAGAGGTGAACAGTAATCCATCGGAGAACGCACATGACTTTTATATATTACGGCCAACTGCTCGTCAGTGAAGAATTCTCGAATTCTGTACAAGAGTCCAATTTTTTTAGAGGCATTCTTAGCAATGCTTCTAACATAATGTGTCCAGCTCAAGTTTGTAGTTAATGTTACACCGAGAATGTCAATACTAGGGGAAGTGGGAATATATACATCATTAAAAAATATATGGGAGTCAGTGAGATTCTGTCGGTTAGAATATTTAATGCACTTGGTTTTCTGTGCATTAAAGGAAACTAGATTATTTTGTCCCCATTCATTAATTCTAGAAAGGTCCTGGTTCAGAGAAATTGTAGAGTTTATTTTTGAATTTATAAGATCGGGTTGGGTGAAAGAATTGGCAAATGTGAAGGAACTGTGGAGTGTGGAGTCATCTGCGTAGGAATGTATTGGATTATGAGTGGTAGATATGAGATCATTGATATGAATGAGGAACATCAATTTTAATTAAGCGTAACCTTCCAAATTATTATCAAGTGAAAATGAAATAAACCAAAGAAAAACAAAAAGAGAAGAACACATATATACAGTTACTTTTCATTATGTGTTTCTGTCCAATATTTTGTCAAGTAAAACGCAAAAATAATAATATAAAATTTAAAAAGTTGGAGAAAAACAAAACGTAATAGCGTAAGTTGCAAGAGCAGTATGTTGTCCACGTCAGTCAAGAGCGACATGACGAGACTCTGTGCTTCACAAAGGTCTGCTGGGAGGAAGGGAGTATGTACGGCAAAACTGTAAGGAAATAAAAACAAAAACAATAGACAATTAATAACGAAGAAAATACATCCAAACTATACTTACGAGAAAAGGAATATGTTCAAGGTAGAACACATATATAAATACATACATAAAACATCCACACAATACTTACGAGATCATCAACCGCGTTATAGGATAGATGCAAGAAAACTAACCACAAAACTAGAGTATGTACTGCAACATTTTCAAAGTGCGGAGAATAAGTGCACGCACACAAACACACTACAACCCACACACACAACCTCTCACACGCACCGGTTACTCTTCAAACCGTTTCGTTTAGAGGCATTGCTGCGGAGCTTTTACACTATTCCTGTTAGAGGGGGAGAATACAGTCATTTAGTAATAGAACAAACAATATACGACACAAAAGTACTATAACATAAGTAAAATTAGTAAATCTTTTATTTTTGTGTTTCTTTAAATGGATAAACAATGTCAAATAAATATATACAGTGAAATATATATTTAATACAGAAACTAAGCTGATAATACAATAATGGTAAATATAGAAAATATGGGCAAAACTAATCAACACACTATCCGAGCTCTAACACTGCCTATGATGGTGTGGGAATTTAAGAGAATAGCGTCACCTTTTAAAACTACTAGCTTTGATTTTACAAATTTTCAATTAATATATACAAACTTGCATATCAATGTTAATTTAATCGGCCATTATTTGTAAAAAAACAAAACAAAATAACCCCCCAATAATACATAGATAATTCAATATAAGTACAAACTACTATGAGTTTCAGAGGCCAGGTTAATATGTATTTTTCTATATTTTTATTTTGATATCGACAGATAACTTGAATTTAAAGGTGATAGTAGGGTTGGGTGGTGGGTGATAACTACCGTGTTTGATGGAAGAGCAATACTAGTTTGGTGGTTCTCACAGGTAAGCCACGGTAGCTTCTCCGTTTCTTAGTCATTAACCCCTTTTGTACCGGCGACGTATATTGTATTTTATTCTAGCTTTATTTAGACGATTTTGTTCAGTTTAAGAGAGATCTGTGGTAGTAGAAAGGGTCGAGTTAGATAGTTCGAAGCCTGTTAATTGTTGGAGGCCCTTTTTAAAGTGAATACAATCGTCTAATAATAATACTAAAAACACGTTGCCGGTACAGAGGGGGTTAATGTGTGACTTTAACCTCATGACACAAGGACAAGTGGCATAATTCTACACTTTAACCTCATGACACAAGGACACGTGGCATAATTCTACACTTTTGGTAATGCAGTATATTGACGAAAATTAGGGCACGATGTGAAAAAAACTGCGTCAAAATATCATACTGATCCAACGGTTTGATAATAAGTTATTCCCCAAAAAACGATGTAACACGGCCTCTGAAACTCATAGGGCGAAACATCTACAGTAATGGAACAATAAACACAAATATAAAAAACACTATGAAAAAAGTCTGAAAATATTGATCAGAATAAGAAAGTCATATAGGCCTATAAACTATTTATTTCAAAAAAGTCATTGGAGTAGGAACATTGTTACCGTTACTGTTAGTGTGAGAAATAATAGACTATAGACACCTAATTGTACCCCAAGATGTTGTCTTACGTTTGTCCTTACATAATTATTACAGGGAGCAAGAAATGTATAATACAAAATATGTGAAATCATTAAGAGCTAAGTAACATTAATTAAGTAAAGGTGAACAAATTAGTAAGCCAATTTATAAAAAGGTAACTAACATAAATACAAAATATATAACTACATGCAAAATACTACAATAAAACAACAAAATAGAAGGAAATAAGCAATACAGTATTCCTTTTGTTGAGAGATATCGGACCTATAACACTGCTCCTGTTAGTGTAGAAGTTTAGGAGAATACAGTCACCTTTAAATAGTACTGCCAATACACATACAAATGTAAGAACTCCAAAATATATATATATATATATATATATATATATATATATATATATATATATAAGCAGTAAATTAAATTAAAAACATTTCCAAGTTATCTATAATAAGTCAATATTACTTGTCATTTAGTCAAGTAATGATACTGACAAGTGTCCTTGTGGTGGAAAAGGTTTGTTGCTGAAATTGACACAAATTTACTTTGTTTCGTGGGATAAATAATTACCGAGATTAGCTTGGTAATCTCTTTCTAACTCCTAACGCTCTCTCTCTCACACACCCTCTCACACGCTCCAGTTACTCATAACACTGTTTCTGTTCAAAGCCATCTGAGCGTTCACACTGCCCTTCTTAGTAGGGGAGGATAGAATAGTGTCACCTTTAAAAACTACTACACCATGTTCTAAATTGGTAGGCCAGCCATCGTTAACACTAACCTCTGTATCTTAAAGAGGGCAAGAACAAACTGGATGTAAATGTCCATACCTAATCCTCCACCGACCCTTCCGGAATGGTAGAAAAATATACACGATTACTCTAATAATTTGGGAGTTATGGAAGTATTTTGAACAAGGTATAGTCTCTCTTTTGCTGTTACAATAATATAACATGACTTAGATATGCAGTAGGTTATACAGTAGAATATGTATACTACCCGGTAAGTAAAATATTAGTAAAAATGATATAATAATAAAATTAGTAACATTATTTATATGCAAATAATAGTAAGTTCTTCTTAATGTGCAGATTAGCTATCGATCGTCAATAAAATAGTCACCAAAATGGTACTCAATGCCTTTTAGTTGACAAAGAAATGTGTCAAAACACCTTAAAATCATCTAATTAATGGGGCAAGCATCATTAAATCTCAAAACTAATTTGGCTAAACAAGAGGATGCAGGGAGTCCAGGTGTGGTGGAGTGGTCTGTACTAGATTGGTAACTTAATGGTCCCGGTTTCGAATCCCGATGTGTCAACGGGAAGACATCGGGATGAAATATGTGCCATACAATATTCAGTGTATCACCACAAAGCCCATCGACACGCCATAAGAATACCATCGCAGTTTCCAATAATTAGCATGGTTAGAAGATTCACATATTCTAAATATGCTTTATGGACATTGCATGGTGAGTAAGCAGCTTTATAGGTGGCGAGAGAGCGAGAGAGAGAGAGAACATAGGTAAGACCACGAACGATCTGGTTACAACACTCAAACTGTCTGGATGTCTCCCTCACAGTCTGGAATAAAATCTTTCCAAAACTGAACACAATCGACAAATGATAGCCAACATACAGTATACTGTACAGTAAGGATTTATGGTTGATAGAATATACTCCCGTAGTGATTGAGTTTCCCAGACCTGTATATTAGCCAGACACGAGCTCCCCAACGTTAAGAGCTTCATTATAAGCTTCACTAATGGACCTGGTTATATTTGTTTAACCTACTACAAAGTCTGTGTTGAACGCCGACTATATATCCACCACCTCAACATAGACTAATAATGACTTAATAATATATCTTCAAACATAGTCACTTGTATGTGATCGTATAATAAGCATAACAATCTTATACATTACAGTTTGGCATCAGTTTCATCTTAGTTATGCTATTGATTCATAATAAAAAAATATATACTTCAAACAGTCACCTAAGTTTGGTCATGTGATGCTGATAAAAATTAACGGCAAACGATACAAGGACAAAACATATCGCACGTAGCATCATGTTTCACCTCCATTATTTTCTAACCTGTCTTTCCCTCGTCCTATGACTTTAACAAATTTAAACTCCTTGTGTCCAGACATTTTGACTCTAACAAACTCTGAAATGGACTACTTGTCATTCTTTCAACTTTAGGGGGAAAAGTGTTACTGACAGTAAAAGTAGAAAAGCCCTCCACCAATCACCGCGCTCACTTCTACTTGCTTGCCTCGCCAGCTGATTTTGACAGTTCTAAATATCAACACGCCACACCTTCCCAGCCAGCCAATTAGCGGCCTCCATTTTCTGAGCACAAAGCTGAACTCTCCACCTCATCTCTAAATTTGCTCTCGTTCTCTTCCCAGACAGTTTCCTCTGGTTGCAATAGATTCAATACTCCCGTAAGCCACTGAAAAACATTTGCAACATTTCCAGGAACTTATTATGAAGAGAAAAGAGTGGAGGTGGAGAGAAATCAAAGCGAGCAGGCTGCCGCGCGAGCCGCTCAGCCAATCACAGAGCGGGAGGCGGGACTTTAAAGCAAGGGAAGGAAAGGCTACTGGAGTCATTCATCCCTCGGAACTCACTGGGTTAGTTTCCTGCAACCCGCTTACTCTCTCTCGCTCGGGCACTCCTGGGAACCGAGCCAACCATTCCAGCTACCCTGCCCCCACCTAAAGTTCCAGCACAGACCACCCCTGAATTATCCTCACTGTCGCCCACTATCTGGCCGCCTGTCATCACAAATCGCTGGCTTACACACTCACAGCCAAGCGATTCAAGAGGGATGACAATTAAGTGGACGGGAGTGAGGACTTTCAGAGGAGCTATTGGCCAGCTCTGTGGTAGTAAAAACAGTTCCAGCACATACACTTGACCACAGACTAAAGATATATTTTTTAACCTCTCTGCTGCATACCCCCAATAGTATACAGCCACCCCTGTGCGGAGGTATTTAGACTTGTTACGACTGGGGTTTAAATATATCAGGGCTCTTCTTCATTGGACTAGTAATGGCATAAATGCTACAACGGAAAGCGCTAGCTCCAACCTCTGATGTATATTCCCAGTGAACAAAAAACACAAATACTCTACAGAGTTCTATATGCAATAATAGGCTATCAAACTCTCAATAAATGTGCGTCTACTCTAGGCTTAATGTTATGTGAAAACAGCCTATTACTACCTATAACCGAAGGTGCTTGGTTATGGTATGCAAAGTAAGGTGGTAAGAGAAGTTACAGCTTACGTTACTTTAATCAATAAATGTCAGGCACTCCTGCATGAAAGAAAGTGCACTAAAGTCCTTCAACACTAACAAGGAATCTTTTTATGTTAGATGCTATAAAGATGCTCTAATCGGAAATGGAACCCAAAAAGGCAGGCAGCGGAACAATGCTCGTGCAGGCTATGCACACAAAAAGGCAGAATATATAATGCCGTCGGAGCCAAGAATATCCTAAACACAATAATAATAATCGCCACGACAATGCAGTATTCCTATCAACAAAAAGAGCCTAAGTCGTTTGGGTCTCAATACATCAAACTAGGCTGCGAAATGCTTGTGTAATCATAAACGGGTATGCATAAAAAGAGTAATTAGGTTAATATACTTAATGTCTACTATGATTGATAAAGTCTAGCTAGAGTCAATGATACGAGATACTGGTGCGCATGGCATGCCGCATAGCCTAGTGCAAATCTCAAGTCTGTGCGTCAAATATTACGTTATAATGAAGGGTAGCTCTCTTGAGAAACCTTAATACCGAAGTATTAAGCGTTCTCCTGGCGTACCTCAAAGACAAACAATCGAGACTAGAACAGTGCAGAATGGTATAGGCAAAAAGCCCTCATTCGTGCATGCTCTATTCTCAATGGCACACAGACTAGAATTTACTCAATCAACTCCAGTTCTCAGGTATGTCGTGCCGCTTTTAACTGAAGCCCGCACTCATAGGAAACAATACCTATAATATCAGACTCCTAGTCTAGCATTATCTAATCCAGCAGAACACTAATAACTAAAGGAAGCAGTACTAACCAATATAAATGCCAACCAATGCTTCGTGATCCACTTATCTTAACAACTAACATACATAGGCTATATCAGACCTTAACACACAATACAACTGGCCAGCATGAAGCTGATTTTGCAGAGTTAACCAGAGGGGGTATAATATTAATAAAAGGTGGTGAGGATATGGAAAATGAGAGAGATAGGCAGAGGAAAAGATTCTCAGGTACGGAGCGGGGACAGATAGCAAGGGAAAAAAGATGGGTGTGTTCTAGAAACCAGATCTGAGGGAGAGAGTGGCGAGGAACTGTATATATACTCGCACTAGCTCGAGCCGCGTGGGAAAACAGCGGTTACAAGTCATCGAACCACTAGCAAAGCTTACAGCATGGTAAGGGCCTCTCTCCACCAACCCCCGCGAGGCAGCCAGCCGTGACCTCATCGAGCGGGACAAAAAACACTGCGCGCCCCCTCTCACTCTGTTCTACTCCCTCTCTCCCAGATCCTATCATTACTAGTTAATGATAAAATATATACTTTACAATTAAATATATAAAGCCTTGACATGGGCAAAAACAAAGAGCCTTTCTGGACTGCCCATGACATGAGCTTTCATATGAAATAAAGCACACTAATACATAAACTGTAGCCCCATCCACTGCCCTGGCAATCCTAGTGAGTCACTGTAGGACAAGCCATGCGGTTCTAACTGAGTGGTCAACGTCAAAGACGGTTTCCTTAACTCAAATCGTCATCGTACCATAAATATCATTAATACTTATCCATATGCGCCAATTTTACGTTGATTATAAGGTATTAACCTGTTGCAGCAATAAAACAAGTGGAAACAACGTTTGGATGGTCAAAATCGGCAAATTAGATCGGGAGTTACATAACTAAAGGCTGAGGCAGCCTGCCAGCCATCACGACGGCTGTAGAGAAACTGTCGTGTAGTGCACATACAAGCACAGCTTGCTTATGCATCGCTATTGATAGCACAAATAATTTAGACGAAATAAGGGAATAAGAGGGAGAATAGGTGATAATTGAAGGAGGGGGGGGAAGTAGGGGATGTGGTATAGTGATATTTGGCATGGCCAAGGGGCAATAACAAAAATATAAATAAAACAAAAATTGATACTGGGCTAGTTTAAAAAAAAAAAAAAATTAGGCATTGGATTATATAAAGAGTTCCGCAGCGCACCGGTACACCTTATATAAGCAGATCCGCACTTGCCGGGTTAAGGACCCATATTGGGCCCGAACAAGACTTAAAAAAAAAAGCGAAAATGCTAAACTAACCTAGTGGTTCCAATAATAATTGAGGTGTCCTTATAGGACAGACTAAAGAGAAAAGATCCTAGACTTATGTGTACATAAAAGGATGATGTGTTAAGAATAGTTATTTTTTGTTAGCAAAGGCGTAAAGCCGAGAGTTTTAATTAGATAGGATCTGATAAGAAAGATTTAAGTATAAAGTATGGTACGACTGACAGTAGAGGCTTCTAGTCCATGGACTAACACAGACAACTAAACACTCAGCACCTCCGTAGCCTCAACTGGTAACAGCCTATCGCAACAGAACAGAGCTCATTCGCAACTTCCAGGCTCTCTGGGGACCAAAGGTGCAGACAATCCCCCAACTGGTTCCGTTATACACAAAATGCAAAAACTGGAACCACTAGTTGTTAAAAGATATCTTGAGCCACAACTATGTTCAACACTCAGTACCGAATGGCAATACTGAGGAGGATCCTTTCTAAGCTTCACAAAAAAACAGAGAAAGCTCCGATTTAATTTACGTTGATACAATTACGTTAAATACCAACCAATAATGATTGAAAAATTAATTAAGAATAATAATTATCAAATAAAACACCAATCAACCACCACCCACTGTCCAGACCATTGGTTGGCCTGGGCCGACGTAATCCTCCCTGTAACAGAAGACTAATGAAGTCCTCCACCCTCCACTTCGAACCAGGCACCCCAATAGTCTGGACCCCTAACTAAAATAATGCACATAAACAAATAAATTTACCTTAACCAGGCCAAGGTTGCGGCACTAAAACAATAATGAAAACAGATATGAAAAACAAACTATAAACTAGGAGAGACACACAAGCCACACACACGGTCCTTAGATTGCTTATATAAATGAATAATGCCAATGAATACAATAAATAAACAAACGCCAAGAGGAGAGAATACTAGAGATAGGTGTTGCTCCCTCGATAACTGAATGCGGACTGACTTCCATCTGGCACACACTGACGATGACAGGTGGCTCCAGATGAACCAGCTCGATGGTTCTTTTATGCACAATGTAACTAATGTAACGTAATGTACAATGTAAGGAGGACCACATAGGATTAAATAACTAAATACAAAATGTATGCAATGCATAACATATATATATGCATTGTGTTAATGTATTATTAATAGCCCCCAATAAACTAATACACAATTAAAACATCTGCAGACGACAGCCACTGAGAATGGAAACGCAAAGTGACCACGTCATTGAACGAAATACTAAGAATATGAAGCCGGCGATCATATACTGGGACAGACGATAATATACGGATAAAATGAAGCAGGGTTGATCACTGCTTCACGCACTATTGAAATTGCCGCGAGACGTATGACATAATTATTCACCCTGTGAATATAATATTATGACCAATGCAACATAGTAATTTATAGGCTATATAGACAATTTATAAACTATATAAAGCTTACGATGAAGGAACATCGTCACAAGTAATAAGGAGGGGGGGGGGGGGAGATCAATTCTTAAAGACAGAGGGGCAACCACTAGGCTCAGGGGAAAACAGTTTGGGTTAGTTGCCTGATAGGTCAGTTATAGGTAGGAAAGGACACTAGTCCATATATATATCGAACCCATTTGTTAAAAAAGGAAACTATATCCATTATCATTTGAGAGGACAATTGGGTCAGTTTCGGGGGAGCGTTAAGGACGTCACGTCCAATATAGTAATGTATTCATCTATCTATCTATCTATTGCCTGACGCCGCGATCCCCGAAGGGGTGGCCAGGAACCGCCCCCATCCACCTCTGTCCCCAGTCAGTCGGCGCCCCTCCCCCCAACCAGCCGCCTTCGTTCAGGTAGTTCCTCACTCCATCCTTCCACCTCATATTCGGTCTACCTCTCCCCTCTGTCCTCCACCCTCGCTCTCAGACACCCTCTTAGTCATTCTCTCACTTTCCATATGTTCCATATGGCCGAACCATCTCAAGTTGTTCCTTTTCACACTTTCCAGCACATCTACCTCCACACCACACCTCCTTCTTACTTCCTCATTAGTCTGTCTATCCCTCCATGTAACTCCGCACGCACTCCTTAACCTCTGAAGTGCGCATGGGGGTAATTGGAAACGTCCCCCTGTGCTGACGTATTTGAGGTGTTTCCGTCACTAAAATATTCATTGTGCCATTAATAGCATTAATATTTATCCATGCGACTATTATGGGTTGATTATAAAGGTATTAACCTGAAACAACAATAAACGAGTGAAAACAGCGTTTGGATGGTCAAAATCGGAGATATAGCCCGCGAGTTGTATAATGTATGGGTGAGGCAATCTGCTTTCCCGCCAATTTCCCCCAAGGCCACTGAGACACAGTCGATCGATACTCTCTCTCTCTCTTGCACTCGCTTGCTATCAGTGAAGACCACACCCTCCAATCGGATTTCTAATGTTAGCACGAAAATATACCTCAGAATAAGGGAATAACAGGGAAAATAGGTGATAACTGAAGGAGAGGAAAGTGGGAAGGAGGGGAGGTAGAGGACTGAGATTTTGCATGGCCCGCCAAAAAAAAAAAAAATAAAACAAAAAAAATATAAAATATTTTTTTTTTTTCGATGTCAAAAGTTGATTTTTATTTTCTCTGACTCTTAAGAGTCTTCCCGCAGTGCGCCGGGGGAACTCTTAAGAGTCTCCCCGCAGCTCCCGGGGTAAGTAATTCATTTCCACTGCTCTCACTCTTGGTTGAGTCTCTCAACCAACGTCCATGCTTCGCTTCCGTAAGTCAGTGTCGGGATTACCACACTGTCATGCAAGGACTTCTTCACTTCCATACTGACCACCCTATTTCTTGTTACTGCTTTTAGCGTTCCTACAACCTCTTCCCCTGTTGTACCCTCTCCCGCACCTCTTCATCCATAGTCCCATCTTTACTCAACACACTGCCCAGATCTTAAAAGAGTTGACGATCTCCATAGCCTGACCGTTCAGCTTCACCTCACACTCTGTGACTTCACCCCTTTCGAAGACCATAACCTTGCTCTTCCCGTATTTACCTTCAAATTCCGTTTTTCGCACACTGTTCCAAATTCATTTACCAGACCCTGCAACTCCCATTCATTATCACTCATCAGAACTGTATCCTCCGCAAACAGCAGTATAGGTAGCTTCCACTCAATTCCCTCCCTTTTCAGCGATACACCAACATCCACTGCTCTTGATAGTATTTCTTTCATAACTCCATCCATATATACAGTAAACAACCACGGGGACATCACACACCCTGTTTCAAACCAACATTCAGGTCAAAGAACTCGCTCTGCCTCACTCTCCACACGTACTGCCGCCTTTGCACCCTCATACATGCTCTTCACTGCTTTCAGCAACTGCCTCTACTCCGTATATTCTAAGTACTTTCCACAAACCTTCTCTATCCACTCTGTCATAGGCCTTCTCCAAGTCCATAAAGGCAACATACACCTTTTGTTTCTTCTCCAGATACTTCTCCACAACACAATTCAGGGTAAAAATCTGATCTACACATCCTCTTCCCTTCCTAAAACCTCCCTGCTCGTCGCCTATCCATTTCTCCGTTCTCACTCTCCTCTCTCAATCACTACCCTACTGTATACCTTCCCTACTACGCTTAGAAGACATATTCCTCGGTGGTTACCACACACTCCTCTTCCCCTTTGCCCTTATATAGGGGACTATATGCCAGTCTTCCAGTCATCGGTGCACTCCCTTCTCCCATGCTAGTTTGCACATTTTCCTACCCCTTCTATCACTATCTCACCACCATACCTCAACATTTCCCCACAACTCCATCTTTCTGGTGCTTTCCCCAACTTCACTCTTTTCATGGCTTCCCACACTTCTGACCTCCTGATCCCCAGAAGTTATATAAAGGATTATAACCGTGAATCTTTTCCGTGTAGAGGTTTTGAGGTATAGTTTACCCATTTAAGAAATATTATTGATTAAGTGTTTATTGTGAATATAGCTTGTTTGTAATAGGATTGCGTGAGCGTATAATCGGAAGGTGTTATCAACTAGATTTATCAAGGTAAATAGTGTAAACAACCTGTTCATTTGAGTAACTGTGTGATAGAACCCAAAATTGTATTTGAGAGGGAAATATAACTAACTTGTAATTCCGGCCGGTTCATTTATACAGACACAATAGGCCCAGTGGACGTGTTTAATTCTTAAGGATAGATAAATAATACCACTTTTGTTAAATAGGTAAATAACGATTGATTTATTAGGCCCTGGTCTCCACAGTCGACACAACAGGGCTCGGAATAAACTATAGTAAATTAGAAACTAATAACGGGCCTTTGGATCAAAGTCGACTTGAGTCAATACCTGAATAACTGGAATTCAGGTAAGGAGTAACGGGAGCTCTAGGGTTCCAAAGTACAACCTATCGTGAATCGACGTAATATTCAATCCGTGTCTTGAACTCATCTCGGCACGAACAGAGAAACAGTTATTAGAGTAGTTAGGAAGTTTTGTTAAATAAAGTATACGAACTTCTAGATGACTGTCGATTTATCCCCCAAGTAAGTAGTATAGTCGAGAACAGAAAATAAGTACTACAGACAGCATTGCCTTTTGTCTCCTTCATACATATACAGTAGCCACAACAACTAAAAACGCTAATAATTGGCTGATATTCAAATATCCTTCAAACAGTCGCTTGTATTTGATCATATTATAATGTAAATGGCTTAAATTGATAGAATGAAAAATATATTCCATTTGGGTGCTGGTTTTATCTTTGTTGTTTCAGTGTTAATTAATCAAATGATATGTCTAATAACAGAAAGGAACTTGTATATGATCATGTTATAATTATAATTCAAGCTACGTGATCAAACTACATTGTACTGAGTATCTACAGTATGTCTTCCTTTATATTGCCCTGCTACCTATCATACGATATAAAGAGTAAATAAAAACAAATAAGACTTTTGAAGGGTCCCTAGTTTTGTATTATGCTATAATGAATTTAAATATGTAAATATAAATTAGCTTGCTTAAGAATGGGGAAGAATAAATAACTATACCCTGTTCTAACTAAGTAGGCCAAAACTTGAACAGTAACCTAAATATATAAGAAACGAGAATATTAATCGTACTAATACTTTGGAGTGAGTCAGCCAGGGAACAAACAGGGAAATTAACAGTCCAAATTTTGCTCTACCCCTTATTGAGTTACACATTTTAGGGTTCACGATGTCTGACCTTCCTACTTGGAACAGGGTATATTTGTAGTAGTAGTCACAGTAATAGTAGTAATAGTTATAGAAATAGTAGTAGCAGTAAATCAAAAATATGAGGGAGGAACTCTGTTGAAAAATCCCCACAAAGGATGAAAAATAAACAGCGTGTGTCCCAAGGTGTGTGAGGGGCCCTCATGACTTATTCCACTCTACCTCTGAGACCCTCCCGGTAGGATAGCTATACAGTATTTTGAAGTGTAGGTTTCCTGTTGTGTTTGCTATCTACAAAACTCTAGGCAAAACACACACATATTTGCTCACACGATTAAACCCACATACCTAATAGAAGCACACACACACACACTTGCACACACATACACACACACACGGTCACGGTGGCTGACCGCGCTTAGTACTTTGTATTGGCAGCGCTAGCTCTGGTGTCGGGGGTTCGATCCCATGCGCCGGCAGGGGAAGTTCTCTCAAAAACTTTCCCTGGCCGTGAAGGCAAGTTCTGGACAGACTGTGTCGGGTGATCTCGTTAGCAGCCAGGTTCAGTCTGTTGATCCCTTAGGATAAGATATAGGTTAAGTCTGTGTATTTTCAGCCCCATTGGCTGCCGGCTTGAAATAAACCGATTATTATTATTATTATTATTTTACGTAATGTCCACAGTTCTCACAATCTATGCTGAACATTTGTACAGTACAGTGATTTTAAAAATGGTACATAAATTTGTTGACTTAATTCAAAGGCATACATTTGCTCAGCGATGACGTCTGGGATGAGGTAGACCGAAGGAGAGTACAAAGGAGTACAAAGGAAATCAAGCAACAACAGTCCTAGTGACCCTTCTAGGTTGCTTGTCCTCCAAAACACTGAGGATCAAGTGTCCAAACAGTGGTTTAGAGGGGGTAAGGGAACATTGGAAAGGGAATTACTGCCCTGGAACTAATGTCCGTGGCAGGATTAGGAAGTTAGTAGGGGACAGATGGGTTAGTAACTGAGGGGGGGATAAAATAAAGTTATTCATTTACAAACCCAGTCAGTCGCGGGTTTGATGCGAGATATTTGTCTAGGCGGAGTTTAAATGAATCAACGGTGATGCAGTCTATAACGTTTCGGGGAAGCCCATTCCACAAGTTGACAACTCGATTGAAGAAGAAATTCTTAGATTTGTGTGAGTTAAAGATTTACCAATAATTTTGCAACCGTTTCCCCGCGTGTAATTAGATTGGTCGATAGTGAAGTACTTATAACAGTCCATATTGTCGATGCCTTTGATGATTTTGAAGACTGAATTAAGTCACCTCTTAATCTGCGCTGGGTTAAAGGAAATAGATTTAATTCTCTAAGACGCTCTTCGTATGGTTTGTTCTTTAGGCTAGGTATCATTTTGGTAACTCTACGTTGAACTCGTTCTAGCTTGTTTATATCTGTTTGGTAATAAGGGCACCAGGATTGAACGCAGTATTCCAAGAGGGCGGACTAAGGAATTGTAAAGGGTTAGGATAACTTCTTTGGATTTATGCTCAAATGACCTGCCTATAAAGCCAATTATTTTGTTTGCCTTCTTAACAACTTCTGAACATTGTTGACTCGGTTTTAGGTTACTCGATATTGTTACTCCCAGATCGGTTTCTCTGTTTACATTCTTTAAGCTGAGTGCCATTCATCGAATAGTTTGCTTTCTCATTTAGGTATCCGATATGTAATACTTTACATTTATCTGCATTGAAACTCATTTGCCAAATTTGGGCCCAACATGACAATTTATCTAGATTGTGTTGTATATCGTCAACTTGTTCTTTTGAGAGTACGCTATTTGCAATTTTTGTATCGTCAGCAAATTTTGAGATTGTACAGGTGAGACCCTCATCTATTTCGTTGATGTAAATTAGAAAGAGAATTGGTCCTAGTACCGATCCCTGGGGTACCCCGCTACTTACATTGGTCCATTTAGATGCCTTACCGTTTATGACTACTCTTTGATTTCTGTCGCTGAGCCAATTTTCTATCCATTTCAACACACCGTCTTGGATTCCATGCTCTTTTAGTTTTAGCAGTAAACGTTTGTGGGCAACTTTGTCAAAGGCCTTTTGAAAATCAAGGTATATAATATCTACAGCTTTACTCTCATCGTAGAGGTTGAGGATATCGTGGAAGAAGTCTAAGAGGTTTGTTAAACAGGATCGTTTTTTACGCAAGACGTGTTGAGTATCTTTAAGTATGTTATTTTTCTCTAAGTGATTTACGAGTCTGTCTCGTATGACCGTTTCTAGCATTTTACATACAACTGAGGTTAAGCTAATTGGACGATAGTTACTGGGTAGGGATTTGCTGCCTTTTTTGAATATCGGTGTTACGTTGGCTAGCTTCCACTGATCAGGCATAGTTCCAGACTGCAAGGATTTATTGAATAGTAATGTCAGTGGTTTGGAGAGCTCATCCTTAGCTTCCTTTAGAAGTCTAGGCGAGATTGTATCAGGTCCAGGCGTTTTATTTACCTTGAGTTTATCTAAACAATTCAATACTTCTCTCTCTGTAACGGTGATATTGCTTAGAACATCTGAATTATCAATCTGAATCGGCGATGGTGTAGGGATATCACTGAGGTCTTCTGTTGTAAAAACTGATGCAAAGAAGGTATTGAGGGCATTACTCATTTGTACTTCGTCTTTGGTGTATTCCCCATTTTCATCGACTAACGGTCCAACAGTTGAAGTAACTACTTTTTTCTTTCTGATATAACTATAGAATTCTTTTGGGTTTGTTTTACTTTGATTCGCAATATGTAACTCGAAGGTCTTTTTACTTTGCTTAATTAACTTTTTGGCTTTGCGTCGTAGCTCTACAAATTTCAGCCGTTCTTCGTCATTTTGTGAGGATTTTAATCTATCATTAGCAAATTTTTTAGCAAGCAGGTAGTTTGAAATATCTTTATTCCACCATTTGGGCTTATTATTATGGCCTGGATGCCGTATTTTCGATGGTATGCAGTCTTGCACTGCTTTTAGGTAAGTGGTTTCGAATAACTTCCAAGATGTATTTATGTCGTTATTGTTAATTAAAAAGCTCCAGTCAGTTTCTTTAACACCTTACGAGCGGCCTATGCGGTTTATTTATGTGTACCGCACAGGGTGTTTAGCCAAAATAGGGCTGTTTACGTGATCATTTTCATGCCTAAATAAGACCCAGAACGTAAAACAAATACCTATCCCTGAAAGGGCATAAACAGAGCTTTCGAATGACACCATAACGATCCTTGTATGATGGATAGTTTTCTTGCAATAACCGTGCAACGCGAGTGCAAAAAGCAGGTATTCGGTACTTTCAGTACATAATTGAGTATGTAGCGAGTGAGAGGGAGGAGGGAGCTGAGATTTGTGTCAGTATGTCGCCGCGGTGGTCTGGAGCAGTATACGCTCGCTAGTCTCCTGCCACACTTGTCTCTCTCTCTCAGCCACATTACGTGCTGAAAATTGCCACTCGAGTTTATGTCGAGCGCCGCCACATAGTCCAGCTTTTTTTAACTCGACTTATGTTGCTCGCCGCTAAATAAGGGTTAACACCTTACGAGCGGCCTATGCGGTTTATTATGTGTCCGCACAGCGGGGTGTTTTAGCCAAAATAGGGCTGTTTACGTGATCATTTTCATGCCTAAATAAGAGAACGTAAAACAAGTACCTATCCCTGAAAGGGCATAACAGAGCTTTCGAATGACACCATAACGATCCTTGTATGATAGTTTTCTTGCAATAACCGTGCAACGCGAGTGCAAAAAGCAGGTAATTCGGTACTTTCAGTACATAATTGAGTATGTAGCGAGTGAGAGAGGGAGGAGGGAGCTGAGATTTGTGTCAGTAGGTTCTCCGCGGTGGTCTGGAGCAGTCATACGCTCGCTAGTCTCCTGCCACCACTTGTCTCTCTCTCTCAGCCACATTACGTGCTGAAATTGCCACTCGAGTTATGTCGAGCGCCGCCACATAGTCCAGCTTTTTTTAACTCGACTTATGTTGCTCGCCGCTAAATAAGGGTTAAACATTGCTCTAAGTTTATGGAAGTTTGCTTTCTTGAAATTAGGGACTTTTTCGATGCTACTATTTGGTTCGTTACTAGTAAACTTTAAAGTGAAAGTTATGATGGTCGCTGTTACTGAATTCATCACCAACTTCAAATTCTCTATAATTCTTTTGTTGCAAGTACAATTTCAAGAACGTTATTACCACGGGTCGGCGTTCGAACAAATTGATAAAGCGAACTCTCTTGCAAGTTCGTATACAAGTCATGTCCGGAGTGTGAAGTAAGAGTTTCGCCCAACTTGGTCACAGGTAAATTAAAGTCGCCAAAAATTACGGTATCTTGTGAGTTACTTACATCTGCAATTTGTTCGTAAATTTCTCGGTCAGTTTGCACTGATTGAGCTGGAGGTCTGTATATTAACGCAAGTATTATTTTTGTACCTTTATTATTCTTTATTAGCACAAAAGATGTGTCGACGTTCACAATTTGAGGTTTTGACAAGAGGGTAGGGTTAAGACTTTCTTTGATATAAAGTAAAACGTGTTATGACTGAGGTTTAAATATATCAGGGCTCTTATTCATTGGACTAGTAATGGCATAAATGCTACAACGGAAAGCGCTAGATCCAGCCTCTAATGTATATTCCCAGTGAACAAAGAACACAAATACTCTCCAGAGTTCTATATGCAATAATAGGTTATCAAACTCTCAATAAATGTATGTCTACTCTAGGCTTAATGTTATGTGAAACCAGCCTATTACTACCTATAACCGAAGGTGCTTGGTTATGGTATGCAAAGTAAGGTGGTAAGGGAAGTTACAGCTTACGTTACTTTAATCAATAAATGTCAGGCACTCCTGCATGAAAGAAAGTGCAATAAAGTCCTTCAACACCAACAAGGAATCTTCTTTAAATGTTAGATGCTATCAAGATGCTCTAATCGGAAATGGAACCCAAAAAGGCAGGCAGCGGAACAATGCTCGTGCAGGCTATGCACACAAAAAGGCAGGATATATAATGCAGTCGGAGCCAAGAATATCCTAACCGCTACAACAATAATAATAATCGCCACGACAATGCAGTATTCCTATCAACAAAAAGAGCCTAAGTCGTTTGTGTCTCAATACATCAAACTAGGCTGCGAAATGCTTGTGTAATCATAAACGGGTATGCATAATAAGAGTAATTGGTTTAATATACTTAATGTCTACTATAACTGATAAATCTAGCTAGAGTCAATGATACGAGATACTGGTGCGCATGGCATGCTGCATAGCCTAGTGCAAATCTCAAGTCTGTGCGTCAAGTATTACGTTATAGTGAAGGGTAGCTCTCTTGAGAAACCTTATTACCGAAGTATTAAGCGTTCTCCTGGCGTACCTCAAAGACAAACAACCGAGCTTAGAACAGTGCAGAATGGTATAGGCAAAAAGCCCTTATTCATGCATGCTCTACTCTCAGTGGCACACAGACTAAAATTTACCCAATCAACTCCAGTTCTCAGGTATGTCGTGCAGCTTTTAACTAAAGCCAGCACCCATCGGAAACAATACCTTATAATATCAGACTCCTAGTCCAGCATTATCTAATCAAGCAGAACACTAATAATTATAGGAAGCGGTCCTGAACAATGTGAATGCCAACCAATGCTTCGTGATCAACTTATCTTAACAACTAAACATACATGGGGTATATAAGACCTTAATGCACAATACAACTGGCCAGCATGAAGCTGATTATGCAGAGTTAACCAGAGGGGGTATAATATTAATAAAAGTTGGTGAAAGATATGGAAAATGAGAGAGATAGGCAGAGGAAAAGGTTCTCAGGTGCAGACAGGGGTACAGGTATCAAAGGGATAAGAGGGATGCGTTCTAGAAACCAGATCTGAGGGAGAAAGTGGCAAGAGAGCTGTATATATACTAGCACTAGCTCGCACCACGTAAGCAAAGCGGTAACAAGTCCTCCAGCCAATCCAAAAGAGGCCAGCCAGCCATGACATCACCAAGCATGGTAAAAATCTCCTCCAACCAATCCCAAAGAGGCCAGCCAGCTATGACGTCATCGAGCATGGCAAAACACACTGCGCGCCTCCTCACACTCTGTTCTACTCTCTCTCTCTCTCTCTCTCAAATCCTATCATTACTACTTAATGATAATACATATACTTTGCAATTAAATATATAAAGCCTTGACATGGGCGAAAACAAAGAGCCTTTCTGGAGTGCCCATGACACAAGCTTTCATTATTATGAAATAAAGCACACAATAATACATCAACTGTAGCCACATCCACTGCCCTGGCGATCCTAGCGAGTCACCGTAGGACAAGCCATGCGGATCTAACGGAGTGGTTAACGTCACACCCCCCCCCAAGATTTTTCTCAGAGGCCCAAAGCTCAAAAAAAATCTGATGGTTAGAACCAATGCTATATCTCTACTTCCCATCACCCAGCGGCAGTAAAATATCTGGCACAGTTCTTCAACCAAACATTTTACATAATTATAACCCTCCCCAACACAATAGGTTAAATCATATGTAGTTATGCTCCTCAAGAGCGAGCTCCTCTAGCCCAGCATTCTGAGAGGAGTGCAACTCAGAATTACTGCTATAACATACTGAAAAAATTCAACTATCAAAGAAAGAGTTTTTATTTGATTTATATGTTTTTAATTTGTTTATTTCGGCTGCACTATAGGGGGCAAGCCTAGTTTTTTCTTCTATACCAAACGCTCAACTCCTGCTTTACGACCCAATACGCTGGGCTACAACCGCGAGCCAACAAGCACCAAGCGCAAAATACTATTCAAACTAAAGCAGGAGGCTACCCGTGTGTCAATCTACCCAGGATCATATACCCTTGAAAGACAATCTGCAACCACGTTGTCACAACCGGCAATATGGCGTATGTCCAGGCTATACTCCCGTAACACCAGCGACCACCCGGTCAGCCTCATATTCCGATTGTGAAACTGGTCCAAGAACTTGAGAGGGTGATGGTCTGTGTAAATTACAATGACCGGACCATAGGCTGGAACATAGACCTCGAAATGCCCAAGCACAACAGCCAGTAGCTCCTTCTCGACAACAGAGCAAATCCCCTGGGCTGAATTGAACTTCTCCGAGCAGAACCTAACAGGATGCTCCAGCCCATCATCGTCCTCCTGCATAAGGACGGCACCAGCCCCCACACCACTAGCATCCGTTGCTAGTTGGAAAGGTAGGCTAAAGTCAGGGGCCCTGAGGATCGGGTGCATGCACAACAGGTGGTTTACTACTCTAAACGCCTTCTCACACTCAGCCGCCCATTTGACTTTCTTATCCTTCCAGTTATCCTCCACCTGAGCTTGACTGTCCCGTTCTCCTTCTCCACCTTGACTGCTAAACGTCATCACAGGCACAGTGAGAGGCTCAGGAGGGTGCCTCACATACTCCTTCATGAGATTAACGTGACATAACTGATTGCGCTTACGTATGTCTGGAGTGGCTACCAAGTAATCCAGGTCCGATAGCTCCTCAACCACCCTATAAGGACCAGTGTACTTCGTGGATAAGGGATGACCTACAAGGGGCAGTAGAATCAACACCTGACCCACGTGAAACTCCCTGAGCTTAACCTTGAGGTCGTACCTGTCCTTCATGAGGGCCTGAGAGCTAGTCAAATTACGGCCAGCCAACTCCAGACTCCGCAACATCCGTTCTCGACTGTCGAGGACATACTTGAGCATAGAACAAGGTTTTTCTGTGCCCTCCCATATTTCTTTAACCATATGGAGAGGCCCTCTGAAACGGTGTCCAAAGACGAGCTCATTAGGGATGAATCCCAAACTTTCCCCAGGTACCTCCCGTGCATCAAAGAAAACATATGGCAGGCCAAGATCCCAACCTTTCCCACTCTCAATGCAACAACAACGAAGCACAGATTTCAAGGCTGAGTGCCATCGTTCTAACACACCCTGGCTCTCCGGATGATACGCAGATGACACAACCGTAACAATCCCATGCTGCGGCATTGCTTGAACAAAGAGGTTAGAAGTGAAGTTGGATCCTTGGTCTGACTGAATCCCCTGCGGGTAACCATACCGGGAAAAATACACTAGCAAGTTCCGGACCACCGTCTTCGCTGACCCATTTCTCATAGGGTACGCGTCAGGGTACCTTGTTGCTACCTCCATGATGGTCAGGGGATACTTGTAAAAATCTCCCGACTGTGCATCACTGTCCTTCTTCAACTCGACAGCACCGGTACCACATTCAAGAACCTCCGTGTCTTCTAATTGCAATTTACGAATGTCCGAAGGAGCAAGCTTATCTAAGTGTTTGCGAAACAACTCATGCCCCCCTCCTACATTGAATTTAGCCTCCCGTTGCTCTCTCTCTGTGTATCGTTGCTGTCTCTTCGTCTTTATAGGCCCATCCTCTGCCTTCTTAATAACAGTTAATGGGTCTTCTCCAGACTTGAAAATTGGTCCTAATAATGAGTCCCCGAGAATGTCCGTTGATACTAAACTCTCAACCGCATCAACTTTCAACCCCTTCTCGGTACCTTTCCTCCGCTTGTCTAAAGACTATTGACCAGAATGTGACTCCCTGGATGCAAGAGATCTGGTGACAACACACGCCATAGGTTGAACTTGACACTTCTCAACCCACTCCTGCTCCTCCCTACTCACGTCGGCCGGCTTCTCGGCAATGACTAAGGGTGGAGCCTCAGAAGTAGGCACCGCAAAGTCGTTGCCGAGAAGGAGGTCGACGCCCCCAACAGGTAACTTCTCCACAATTCCTACATCCAGGTCACGAGTCACACCATCAACTTCCATCTTCATTCTTACAAGCGGGTATGACCTTGTTGCATTAACTCCCTGAACCACAACCACCCGCGCCGTATTTACAGGTTTACCAGTGAAATTTCTCAACAGTGTTTGCGATGCCCCAGTGTCACGCAAAATTCTCACCTCATGTCTTCTACCCCCCCAATCCACACAACCGAGTCCCCTGTGGTCACTAAAGGCATCACGGACAGGGAATAAGCCTTCCGGATCCTTCTGCACTGGCAGTGTATTTACCTCGGAAGAATTGCCTCTAACAAACTCCGATGTCCTCTTGAACACTCCAATGCCGCGAGCAAAAGACACGGCTGCCGGAGGAGGTCTACTAGGGCACTCATTTGCTTTATGACCCTCCTGGTGGCAACTAAAACACATAAATTTCGGTTTCGGCTTATACTGTGATGTAAAAGGACCCTGACTTTTCTTATACGGTGTGGTGTGAGGTTTGGATTCAGTTTTAGTTTCATGGCTCTTTTATTTAGATGTGTCATTGATACGGGGAGGGGGAGGATATCGGTCCTTAGCACTTACATCGTACTTCTGTGAGGACCCGCAACCCCGAATCAACGACAGCCGTCGATCAGCCATTTCTGCTGCTTCGACTAGAGTTCTTGGGTTTTTCTCCTTTAAGTTCAAAGTTAGATCACCGCCCGTGCTCTTAAAGAACTGCTCCAACATCATTAACTGCTTAATTCCATCAAATGTTATTACCTTCTCAGATCGGAGCCAGTTCCCCATAGCATCGAACAAGTCCCAGGCATGTTCCAAAAAGGTGCTATCTCTTCCCTTGGTTACACCCCGGAACTTCAAACGGTACGTTTCTGGTTGCAGTTCGTAAGCCCTCAGGACAGCCTCCTTGAGATCCTCATACACAATACATGACTCCAAAGGTAACGCATCGTAGGCTTTAAGACCCTTGCCTATTAATCTAGAGGATACAAGTGCTGCCCATTTATTCTCTGGCCACTGGTGTTCCTGGCACTTCTTCTCAAAGCGTGCACAAAATTCTGTAACCCCACTCTCATCAAACACCGGAACCAGTTTCAATAAGTGCGAGAGAGATTGATCATGAGCACGGTTACCAGCCCCAAGTCGCTGTCCCGTTGTCTCTACTCGCGACTTCTCTACGTCCCTGTCGGCACAGTACCTAGTCGACTCAGCTTGGATTTTTGCTTGACTGATAGTTTTTCTCTCTTCTATCTTTGCTAATTCTAATTGCTGCTGAAGCTCACATGCCCTTTGTTGCTGCTGAAGCTTAGCTAATTCGAGCTGAAGCAATAATTCTGGAGTTAACCCTTGAGGAGGTGAAAGTGCTACAATGTTTGAAATTACCGGTGGTCCACCCAGGGGCAACCCACCCTGCCAGTCACCACCCAACTGTGGAAGCGTACCCGGGGTCGGCAAACCACTGGGATGGCTGGGAGTCGAGTGTAGGGGAAGCATTGCCAAAGGGCTCTGAGCACTCAACCCATCTCGCTCACCAGTCACCCTGCCCAGTACACACGTTATCAAGTTATCCCTGGTCATGCTGCTAGTACCCGCATGACCGATAGCTGTGGCCAGGCATTGAAGACCGTACCGATCCATACCCTCTAACCGCTCGGCAGTAAGTGGCCTTTGCAAAAATATCCTAGCATCCTCCTCACAGTTCACCTGATTAACCCTTTCATCATGCTGCTGTTCCTCAGTTTCGACATTACGTACTGTATCTCCATTCTCCTCTGATCCGGTATAAGACATGATCCTCACAAAAAAAATTCACCTCAATATTCAGAAAAGAAGCACCCCAAACTCTTATACCTCAATATACACACACAAATTCTCGGAAATACTCAAGGGCTATACTCTGTTGCAAAAAAAAAAAAAATCTTTCTGATCCCCGCAAAATATTCCCCAAAACAACAAATGTTCCCTGCTAATAAATGTAGGTTCACCAAATCCTGGTGAGGTCGCCATTTGTTACGACTGAGGTTTAAATATATCAGGGCTCTTATTCATTGGACTATTAATGGCATAAATGCTACAACGGAAAGTGCTAGATCCAACCTCTGATGTATATTCCCAGTGAACAAAGAACACAAATACTCTCCAGAGTTCTATATGCAATAATAGGTTATCAAACCTATCCTCCCTCTCCGCCCTCCTCTCTCTTCCTTATGCCTAATATCCTAATCTCTTCTAAAGATGTACTTTCTACCCTCTCTGGGCTTAACACTAATAAGGCGTACGGTCCGGACCGTGTTCCTCCTGTTGTTCTCAAAAACTGTGCTTCCGTGCTGACTCCCTGCCTAGGCAAACTCTTTCGTCTCTGTCTATCCTCTAACGTCTTCCCTTCATGCTGGAAGTTTGCTCACATTCAACCTGTCCCAAAGAAGGGTGACCGCTCTCAACCCTCCAACTTTTTTTTTTTTTTTTTTTTTTTTTAAAGAGACAATGAACGGAGGAAGGAAAAACACAGATAAAACAAAAAGGTCCATGTGCCTAAAGGCATCCTCCATTCATAAAATGTTTGTAACAACTGGATTTAAACATTTGTAGATTGTAAGTTTGTGGAAAGCAATTCGAGGTAAGTGAATTCCAAAGAGTAGTAGCTCTGGGGACAAATGAATTCTGATATGCAGAAGTTCTACATTGTGGAGGAGAAAGTGTAAATTCATGGGCGCTCTCAGCTGCCCTAGTTCTACGGGGAAAGATGTGGAGAGGCGGCACAATTGAAGCAAGTTCCTCGGAACAATTGCTGTGAAAATATCTGTAGAATAATGCAAGGGATGCAACGTTTCTTCGTATGGATAATGTAGGAAGGTCCTGTGTGATTGCAGGGTTATTGATTAATCTAATAGCTTTATTTTGAATTTTGTCCAACTGCCTCAATGCAACCACTCCACTTCCACCCCACAGAGGTGAACAGTAATCCATCTGAGAACGCACATGACTTTTATATACGGCCAACTGCTCGTCAGTGAAGAATTCTCGAACTCTGTACAGGAGTCCCAGTTTTTTAGAGGCATTCTTAGCAATGCTTCTAACATAATGTGTCCAGCTCAAGTTAGTAGTTAATGTTACACCGAGAATGTCAATACTAGGGGAAGTGGGAATATTTACATCATTAAAAAATATAAGGGAGTCAGTGAGATTCTGTCGGTTAGAAAATTGAATGTACTTGGTTTTCTGTGCATTAAAGGAAACTAGATTCTTTTGTCCCCATCCATTAATTCTAGAAAGGTCCTGGTTCAGAGAAATTGCAGTGTTTATTTTTGAATTTGTAAGATCGGGTTGGGTGAAAGAATTGGTAAATGTGAAGGAACTGTGGAGTGTTGAGTCATCTGCGTAGGAATGTATTGGATTATGAGTGGTAGATATGAGATCATTGATATGAATGAGGAACAGAATTGGGGCCAAAACTGATCCCTGGGGAACACCAGCATTTATTGAGTGAAATTGAGAATAAAGGCCATCTACCATTACACATATTTTTCTGTTATGAAGATAAGAAGAAATTAGTGGAACTAATGATGCAAGGCCGTAGTGTGACATCTTCGACAATAAGGATTGATGCCAGACTCTATCAAATGCCTTTGATATATCCAGTGCTATTGTATGTGTTTCACCACGTTGGTCTGTAGCTTGGTTGATTTGATGCGTAAGAAGGCAAAGCATGTCTGCAGTTGATCGACATCGTCTAAAACCATATTGCCTATCACTGATTAATTTATTATTCTCAAGATGCTTAATTATGTGATTATTTAATATAATTTCAAAGACTTTACCAAGAGTGGAAGTTATAGCTATTGGTCTGTAGTTTGATGGATCTGAAGAGGCACCTTTTTTAGGAACTGGATGGATGTTTGCTTCTTTCCAGGGTACTGGGAAACATGAGGTATGAGTACAAGACGGAAAAAATTTGCCAATACTGGAGCGAGCACCAAGGAGCAATTCTTAAGTACTATTGGAGGAATTTCATCTGGACCAGGAGCCTTATCTACTGAGAGATTCTGCAAAATAGTTTTGACATGTCTGGTGTGGATCTTAAGTGAGGGAATTTCAGGCGAATTAAAATTAAGTACAGGGACATCTTGATTTATTTCATCTAAGGTTGAGTTGGTGGAGAAAATATCCGCAAGAAGGTTAGCTTTACCTCGTGGGTCACTTACAAGATTGCCAGTCGGAGATTTTAATGGTGGAATGGATGAAGCAGTAGTGAAGTTGGATTTAAATGAGTTAAGAGTAGACCAAAATATTTTGTTATCATTTGGATTATTTAGAAGTTTATTTGCCTGCTTGTGGAGACAGTTTGATTTAGTTAGGTTTAATACAGTTTTGGCATGATTTCTGATGTTTCTAAAGTAATTAAAGGCTTCATGTGTTTTTGATCTTGTGTATGCATTGTAGGCTATTGCTTTTTGTTCAGTTACTCTAGCACAATTATGGTCAAACCATTTAGGTGAATTAGATCTTTTACTGTACTTTTGATGAGGAATAAAAGTGTCCATTCCAATTTTTACAAAATCTTGTATGTGGCTCAAGGTGGAGTGTGCATCATTAGAAAAGAAAGAGGTCCAGGGAATATCAATAAAGAAACCTTAAAGACCCTCCCAGTCTGCCCTATCATAATGCCATCGTCCAATTGCTCTTATCTCTTGTCTTTCTAAAGTTTTTGAAACTATTCTTGCTTCCAAATTTCTTAAGCATTTCTCTTCTCATAATCTGCTCTCAGATCGCCAGTATGGCTTCCTTAAGGGTCGCTCTACTGGTGATCTTCTTTCATATCTTAACTCTTGGTCATCCTCCTTTCGGGACTTCGGTGAAACTTTTTCTATTGCACTAGACATATCGAAAGCCTTCGATAGAGTCTGGCATAAATCTTTAATTTCTAAACTACCCTCCTTCGGTTTCTATCCCTCCATCTGTGCCTTTGTCTCTAATTTCCTTTCCGGCCGTTCCATAGCTGCGGTTGTGGACGGCCATTGTTCACTTCCTCACCCCATAAACTCCGGTGTTCCTCAGGGCTCCTATTCTCTTTCTAATTTTTATAAATGATCTCCTTAACTGTACCTTAATTCCCATCCATTCATACACAGATGACTCAACCTTACACTACTCCATTACTTTTTCAGAACGCCCCAGCCAGCAATCCCTCAACGACAAACGTAATGAAGCCATAGAACTCTTAAATTCTGATCTAAATACTATTTCCAATTGGGGCAGAGAAAACCTTGTTAACTTTAATGCTTCCAAAACCCAATTTCTCCATCTATCTACCCGTCAGGATCTCCCAGCGGACTATCCCTTATTCTTCAACAATACAAAAATCAACCCTTCATCTTCTCTCAATATTCTTGGTGTCTCTTTTTCTTCTGCTCTCATTTGGAAGGACCATATTACCAGTCTTGCTAAGGCAGCCTCCCAGAAGCTGGGTGTGCTCAACCGCCTTAGGGGGTTCTTTTCCCCTGCACAGCTTCTTGCTCTGTACAGAGGCATAGTGCGCCCTTGTATTGAGTATTGTTCACATGTGTGGGGAGGTTCCTCTCACACCGCTCTCCTAGACAAAGTTGAAAGGAAGGCCTTTCGTATCATTAACTCCCGTCCACTCACCAACTCTCTGCAATCTCTCTCTCTCCGCCGCAATGTTGCATCTCTCTCGCTATTCTATCGCTACTATAATAATCAGTGTTCCTCAGAGCTATCCCAGTGCATACCACCTCCTTTACGTAGGGCACGTGGTACCCGTCTTGCAACTCAATCCCACCCCTACTCTGTGCAACTCTCCAAGAGTGAAACGTTACTCTCAAACTTTCTTCTACTCAACAGCTGAGCTCTGGAACTCTCTCCCAGAATCAGTCTTTCCCTCTTCCTATGACTTAAATTGCTTCAAACTCTGTGTGTCCAGGCATTTTGGCTCGAACGTCCCTTGATTTTGGCCCTGTCACTCTTTCAACTATGGGGGAGGCACTCGCTATAGGCAGTTATGCCTTTTGCCTCCCTCAATCACATAGAAAAAAAAAAAAAAAAAAAAATCAATAAATGTGCGTCTACTTTAGGCTTAATGTTATGTGAAAACAGCCTATTACTACCTATAACCGAAGTTGCTTGGTTAGGGTATGCAAAGTAAGGTGGTAAGGGAAGTTACAGCTTACGTTACTTTAATCAATAAATGTCAGGCACTCCTGCATGAAAGAAAGTGCACTAAAGTCCTTCAACACCAACAAGGAATCTTCTTTAAATGTTAGATGCTATCAAGATGCTCGAATCGGAAATGGAACCCAAAAAGGCAGGCAGCGGAACAATGCTTGTGCAGGCTATGCACACAAAAAGGCAGGATATATAATGCAGTCGGAGCCAAGAATATCCTAACCGCTACAACAATAATAATAATCGCCACGACAATGCAGTATTCCTATCAACAAAAGGAGCCTAAGTCGTTTGTGTCTCAATACATCAAACTAGGCTGCGAAATGCTTGTGTAATCATAAACGGGTATGCATAATAAGAGTAATTGGTTTAATATACTTAATGTCTACTATAACTGATAAAGTCTAGCTAGAGTCAATGATACGAGATACTGGTGCACATGGCATGCCGCATAGCCTAGTGCAAATCTCAAGTCTGTGCGTCAAGTATTACGTTATAGTGAAGGGTAGCTCTCTTGAGAAACCTTATTACCGAAGTATTAAGCGTTCTCCTGGCGTACCTCTAAGACAAACAACCGAGCTTAGAACAGTGCAGAATGGTATAGGCAAAAAGCCCTCATTCATGCATGCTCTACTCTCAATGGCACACAGACTAGAATTACCCAATCAACTCCAGTTCTCAGGTATGTCGTGCAACTTTTAACTAAAGCCAGCACCCATCGGAAACAATACCTTATAATATCAGACTCCTAGTCCAGCATTATCTAATCCAGCAGAACACTAATAATTATAGGAAGCGGTCCTGAACAATGTGAATGCCAACCAATGCTTCGTGATCAACTTATCTTAACAACTAAACATACAGGGGTTATATAAGACCTTAATGCACAATATAACTGGCCAGCATGAAGCTGATTATGCAGAGTTAACCAGAGGGGGTATAATATTAATAAAAGGTGGTGAAAGATATGGAAAATTAGAGAGATAGGCAGAGGAAAAGGTTCTCAGGTGTAGAAAGGGGGACAGGTATCAAAGGGATAAGAGGGATGCGTTCTAGAAACCAGATCTGAGGGAGAGAGTGGCAAGAGAGCTGTATATATACTAGCACTAGCTCGCACTGCGTAAGCAAAGCGGTAACAAGTCCTCCAACCAATCCAAAAGAGGCCAGCCAGCCATGACGTCACCAAGCATGGTAAAAAACTCCTCCAACCAACCCCAAGAGGCCAGCCAGCTATGACGTCATCGAGCATGGCAAAAAACACTGCGCGCCTTCTCACACTCTGTTCTACTCTCTCTCTCTCTCTCTCAAATCCTATCATTACTACTTAATGATAAAACATATACTTTGCAATTAAATATATAAAGCCTTGACATGGCCGAAAACAAAGAGCCTTTCTGGACTGCCCATGACACAAGCTTTCATATGAAATAAAGCACACAATAATACATCAACTGTAGCCACATCCACTGCCCTGGCAATCCTAGCGAGTCACCGTAGGGCAAGCCATGCGGTTCTAACGGAGTGGTTAACGTCACAAACGCCACCTCCATTTCGATTTATTCGGCTTTTCTCAAACATTACATAACCGAGAAGTGAATACTCTGCTAAAAAGTCTCTATCTTTTGTATTGATCCAAGATTCTGTTATGCCAATCACATCATAATTTTCTGTAAACACTCTAAATCTGAAAATTGATTGCGTATGCTACGAGCGTTTGCATAGAAAACCTTTAAATTTGTTATTTTAGAACTCACGGAACGCTCTTTAATAATATTTTTGGTTCTTGTCGGATCTACATTTATGTTCATGGCTGTCTTCGGTCCTCGCTGTCTTCCTTCCTTATCGCTGGTGGTCCTCGGTTGCCTCTGTTTTTTGCTTGGCGTTGGATGATTTATGTCACTGATGCTTCTTCTCGGATGGCGTTTTTTTCCACTTTGAGAGGTGGAAGGATGGAGTGGGGAAGTATATGCACGAAGGCAGTGCTGGTTGGGGGAAGGGGTGTCGACTGACTGAGGACAGAGGTGCATGGAGGCGGTTCGTTCGGGCCCAACCCTTCGGGAATCACGGCGTCGGGCAATAGATAGATAGATAGATTCATTATTATTTTTTGTTTCCAACCTAGACCTCCATCAAGCTTTAACCCTCCTGGCCCGGGCAGGCTCTCAAAATGACAGTGTGGGCTACCCGGGCGATCTGGCCGAAAAACGTCTAGGCCTAGGCTACCGTATTTTTGTTTAGTTTAACTGCTAGAAATTTCCCACGCATCTATAAATGTAGTGCAGTTTCCAATCTGTAGACTGGCGTTGAGTAGAGCTCTCTATGTCAACTGGTTCAGTTGTGATGATGATTTCAGTGGAGAGCACTTGCAGGCGATGTTAGCAATATGACCATCTTTCCACTACTGAAACAACGACAAACAGACATACAATAACAAACGAGTCTTCTCTTTCTTGTTTTCGGAGGTGCGGTGACGTAACGATCGGCTTTGTTTACATGCGTCGGACGCACAGCGTTCAGACCAAGCTGAATAGGCTTTCAAGCTTACAGATTTTAAAATGACACCCGGGCACCTGCCCTTAATTCGTGGTGTCATTTTAAAATGACAACCGGGCCAGGAGGGTTAAGAATATACTCCCATACTCGAGATAAATGTGTGCTGTTTTTCGGTTGAAGAATGCCCCATTTCCCCTCGATTGCAGGCTCGCTAACGCTCACCATAAATAATTGACACCTAAGTAGCACGAAAGGTTTTAACCCTTAACCCATAATTAGCGGCGAGCAACATAAGTCGAGTTAAATAAAGCTGGACTATGTGGCGGCGCTCGACATAACTCGAGTGGCAATTTCAGCACGTAATGTGGCTGAGAGAGAGAGACAAGTGGTGGCAGGAGACTAGCGAGTGTATGACTGCTCCAGACCACCGCGGCGAACCTACTGACACAAATCTCAGCTCCCTCCTCCCTCTCTCACTCGCTACATACTCAATTATGTACTGAAAGTACCGAATTACCTGCTTTTTGCACTCGCGTTGCACGGTTATTGCAAGAAAACTATCCATCATACAAGGATCGTTATGGTGTCATTCGAAAGCTCTGTTTATGCCCTTTCAGGGATAGGTACTTGTTTTACGTTCTGGGTCTTATTTAGGCATGAAAATGATCACGTAAACAGCCCTATTTTGGCTAAAAACACCCCGCTGTGCGGTACACATAAATAAACCGCATAGGCCGCTCGTAAGGTGTTAAAAAGCGGCTCACCACATAAGTCGTATTTAATAAAGCTGGACTATGTGGCGGCGCTCGACATAGGTCGAGTGGCAATTTCAGCACGTAATGTTGCTGAGAGAGAGAGACAAGTGGTGGCAGGAGACTAGCGAGCGTATGACTGCTCCAGACCACCGCGGCGAACCTACTGACACGAATCTCAGCTCCCTCCTCCCTCTCTCACTCGCTATATACGGAATTGTATAGGGAAAGTGGCTAATTACATGCTTTTTGCACTCGCGTTGCACGGTTATTGCAAGAAAACTAGCCATCATAAAAGGATCGTTATGGTGTCATTCGAAAGCTCTGTTTATGCCCTTTCAGGGATAGATACTTGTTTTACGTTCTGGGTCTTATTTAGGCATGAAAATGGTCACGTAAACAGCCCTATTTTGGCTAAAAACACCCCGCTGGGCGGTACATATAAATAAACCGCATAGGCCGCTAAAGAAGGGTTAAAATGGACAAAGAAATTAGGAAAATGTTCTTTAAGGAGTCAAACTAATGGGGCGATCGTCTTGTAATCTCAAAATGTTTGGGGCTAAACATGAGGGAGAAGGGGGTACAGAAACCCCTTAATGCAAGTTTTCATAATTATATAACATATTTCTCTTCAGAATCTTGTTGATAGCTGAGTAATAAATATGTGGACATGGTAATATATCATGAGGTAAGAACAACATATTATAGTGAGGGTGAAGAGACATGTGAACGAAATGACCAGTAACGAAGGAGGCAGGCCAGCACGCCATAAAACAAAGTATTAGTCGCCGGCAGGTTGAGTCGCTAATGTCTATTAATTATATAGTTTGTGTGGACCGAGGCTTAAACCGTATTATTATAATTTCGTTGACTAAGCTTCGGAGGCAGCCTACTTAATTATGTGATTTTTGTTTTTTTGTTTTTTTACGGTGAGTGGTAACTTATGTACAGTTGGCCAACATTCCAGGTGCGTCAGAGTTTCTAGTATTCACATTATTATAGAGAAATATAGCAAAGTACTGGCTAATTGAATAATTATACAGACTTAACCTACCCCCTTGTTTGATCATTTCTATCATTGTATTTATGACTATTATAAAGTAATAGAGTAATAGCAAAGTACAATATATACAAACTTAACCTACACACTAGTTTATTCATTTATGTCATTGTATTTATACCATTATAGAGCAATGGAGTAGAATAATGGCAAACACAACATGCAGAGTTAACGTACGCACTATGTCAATCTCTGTATTTTGCATTTATCATCATTATATTTGCAAATAGTGTAAATATTGTTGTACTTAGATTTCTAAATTGAAGCATACGAATAAGGTGGGGAAATAATTAGACAGTTGTTGGAGTTTTGTATATTTATTTAACAGCCCAACTCTTAAGCTAACATTGGTCCAGTAACCCACTTCCTGTTCGGGCCGAAATGAGTTCAATACACGAATTGAATAGTTCGTTGACCCACACCAGATAGTACATTGGAACTCGAGAGCTCCCGTTACCATCTACTTGGATTCACGCTATTCAGGTAATGAATCACTTCGACTTCGATTTATTGTAGGTTACCAGACTCAACCAATAATTTTACTCCGCCCTCATATGTCTAACTAAGAGACCAGGGCTTCTCTGACCAACGACTCTTATTCGTAAATCCAAATCACAAATGTTATTTCCTAAGTAATAACCTTTACCGAGCCCCTGGATGTCTATCTATAAGACCGGGCGTTACGAACATAAATCCTCCTAAACAATACAACACCTGAATACAACATTGGCCCGTAGACCATTTATAAACTTTTCCACAAATGATACGCTCTTTATCTCACCTCCCCTCTACAGCATCGAACGCGTAGTCCGTTATACCTGAACATGAATTATCTTAACCCTAATACAATACAACACCTGAATACAACACTGGCCCGAAGACCACTTACTTTCTCACAAATGATATGCTCTTCATCTCACCACCCCGCTACAGCATCGAACGTGTAGTCCGTTACACCTGAACATGAATTATCTTAACACACAGATACGTCCTTACTAATTCAAAGATTCTACTCTAGGCTTATTCCCTATCGCCGCTCAACCGATGGATATGACTATTAGTTCAATTTCCTCCACAATATAAGATATAATTTAATTCTTGGACTAGTGTCCTTCTATTTGGTTTCGTCACCCAGTTACTCCCCCATATGGGTTTACAATCTTGATCTCAATTACTCCTTCTGAATTTACCCTCAAGTAACCCTGTTACCACACGCTAGGTTACCTTTCACCTTAATCAATTATCGTACTAACAAAAGATGAACCGTGCCTCAGACGCATACACGGAATAGCTCTTTTAGACTTAATAATAACGCAACTCACATTGGACTAGTGTCCTTCTTCACAGTTGCCTTTTTACACAACTTAATAAATGATTCATAGGGACTAGTGTCCATCCCTAGCTATAGCTAACCTATTAGGCAACTGAACAACTGTTTCCCTCTTTAACTTACTGGTTGCCTTATTTATTAACAAAAGTATGCTTTCCCTCCCCCCTTTACTTTTCCTCTTTTAATCTTTAATCTATTTGGCAACTAAACAACTGTTTCCCTCTTTAACTTTGGTTGCCTCATGTATCAACACAAGTATTCTTTCCCCTACCCTTTTAATCTTAAATCTCTCCTATCAGATCCTATATAATAACTCTTTGGCTGGTTCCGGTGCTAACAAAAATAACTAATTAATAAACACATCATCATCTTTATATATTCAGGTAAGTCTAAATTATTTTTCCTTTAGTCTTGTCCTAGAAGGACACATCAAAATATTTTAAGGATAACCACTGGAATATTCCACATCATCTCTCTCTTTTTTTCTTATACCCTGCGGGTCCAATATGGGTCCTTAATAAAACTGGTTTAAAGCTGCTTGCTGTCACGCTGGATCCTTCACCACCTCAGGGCTGGCCAGTAGTGGTTGGTCCTCGAAACCCTCACTCCCATCTACTTCCTGTCGCCCCTCTTGAACTGCTTGGCTGTGGGTGTGCAAGCCAGCAATGTGACGACAGGCAGAGGGATACTGGTGGTGTATTTTCCTCGCCGGTGGGAGTGAGGCCAGGCGCAAGGGAGTACGAACAGGAACGGTTGAGGTGGGCTGGAAGGCTGGGGTAGGGTTAGCCAAGTTTCCTTTGGTGCCCGGGAAAGAGAGAGAGGCTGGGCTGTGGCGAGCTGCCCCAGTGGTGCCCAGTGCCTGAATGATCTGGGAGCTCCTCTCCCCCACCTTTATATAGGCCTGCCCCCCGCCCCCCCCCCCGACACGAGACGTGCCATGGGGCGGTGTGATTGGCCGGCTCGCCTGCACGACGAGCTGCTGCTTGGCACACGCTAGCGCGTTCACCTTGGTCTTCTCGGCTCCATAATACGTCCCAGGAAGTTGATTGCAATGTTCTTTCCGTGACTTACGGGAGTCTATGGCTAGCACGGAATTGTTGGACACATTGCACATAGAAGGGACGGCCTGCGGAGAGAGCGATGGAGCATGATTGGCAGAGCGAGGAGGAGTGCAGATGGTGGACGTCATGCCCGGAATGTCCACACTATCTGGCCACCAGGCTCGGCCAAAGGGAGCATTCTGATTGGCGGGCCGTTTTATTGCTTTAAATACTATTAGTAAAAGAAGCCCTGGGCCAGCTGAAACGTTGGCCGACTGTCTAAATGATGACGTACCAATTTATATTAGTATCGAGTGCAAACAAGATAATAGAATGCGTTATTATAGCCCAAATGCTTCAGAATATGGCTTTAAAGGTTAATGGCATTGTATTGGTGTAATTTAACTTGCATATGCTCTTGATTGTACATTTGCGATTGAAATTGTGTCTGTTTTTTTCATATTTTAAGCTAGTTTATTGGTGCAAGCAAATATTGTTCCCCATTTTCTCAGCATAGCTTTGCACATTCTTTCATTTCATTCTGACTATGATTACCAGATTTTTTCAGTAAAGTTTCCATAGCTGCACGATAGCCAAGCAAGACAGATTCCTCTATCTGTTTGCATAACGTACCATAAAGCATTCATATAAAACAAACTGATGTTTTCCAAAATCGTCTTTATAGCTAACCCAGAATTATTCCTATCATGAATCAAGAACTATTATTTAGTCCGTAATCTTACAGCTACTCCAAAATCTGCTTTAAACAGTTGACAGAGAGAGCTTAAGCTAAAAATAATTAGCTTTAGAGTTTGAGTATACATAATTAAATAGTTTATGAACTTTAATAAACATCCAATATCAACACGACTCCCTAGGATATTAAAAACATCATGTGACAACAAGACAAAAATTATATCTATAATGTTAAAGTTAATACGGTCAACAAGTAGTAAGTCCCCCGGTAGTAGTATCTACCGTCATCAAGAGACAGTTCCAATTAGTAGTGTTTCCAAGCTGTCCACCATCGTCAGTCCTGGAGCGGTATAATCAACATCTCAGAACTGCTGCAGTAGCGGGGTCCCCGATGATGTGCAGCTGGTTCGCTCTCAAGTGTATATATTCCAGAACAGTAGTTAACAACCAGGGAGGATTTAACTCCTGGGGTAAAGAGATGGGGTTAAATTGACCAAATCCTCCAAGATTATAGGACAATATATTATATATTCACGGCAGAATGCTATTTGGCTCTCAACTTACCATTTTTAAGAGCACATTCCTGATATATATATATATATATATATATATATATATATATATATATATATATATATATATATATATATTGTACCTGTGAAAGAATTGGATGAAAGGCAAATGTACCTGTACAGGAATAGCGTTTGGCGAAAACAAATAAAGGAGAAAGTAGAAAAAGTGAAAGAACAGAAACGATACTATCGATTAACGAGTATATATTTGTCCTTGCCCTGGACGTACACAGGCGGTTCCAGGTCTAGTGGAGAAAGGTACTATCCTTGTGTCTCAGCCAGGGACCTTCCTTCTCCTTGATGTGTATGGTCCTAGTATGGGTTGGGTAAGGATATTAGAGAGTTTTCGTTTTTATATCAGGACTCAGCCTGACGATTGTATGATGTAGCTATAGTTAAGATACACAGGTTTCCACTGATACATACAGAACATGAGGGTGGTATGTCGGTCTGGTTGTGAAGTGTGAGGGTGATGGCATGGAGTGAGAGAGCGATGTGGAACATTACATGAGTGTGGGTGTGGGTGTCATTATAAAGTGTGAGACTGGTATGGTATATGAGGGTAGTGTGTGGGTGTGAAGTGCGAGGGTGGTGGTATGGATTGAGATGGAGTGAGAGAGCGGTGTGGAACATGTGGGTGGTGTATGAATGTGGGTGTGTGAGGGTGATGGTATGGAGTGTGAGGCTTGTGTGGAACATGAAGGTGGTTTGTGGGTGTATACAAACCAGGACGGTGAAGAAGTAGACGCATTTTAACACTATATTTTGGCAATCATTATACAAGATTATACAAAATAGGAAGAAATTAAATGGGTAAAGACTATCTCAATTGCATATTATACCCTTCCTAATCTATTTTTCAGCATAACTTTATGAATTATTTCATTTCATTCTGGCTATGATCCTAATTTAATCGTCTAATAATAGCCAGAAACAGAAACTAATTGAGGCATCGTATCCTCTAAATGTTAATTAAAGGTGTGAAGTGTGAGAGTGAGGTTTACTGTGGTCGTTGTTTGGAGTGTGATGGTGGTGTGTCTGAGTGGATATGTGAAGTGTATGATATGGAGTATGAAGATGGTGCTTGTGTGAGTGTGTATGGAAGGGATGTGTGTGTATGAGAGAGAGAGAGAGTTGGGTATGCGTATTGATTTGTGCAGTGTAAGCGTTTTGTGAAGGATACAAATGGTGTTGAGTGTGGAGATGATGATGGCGTGTGTATGTAGTGCTGTATATGTGTGTGTTAGGGATGTATGCGTGTGTTAGGGTTGTATGTGCATGGATTTGTGCAGTTTGTCACTGTGTATGTAGTGTTGTATATGTGTGTGTTAGGGATGTATGCGTGTGATAGGGTTGTATGTGCATGGATTTGTGCAGTTTGTCAATGTGTATGTAGTGCTGTATATGTGTGTGTTAGGGATGTATGCGTGTGATAGGGTTGTATGTGCATGGATTTGTGCAGTTTGTCACTGTGTATGTAGTGCTGTATATGTGTGTGTTAGGGATGTATGTGTGTGATAGGGTTGTATGTGCATGGATTTTTGCAGTTTGTCAATGTGTATGTAGTGCTGTATATGTGTGTGTTAGGGATGTATGAGTGTGATAGGGTTGTATGTGCATGGATTTGTGCAGTTTGGCAATGTGTATGTAGTGCTGTATATGTGTGTGTTAGGGATGTATGCGTGTGATAGGGTTGTATGTGCATGGATTTGTGCAGTTTGTCAATGTGTATGTAGTGCTGTATATGTGTGTGTTAGGGATGTATGCGTGTGATAGGGTTGTATGTGCATGGATTTGTGCAGTTTGTCACTGTGTAACATCACGAGATCATAGGAATCGATAGTCCACTCCCTTACAATAAGAACAGTTACTACGCCCACACCCCAGGCCTAATAACCTTCCATTTCGAGTAACTAAATCTAACGTAACATCTAATGTAACCCAAGCTACCATAACGTGTTTTAATCCAACCATCCACCCATCGGTCCTGGAGCGGTATAATCAACACATCCACAGACCTCCAGTACTATACTTAGTATACAGTAGTTTCGTTCTCAGGTCCCATCATACACAATTATCTTCGCTTATACCCTGCTTGTTAATTTGGTATACCTACACTTTAAAGTCTATAAGGCAGTTCGTACTGTTTGTAACAGACTAAACAAGAAGGCTCTCTTACAGCCACGAATTCCTACAGTTAACAGTTGACTTAAGAACACTTGAAAGACACATCATACATTAAGAAACATGTGACAATATGTTGGAAAAGTTGGAAATTAGTACTAACTTTGCTAAACTTGACTAACATAATATAGTATAAACATACACAAACATGGGCAAATTAATCAGCCTCTCTTGTGTAACCTGAGTTAGTTAGGTTAGGTTATACTGTATTAGGTTGGGTATTGGTTAAAGTAGAGTGATGGCTGGAGAGGTATCATTATAATTATTTATCCTAGGTTAGCTTAAACCCCATGAACCCACTTCGAGATCAAAGTGTATATTTATCGTATCGGTAGAAATATGTCCCCCCCCCCCCCCCCCTAGAATACAGGCTCCCTATCGCTTGCCAGGAAAATATCACCACCTGAATAGCACGAAAAGTCTTAATATTTTGAAAGAATGGGGCGAAGTATCTTAGAATCGCCAAACTAATTGGACGAACCTCTTCAAATCCTATAACTAATGGGGCTAAAAATAAGGGAGAAGGTGGTTCAAGAACCTCCCCTTAAGATTGAATCCGTTTAGGTTGAGTTAGGTGGGAGGGAATTGTCTCTGGAAGTGGGCGAAACGACCGTAGACCACGGTGTTCTCCCCTCAGATAGTACAGTCAGACAAACAAGTTATTATACACTGAACCACTTGATGATTATGACACGTTAATGTAAGGAGAAAGACAAATTAGGAAGGGGGTGTGGGGTTTATAAGGGTAAAGATTATCTCAGTCAACCCTCGGACTTCCATATACCCTTCCTGAATAAAATTGTGAAATAATAGCCAGAAAACCGAAAATAAATGCATAATCGGATCTTGAAAGGGTTTTAGATAGTTTGTACTCCTTTGCTTTACAGAGATCCTTTCAAAATTGCGTAAATCGGCTAATCATAACCAGAATAAAGTGTAACAATGTATCTTCAAATACTAAAAGTTATTGTTTCTTCGTTTTGTAATAAAGTCAGTCAGATGTTTAGTAAGGTTAAGAGTGATCATGCTTTTCTATTTTTATACCTAACCTTGACTAATCACGATTATGAGTTTAAGAGTATTATTATTCATTATAAATTAACATTGGTTAAACTATAATATTGGCTAACCTAGAACAATACCTATTACGAATAATGTAATCCCTTGACGATAAAGACGCATTTTGACAGCTTGTTCTGGCTATCATTATACGATTTTATACAATTAAAGAAGTATCTGTGGGAATTATATGAGTAAAGATTGTCTCGATTAACTCTCTGACTTCCATATAAGCTGCGTAATATGAATAATATTGTCAATTAATAACTAGATAACATATTAGAAATGCAGTATATATCCTAAATATAGTTGTAATGTCTTACTAATAGAGGTCGTTCCTACTTTGAGACAAAGTTATATAGTCAAGTTGTTATAGTATTGTAGATCTTCAATGGGAAGTGTAGATCAGACGAGACTACCAAAGGCTGTAGCTCTATGACCATATGAGCCAGAGGCCTTCAGTTTGTTAATATTGAAAGAGGATGTTCTCAAGGGAGGCCTTTATGATACATCCATCTCTTCCTTCCTTTTGTAGAGATGTAGAATATAATTATTACTGCTGCTACTACTACACACACACGCGCGCGTATCCACAAACAGAGAGAGAGAGAGAGAGAGAGAGAGTGAGTGCGGGTGAGTTAAGGGTTATCTAGATATTTAGAGTGGAAAAAAGTAGAAAAAAGTTCAGTACAGGAGGAGGTCAAAGTTAGTGGGCTGTCCACTGTTGCTATTATATATTATTTATTTTGAAATGTATACAGTTAAGTTAATGTTGAGGGGGGATAGACAGGTCGGGGAGGTACAAAGGAGTACAAAGGAAATCAAGCAACAACAGTTCTAGTGACCCTTCTAGGCTGCTTGTCCTCCAAAACACTGAGGATCAAGTGTCCAAACAGTGGTTTAGAGTGGGTAAGGGAACATTGGAAAGGGAACTACTGCCCTGGAACTAATGTCCGTGGCAGGACTAGGAAGTTAGTAGGGGACATATGGGTTAGTAACTGAGGGGAGGATAAAATAAAGTTTTTCATTTACAAACGCAGTCAGTCGCGGGTTTGATGCGAGATATTTGTCTAGGCGGAGTTTAAATGAATCAACGGTGCTGCAGTCTATAACGTCTCGGGGAAGCCCATTCCACAAGTTGACAACTCGATTGAAGAAGAAATTCTTAGATTCGTGAGAGTTAAAATAATTTTGCAACCGTTTCCCCGCGTGTAATTAGATTGGTCGATAGTGAAGTACTTACTACAGTTCATTTTGTCGATGCCTTCGATGATTTTGAACACTTGAATTAAGTCACCTCTTAATCTGCGCTGGGTTAAAGGAAATAGATTTAATTCTCTAAGACGCTCTTCGTATGGTTTGTTCTTTAGGCTAGGTATAATTTTGGTAACTCTACGTTGAACTCGTTCTAGCTTGTTTATGTCTTTTTGATAATAAGGGCACCAGCATTGAACGCAGTATTCCAGAAGAGGGCGGACTAAGGAATTGTAAAGGGTTAGGATAACGTCTTTGGATTTATGCTCAAATGACCTGCCTATAAAGCCAATTATTTTGTTTGCCTTCTTAACAACTTCTGAACATTGTTGACTCGGTTTTAGGTTACTCGATATTGTTACTCCCAGATCGGTTTCTCTGTGTACATTCTTAAGCTGAGTGCCATTCATCGTATAGTTTGCTTTCTCATTTACGTATCCGATATGTAGTACTTTACATTTATCCGCAATGAAACTCATTTGCCAAATTTGGGCCCAATGTGACAATTTATCTAGATTGTGTTGCATATCGTCAACTTGATCTTTTGAGAGTACGCTATTTGCAATTTTTGTATCATCAGCAAATTTTGAGATTGTACAGGTGAGACCCTCATCTATGTCGTTGATGTAAATTAGAAAGAGAATTGGTCCTAGTACCGATCCCTGGGGGGTACCCGCTACTTACATTGGTCCATTTAGATGCCTTACCGTTTATGACTACTCTTTGCTTTCTGTCGCTGAGCCAATTTTCTATCCATTTCAACACACCGTCTTGTATTCCATGCGCTTTTAGTTTTAGCAGTAAACGTTTGTGGGGAACTTTGTCAAAGGCCTTTTGAAAATCAAGGTATATAATATCTACAGCTTTACTCTCATCGTAGAGGTTGAGGATATCGTGGAAGAAGTCTAAGACGTTTGTTAAACAGGAAAGATTTTTACGAAAGCCGTGTTGAGTATCTTTAGGTATGTTATTTTCCTCTAAGTGATTTACGAGTCTGTGTCTTATGACCATTTCTAGCATTTTACATACAACTGAGGTTAAGCTAATTGGACGATAGTTACTGGGTAGCGATTTTCTGCCTTTTTTTAATATCGGTGTTATGTTGGCTATCTTCCACTGATCAGGCATAGTTCCAGACTGCAAGGATTTATTGAATAGTAATGTCAGTGGTTTGGAGAACTCATCCTTAGCTTCCTTTAGAACTCTAGGCAAGATTGTATCAGGTCCAGGCGTTTTATTTACCTTGAGTTTATTTAAACAATTCAATACTTCTCTCTCTGTAACGGTGATATTGCTTAGAACATCTGAATTATCAATCTGAATCGGCGATGGTGTAGGGATATCACTGAGGTCTTCTGTTGTAAAAACTGATGCAAAGAAGGTATTGAGGGCATTACTCATTTGTACTTCGTCTTTGGTGTATTCTCCATTTTCATCGACTAACGGTCCAACAGTTGAAGTAACTACTTTTTTCTTTCTGATATAACTATAGAATTCTTTCGGGTTTGTTTTACTTTGATTCGCAATATGTAACTCTAGGGTCTCTTTACTTTGCTTAATTAACTTTTTGGCTTTGCGTCGTAGCTCTACAAATTTCACCCGTTCTTCGTCATTTTGTGAGGATTTAATCTATCATTAGCTAATTTTTTAGCAAGCAGGCAGTTTGAAATATCTTTATTCCACCATTTGGGCTTATTATTATGGCCTGGACGCCGTATTTTCGATGGTATGCAGTCTTGCACTGCTTTTAGGTAAGTGGTTTCGAATAACTTCCAAGATGTATTTATGTCGTTATTGTTAATTAAAAAGCTCCAGTCAGTTTCTTTAACCCTTAATTAGCGGCTCACCACATAAGTCGAGTTAAATAAAGCTGGACTATGTGGCGGCGCTCGACATAGGTCGAGTGGCAATTTCATCACGTAATGTTGCTGAGAGAGAGAGACAAGTGGTGGCAGGAGACTAGCGAGCGTATGACTGCTCCAGACCACCGCGGCGAACCTACTGACACGAATCTCAGCTCCCTCCTCCCTCTCTCACTCGCTACATACTGAATTATATGGGGAAAGTACCGAATTACATGCTTTTTGCACTCGCGTTGCAGGGTTATTGCAAGAAAACTAGCCATCATAAAAGGATCGTTATGGTGTCATTCGAAAGCTCTGTTTATGCCCTTTCAGGGATAGGTACTTGTTTTACGTTCTGGGTCTTATTTAGGCATGAAAATGATCACGTAAACAGCCCTATTTTGGCTAAAAACACCCCGCTGGGCGGTACATATAAATAAACCGCATAGGCCGCTCGTAAGGTGTTAAACATAGCTCTAAGTTTACGAAAGTTTGCTTTCTTGAAATTAGGGACTTTTTCGATGCTACTATTTGATTCATTACTAGTAAACTTTAAAGTGAAAGTTATCGTACGATGGTCGCTGTTACTGAATTCATCACCAACATTCAAATTCTCTATTAATTCTTCTTTTGTTGCAAGTACAATGTCAAGAACGTTATTACCACGGGTCGGTGTTCGAACAAATTGATAAAGCGAACTCTCTTGCAAGTTCGTATACAAGTCATGTCCGGAGTGTGAAGTAAGAGTATCGCCCCACTTGGTCACAGGTAAATTAAAGTCGCCAAAAAATACGGTATCTTGTGAGTTACTTACATCTGCAATTTGTTCATAAATTTCTCGGTCAGTTTGCACTGATTGAGCTGGAGGTCTGTATATTAATGCAAGTATTATTTGTGTACCTTTATTATTCTTTATTAGCACAAAAGATGTGTCGACGTTCACAATTTGAGGTTTTGACAAGAGGGTCGGGTTAAGACTTTCTTTGATATAAAATAAAACGCCACCTCCATTTTTATTTATTCGGCTTTTCTCAAACATTACATAACCGGGAAGTGAATTCTCTGCTAAAAAGTCTCTATCTACTGTATTGAGCCAAGATTCTGGTATACCAATCACATCATAATTTTCAGTAAACACTAGTTCCTCTAAATCTGAACATTTATTGCGTATGCTACGAGCGTTTGCATAGAAAACCTTTAAAGTTGCGGTTTTAGAACTCACAGAACGTTCTTTAATCAAATTTTTGGTTCTGGTCGGATCTACATTTACATTCATGGCTGACATCGGTCCTCGGTCGTTATCCCTGGCGGTTTTGAATTTGGGTCGTGTTGGTGGAGCTTTATCCAAATTCGCGGTTCTTGATAGATTAGCATTTAATTCCTTCGCAGGTTGCCGCCCTCGCTGTCTTCGGTCCTCCTTCCTGGTTGTCCTGTGCTAAGTCGATTTCTTCTCCAAAAATCCTTCACCGCATCGTTGAGAAGATGCCCAAAACGTGCTGCTCCCACCTGGTTCAGATGAACTCCATCGTCCGAAAACAAATAGTCATCGTAGTAGAAATTGTCCCAGGTGTCGACGAATCCCACATTTTCCTTCCTGCAGAGGTGAGGGGTAACTAAAGATTAGAGGGAAGTAAAGGAAGAAAGAAAGAGCAAAGTATAAGAGTAAAAGGTGGAGGGCTGTCATTCTTGCTAGTGTTTAATGAACTATATGATTCTCCTTTCTATGTTGATGTAGAATATATTACTGATACAGTCACGGTCTTTAATGTTGTCTATAAGTTTCGAAGCTATCTCGGAATGAATTGAATCTCAGCAATAATTCTTTCCCTAAACATTATATTTCTGCGGTTTCTTTAATATTTTCTAGGCTTCAACTTGTATTACAAATAAATGCCGTGCATGTACAGTCACTTTTAAAATTTCGTGTACCTCCAATGTGTTTTCTCTATACAATTACAATTGTCTTGATATAATTATTTATGGCACTTGCTTTTCAATAATTAGTATACTGTATATTGTTTTGTACTTGCAATATTGAAAAATACATTCATAAACTTGTTTTCAGAGATATATGTCCATGATTATATACAGGTGAGGTCAACAAATGTTTATGAATTACTTTATATCAGAACACCATATAAACAATATATTTACAGTAACATTTTCCATATATTGAAAACTACGGCAGCCAAAAATATATCGTGGGTCATTCTATCTAATAACGAAAACTCCTGAACAAATTTTGTGATATGGTTGGGAATTTTGAAATCAGTCATTAAAAGGAATAGTGCTTATGTAATCACGAAAATATACTGTGAAAAGCATTATTTGGTAATTTAATATACTTTATATATATATATATATATATATATATATATATATATTTCTTTTTCTATGTGAGTAACGGAGGCAAAAGGCAGAACAGCCTGTAACGAGTGCCTCCCCCACAGTTGAAAGAGTGCCAGGGGTAAAATCAAGGGACGTTCGAGCCAAAATGCATGGACACACGGAGTTTGAAGCAATTTAAGTCATAGAAAGAGGGAAAGACTTATTCTGGGAGAGAAATCCAGAACTCAGCTGTTGAATAGAAGAAAGTTTGAGAGTAGTGTTTCACTCTTGGGTTGGAGAGTTGCACAGAGTAGGGGTGGGATTGTGTTGCAAGACGTTTACCATATGCCCTACGTAGAGGAGGTGGTATACACTGGGAAAGCTCTGAGGAACACTGATTATTATGTTATCGATAGAATAGTGAGAGAGATGCAACATTCTGGCGGAGAGAGAGAGATTGCAGAGAGTTGGTGAGTGGACGTGAGTTAATGATGCGAAAGGCCTTCCTTTCAACTTTGTCTAGGAGAGCGGTGTGAGATGAACCTCCCCACACATGTGAACAATACTCAATGCAAGGATGCACTGTGCCCCTGTACAGAGCAAGAACTGTGCAGGGGTAAAGAACCCCCTGAGGCGGTTGAGCACACCCAGCTTCTTGGGGGCTGTCTTAGCAAGGCTGGTAATATGGTCATTCCAAATGAGAGCAGAGGAAAAAAGAGACACCAAAAACATTGAGAGAAGATGAAGGATTGATTTTTGTATTATTAAAGAATAAGGGATAGTCCGCTGGGAGTTCCAGACGGGTAGATAGATGGAAAAATTGGGTTTTGGAAACATTAAAGGTAACAAGTTTTCTCTGCCCCAATTGGAAATACTATAGTTGTTAGATCAGAATTTAAGTGTTCTATGGCTTCATTATGTTTGTCTTTGAGGGATTGCTAGCTGGGGCGTTCTGGAAGACTATTTGAGTAGTGTAAGGTTGAGTCATCTACGTATGAATGGATGGGACTTGAGGTACAGTTGAGAAGATCATTTATAAAAATTAGAAAGAGAATAGGAGATAGGACAAAGCCCTGAGGAACACCGAAGTGGATAGAGTGAGGAAGTGAGCAATGGCCGTCAACACCGCAGCTATGGAACGGCCGGAAAGGAAATTAGAGACAAAGGCACATATGGAGGGATAGAAACCGAAGGATGGTAGTTTAGAATTTAAAGATTTGTGCCAGATTCTATCGAAGGCTTTCGATATGTCTAGTGCAATAGAAAAAGTCTCGCCATAGTCGCGAAAGGAGGATGACCAAGAGTTAGTAAGATATGAAAGAAGATTACCAGTATAGCGATTTTTTTTTTTTTTTTTTTTTTTTTCCAACTTACTTCCTCTCGGGCATAGGCTGAGAGCCTTAACATTCACCGCTTTACAATGAACAGTGAAGCCCGTGAGGTCTTGTTCCAGTCTAGGGAGTGAGACATGTGAAGCACGTAGAGTACAACGAGCACCTGCCATCTTGCCTTCACATGAGGCACGGTGCTCACTCATGGCCCGAAACGACCCCATCTCTGAAGCCATCTCGTTCCCGTGCTTCACTGTCTCACCCCCTACACTCGGACTCACACACTTACACACACACAACGCCACCTGTTGAGCAGATAACTCACCAGGCATTGCACCCCTATAGCATATTTTGAATATGGGAATATTCATACAGTGCTATTTAATCAGGGAACAATAAGGGTATTTTATTGACGTTTCGGTGGGCTTGTGGTAATGCACTGATACTAGGTACAGCACAAATTCCATCCCAATAATATCTTCCCATTGATACATCGGGATTTGAACCCGGGACCTTTGGATTACCAGGCCAGTGGCAAGACCACTCCACCACACCTCCCCTAAAGGAAGCCATATATATATATATTTATATATATATATATATATATATATATATATATATATATATATATATATATATATATATATATATATATATACTGTATAACAGTATATATATATATATACTGTATATATATATATATATATATATATATATATTGCCAGACGACATACTCTCCTTAATGGGGGTGGCCATACACAAAATGCCCCCAAGCTGACCTATCCCTTGTAAGAGGGACAACCCATACCAGTTTACCGAAGGACTTACAGGATTGACCATTCAATTTAGGGTCCGTCCAACTCCGAGGCCTTTTATATATTTTTGGCACTATTTGTCTACAGTGGTGTGCAGCTAATCCTTCCACTAGCCTGCTTCACCTTAAGGTAGCAGTACGAATTTATATAAGGTTTACTCCCCTAGACAGGTTGCCGGCCAAGGCTTACGAGTCCCCTCCACCCGGATTTTTATAAGGTTATCTCCCATAGATGAGTTGCCGACCAAGGCTAACGACAGTTTATTTCCCGATCACCCTGCATATATACTGTACATATATTATATATATATACCGTATATATATATATGCAGGGTGATCTGGAAATAAACTGTCAAATTAACAGGACTTTATTCATCAATTATCAATCAAAATATCCTGAGTTACTGTTGTCTGTAATTTGTTCATTATTGAGTTAAATTACTGTAAAGAAATGTATCAAAAGCAGGTTTGAAATCATAACACCATGATGTAACACAAATCATAATTATTTTCCAATAACATATTGAATACTGTTTTCAACATCAATGTGTTAAACCTGTCAGGTCAGCACAGGTGACGTCCATTTAACTATAGTCTGGTTAGTATTATAACATTTTACTCTATAATAAGAGTAATTAACAGACTTCGAACTATGTCACTTAATCCTTTTCACAACCACAGATCCTTCTGAAATTGCACAATAATCGTCTAAATAAAACTAGAATAAAATAGAAAAGCACATCGCCGGTACAGAAGGTGTTAAAGCCATAGCATTCACATTCTAGGCAGCAGCAAGCAGAATTGTATTCTTGAAATAGAACATAATTTTGTTGCTAGGATCTAGCATTATCTTAACAATGACCAAACAGACAACGATGTAAGCACCGTTGTCCATGTTGGTTGTGTGGACAGTGATCTACAATATTTACCAACACAATCCTTAAGGGGAGATGCTTGATATTTTCTGGACCCCCTTCTCCCTCATCCTTATCACCATTAGTTTTCAAATTTTAAAAATGTCGGCCCATTAGTTTGGCAATTATAAGACCTTTCGCCGTTTTCTTTGTCAATATTAAGACTTTTCGTGTGATTTAGGGTGTCGATTGTTTTTCCTGCAAGAGATAAGGAACCTGTAATTTAGGAGGGATGGGCCTTCGACTGGTACATTTTCTACCGAAAAATGTACATGTATATATTGAACGGGGATCTTTGTGATGCTTGTTTCTAAGTTGATGGAGGTCTAGAGAGGAAACTAAAACAATAATGAATAAATCAAAACAAATCGACCAACAAATACACCCTTCCCCCTTATCGCTCAACATATTTCTGCTCCCTCCCCAACCCTATGATTTGTTTTGCACACATGGTCCCACGTGCTGCTGTCTCTATTGTAAAGAAATTTAAATAATACTAAATACTAAATAAGTAGATGAATACATAAACAGATATACAGTATATATATATATACTGTATATATATATATATATATAATTATATTAAACAAATAATCATACTTCATATATTTATCTTTTCATTTTAGGTATTTACAGTACATATTGATAACATAATTAATGAACACACTCCTCCCCTCCAACCAGCAAGGACCCAAGTGGAGCTAATTAGGCTCAGACCAAACCAATTACCGCTTTTATACTGAAGGGGCCTTAAGTCCTCTCCTTTGACTAGGTTCTTTCACTTTTCTGTTTTTAAGATCCACTGATTAATTAGGCTGAAAATACGATACATTTCTGAGGTTGACGAAATAATGAAATATTACCCATTTTAACGAAAACTTATACATAAAACAAACACACGAAAACAATTGTCAATGTTTATTTACAATAAGTGACATAACATAATTATATTATATCAGTGAATGGCAATGAATGGGATTGGACATAATGTCCATATACATATCATTATAAAACTTGCTAGAGATATAGACTTAGGTTTGGTGTGTTCGCCGCGCCGTGTCGATTGAACTGATTCGAATTCCCACCCTCCTGACGCCGCCAAACTCACATTCCTGCCATGTCTATTAATATACTTATGTATGGTTATGTATGAATAATAATTGTATGCACCATTTCATATTCATTTAATGCTTAACATCTTTCTGGAAGTTATTCTTACCCTGCAGTAAAAGCAAATATGCAAACAAATTGAACTTCACGATGTTCCTCATCTCGACCAATCATGTCCTTTCTTTCACACGCCTTTCAGTTTGAGTCGTTCATTCATAAAACTATGTTGTTTACTACGAGTGAAATGCCACACACCTCCACACACTACAACATTTTGTTGCAGGACTAAGTTGGCCAACTGTACGTTACATAGTCATATTTTACACGTGTTACTTAGCCAGAATACTCTCACATTTTATTTGTATGTGTTTATTATTCTGTGTGTATCCAAGTGAAAGTCAGTGTATAACGTGAACTGATTCCCTTCTTAAATATAATATATACCTAGAACCTACGCCCAATTCAGGAACCTTATATCTGCGTAATTATCGCCAGAGAATACTTATAATACTATTTCCTTTTTTTGAAAGTCAAGAACCCTTTCCGTTGAGTTAGAATTAATTCTTTATCAAGATATCTGATCTCTATTAGTTCTTGTAAATAATCTGATGATATACGTTACTCACTCGTTACTCGGGTTATGTCATTCTTTCCACACCAATCTAGGAATTCAGATTGTACATTCCTTGATCAATTCCGCCCACTATTTGGCTATTTATTCTATTTATTACTATATCTAGTAATTCATTGATGATAATTGTATTTATGTTATAATACAACGCTACAGTAGTTCTTCGTTCTTTTAGGAATGTGTTAATTTATTTAGAACTCCTTTCATACCATATATGGTATTTCATAAGTGCAACTTCGTTGTGTACGCCCTTTCAAGATAGCTCTTTGTTAAGCTATATTAGTACGCTCTTTCATTTGCGTTTCTTAAATTAGTTGGTTAATTTATCCCAATCCATATCAAATTATATTTTATCTATTCCGATTCAGTCACCATATTTACTGTGAATCTGAGTTCCTCAACCCGTTTGACCTTATCTATGATCAATTATTATTGTTCGTGTATCGTGTGAGAGATTCTTCACAATAACTCTTAGGTAGTTGAATTCGGATTTAAACTATCTTTTCCCCTAGACTCAAATAAAATTCATATCTTTAGGCCCTGATTTGATATCCCACTAAAGGAAATTGTTATTTCCTGAGTCCCCAGTCCATCTGACCTAGAGTCCTCAGGGCGGCACCTTTGATGGTCTCACCTGTGCGCGGCCAAATTCCCCTTTGCCCACCACGCAGACTCATGCGCAGCTGAGCGATATGTTCCATATTGCACCTTGTCTTTGTCTGAATACTTCGCGTTAGACACTTTACTTGCATATGTATTATTGTCAATGGTTCTTGTTTGTGTATATATGTATCTGTCTATCATTGCGTATTTTCACTCTTCAATTACTATGTAAGTGACAAACTGACCTTCATTAGAGAGTAAAACTAGTTAACTCTCTGTCACTAAATTAATTACTCGCTATTGAATATAATAGTAGAGTATACTACCACATAACCTGTATTCTATGCCATTGAATAAATAAGAGTGTAATCTAACCTGTGTGTTGATTGTATTATTGTTGACTGATTGAGTAAATAATTATCATATTCACTAAGCTCGATGTGTTCCTGTTGAGCATATTTTCCAAGTGTACATATCCTTAACCCGAATTGAAAAATAGATAATACTGAAGCGAGTTGGATTACAACCCTGCATAACAATAAGTATGAATGTATTAGTATGCATTAGTATGCTAATATACTAGTGGGAGAGTGTCAGTGACGTACAGGATATAATAAGTATGTATGTATTAGTATGCATTAGTATGCTAATATACTAGTGGGAGAGTGTCAGTGACGTACAGGATATAATAAGTATGTATGTATTAGTATGCATTAGTATGCTAATATACTAGTGGGAGAGTGTCAGTGACGTACAGGATATAATAAGTATGTATGTATTAGTATGCATTAGTATGCTAATATACTAGTGGGAGAGTGTCAGTGACGTACAGGATACAATAATTGATTTGGGGATAATGTTTACCCATAAGTAAAACGAAGAATGGTAATTATAATAACATGTCTGCAGGATTATAATAATTTGTAAACAGTGTATTGATTAAGATGATGAATGTGTGATACTGTTGGTGAGAGAGTAACAGTGATGTGTACACATAAGAGCATCAATAGTGACGCACCCATTTGAAGCAGTATCGAACGTAAATTATACAATGCAATGCTTTACTATATTAGGCTAGATGCTGCAGTACTTGGCTTTAAAGGTTCAAGGATTCGAAGCATGTTAACCCCCCCCCCCCTACTTCTTCCCTTCCCTCTGCCACACTCCCCCTCCTTCAAGATCATTGCATGCATCTAAATATATAAATCCTCGGCAGGGTATAGCCCAAGACAACTCTGCAGTAGCGCATTCCGTCCTCCTAAACTCAATGAACATAAATTACGCTCGTTCGTGCCTGGAATAAGCAAATTAGGATCCATTACCCAGTCGTTATTTACTGCAGAGAGAGAGAGAGAGAGAGAGAGAGAGAGAGAGAGAGAGATATTAGCCTCTTACCCTCTCGTGCATGTAATAAGCCAATAAGGTACCATTACCCAGCAGTTGGTCGTCATTTACTGCAATATGATGCCTCAATGTGACCCTGATTGTGAATTACCCCAGCAGCCCCAGGTGTGCTTCGCAGAATAACCCGTCGATAACATTATGGTCTGGCTTCCATCTTAGTATTTCAGGGCTTACCAGAGGATAGACAGATTTACGGATATATATAGATATACTGTATCTATATACAGTATATATATATATATATATACTGTATGTATATATATATGTATATACTGTATGTATATATATATATATGTATATACTGTATATATATATATATATATATATATATATATATATATATATATATATATATATATATATATATATATATAGAGAGAGAGAGAGAGAGATAGACTAACACAGGTCGTATTATACAGTAATTATGTTATTCGACTCACACCATTCATAACTCGTGCGCACGTGTGTACGTGTGTGTATGCGTGGGAGTTCCTGTGCCTGTGTGTGTTTGTATGACTGTGTGTCTTTAAGCTTAGTGCATTTCTAAGTGTGTATATGTGAATATGCCAGTGTATACATGTATGTGTGTCACTGTGTATTATAGTATAAATATGTGTATGTGTGTGTAAGTGTGTGTGTGTGTGTAATTGTGTGTGTGTGTTACTCACTCAGTTACTTGTTCGTCAAGGGGAATCCACGCAATGCGAGCTAAGCTCATTATTATCGCGCCTCCTTAACTAGGAATGTATTGCGTGAAATGCATGTTAAGTGTTTTATGTACTGTTGGAATGGCTGTGGATGTGTGTGTAGTCTGTATTTTAGCCAATTGGCGACACCGGAAACGAAGGCTTAGGGTGGATCTGTATGGTACCATTCTCACTATAGACGGTACCGTCTCGCCCGAAGGCTTAAGTAGCCATCAGCTTAGGTTAACCATATGATTCCCATCGTGCGTGCTTGTGTAGGATATGTGTGTGTGTATGATGTGTGTGTATGTGTGTGAGTATGGTGTGTGTGTGTGTGTGAATGTGTCATCCCTAGCAACAATAGCAGTAAACCCCCTCGTTACCTACTAACACTATATACCCGTTGTAAACCATACAACATATATTCATCATGGTAAAGGTGGAGTCACACGTTCACTTATGCCGGCATTATTATCAGCAATATTTAACCAGGCTTCTTCCGAATTAATGTCTTCTAATATTCACCTACCTACGATATCATTCCACATACAATAATAAGCTACCATCTAGTTAACAGATCCCTTGATAAGAGAGCTCCGAAAGTTGTCAACAATAATTGCTTGTAGAAAATCGCTGGAGAAAGCACTCGTGTCTACTTTTTGTGTTTGTATATTTTACCCTATCAGTGCCATGATGTCTTTCTTTATTGTATTCTAGCTACCGTTAGCCTATTTTATTCAGCTTATGAAGTATCTGTGTATATCAGTAGGGTAATTGAGATCGCTTACTTCTAACATTTCTTCCCAAGTAAAATAAATTTAGTCTTATTTCAACCTGAATGAATAAACATTAAGCCATCATTTTGAAAGGATTAGTACTGCAATACCGAAACAAGATACTGTCAACCCGCTTCACACAATATATTATAAGTGATGTTGACTCAGGATAATAGGGATCAACTATTCATCTATTCTGTTGGTACAAACTTCCTTTTAACTCTGTTATCTTTAGATCCACCCCGACCCCCACCTCTGCTTCACCCTATGAATTTGGCAATTTAAAGATAGTGTATTATATTTTATGACGATTATAAAACATTTCCTCCTACTCAGGTGTCGATTTTCATTCTTGGCTTGCGAAAGCGAGCCAGCAATTTAGAAGAGACCGGCATTGGACAAGGACAGAATCTAGCTTGAAGGGAAGTTTGGACTGCATTTTATTAGTATTAATATTTGTTTTATTTTGTTGCTGTAGCATGAAGAGGGTCTGGGGAAGCACTTTCTTTTTCTCAACGGGTTAATAAAAACAAAATGTATGTATATAAACACATTTTAAAAATATATGCATCAAAACACCTCATAATATTTAACGAAACACACAACATTTGAGAAACCCCCTAACCATACACTGTAACAACAAAATATATAACACAAAAATATATTATAAGCGATGTTGACTTAGAATAATAAGGATCAATTATTCATAGCTATTCTGTCGGAATAGACTTCCTGGCCGGGGAATGATATTGGAATAACTAAAGTGGGAATCTGCATATAATAAAAGCACTATTGCATAAAGGGATACTTTAACGCAATACATCTTTAGAGTCATAACATTTCAGGGATTTTGAGTATTTTTAGTTCATTATATATATATACAGTATATAAAATTATATATATATATATATATATATATATATATATATATATATATATATATATATATATATGTATATTGTTACGTATCTTGACTTAGAAGTGGTTAACTAAATAATTAAAGATGGAACAGTTAATATGAAAGTGTAGCAAACAGCTGAAGGCCAATAGAACGTAAAATATTAAAGGTTATGTTGTTACTTGCTTTCCTTTAGTTGATGGGACAGTCATCCTTTATACTCTGATACACTTCAATTATATTTAATCAGGAAACTATTTAAAGTAACATTGAATGTTTAATATGAAATTGGATATTAAATACGAATTCAAAAAGTTTGGTTTATAAGCAAGGGTTTTTCAGTAACTAGAATATATCAATTAATCTTGATTATCAGCAAAGTATTAAGATATTTTTATATAATTAATTCAAGTTTGTTAACCCTTTAAACATTGTATTCTCTTAGTTTATTATTATTCTCTCTTTTTTATTTTATCTTATTTATTCTTTTTACTGAAAGACATTGACTATATAAAAGATGGTAAGGAAATAGTACAAAGTCACATATAAAATGGGATTGTATTTATAAACATAAATAAGGTAGCTTACAATTAATCAAATTAATAAGCAATGAAAGATATATATTTCAGGATCGTTTTCCATACGTTCTGATTCCACTAAAGTAAAAATTAAAGCTTAGTAGGCTTAACGTTAAGTAGACAATACAATTGATAGGACTTTTACCATGCCTATTACGAATGACAAATAGCTTTACATAAAGTCAGGGAAGTATTAAACTTCTACAATGCTTAATTATTAATTATGAATGACAATAGCTTTACATCAAGTAAGTTAGGTATTAACAGGTAAAGTAATCAATATTCAATCATAAATCATCTCTGAATCAAACCTTAATTCTAATCACCAAAATAATCCTACATATATGATTCTCCAATCACACAATCTTAAATCAAATGAGTGTATGTTTCCGACATACCTCTGGTTAATTAATAGTCACGAATAATCCATAACTAACGAGTAAGTGGTTGCTCCCGGACGCTTCTTAACATATAATAACCCCTATTATACAAACCTGTGAAGTCTGTCTTGTCTCTCCAACACACTGCTCGTCTCCCCAGCTAAGAGTGTACAAGTTTTAACTATCAAATCGCAGGCTTATAATAATATCCTTTCCCGGACCAAGCTAATCCAATCAGAAATCAGGAAACAGGTGCCGGAACCAATAATTTACAGGCTGCTGGTGTCAGCCATTCACAGGTGAGAAGCAGGTGTGGTGGTCCAATGAGGATAGGTGGGGGGGGGAGGGGGCTGCTCACTACGTCACAGCGCCCCGCCCTTCACACGCGGTTTTGGCGGGAAGCGAGGGAAGAGCCAGGCCGCTCTCTCCCTCTCTCTCTCTCTCTCTCTGGTCACGTAAGCAGGGTTGAGTCATTGCCATGTGGTTGTAGTTGTAAAGTCACGTTCAACAGGTTGGTCTGGTCACTTGACATACGGTCGGTACGGATGTTACACCTCCCCGCTAGAAAAGAGTTCAAGAGGAGGAAAGTATATGACAATATTTTCAGACTCTTGACAAACAATCTGCCAATACATTTTGGACCCCCTTAATATGTTTGACATCTAAGGCGTACTCCTGCAGCAACAAGTTTCACCGGGTCAGTCTTTGATTCTTGTTTTGGAACTTTTGCAAGAACTTTAATGGGTGATGGTCAGTATATACAGTAATGGATGATGGTCAGTATATACAGTAATGGGTGATGGTCAGTATATACAGTAATGGATGATGGTCAGTATATACAGTAATGGATGATGGTCAGTATATACAGTAATGGGTGATGGTCAGTATATACAGTAATGGGTGATGGTCAGTATATACAGTAATGGGTGATGGTCAGTATATACAGTAATGGGTGATGGTCAGTATATACAGTAATGGGTGATGGTCAGTATATACAGTAATGGGTGATGGTCAGTATATACAGTAATGGGTGATGGTCAGTATATACAGTAATGGGTGATGGTCAGTATATACAGTAATGGGTGATGGTCAGTATATACAGTAATGGGTGATGGTCAGTATGTACAGTAATGGGTGATGGTCAGTATATACAGTAATGGGTGATGGTCAGTATATACAGTAATGGGTGATGGTCAGTATATACAGTAATGGATGATGGTCAGTATATACAGTAATGGGTGATGGTCAGTATATACAGTAATGGGTGATGGTCAGTATATACAGTAATGGGTGATGGTCAGTATATACAGTAATGGATGATGGTCAGTATATACAGTAATGGATGATGGTGATGGTCAGTATATACAGTAATGGGTGATGGTCAGTATATACAGTAATGGGTGATGGTCAGTATATACAGTAATGGGTGATGGTCAGTATATACAGTAATGGATGATGAACAGTACATAAACACTAAAGTATTGGAGTGACATAATCAATGCTAACAGCTCCTTTTCTATTACAGAGTAATTACGTTGAGCAGAATTTTACTTTTTACTAAAATAGCAAACAGGATGCAATACATTACAGTCATCCTCCTGGAGTAACACGGCTCCGACCCCAGTATTACTTGCATCAACAGCTAGGGAGAAAGATCTGGTGAAATCAGGGGCACGGAGAACAGGATAGTTAGATAGAATGTATTTAGTAGCACGAAAAGCCTCCTCACAATTGGAGGACCACTCAAACTTCACAGCCTTTCGGAGAAGATCTGTTAAAGGTGCTGTTAACCTTGAGAAATTTAAAATAAACCTCCTGTAGTATCCAATCATTCCTAAGTATCTTTGGATTTCTTTCTTATTGATAGGCGTTGGGAAATTTGAAATTTACTCTACTTTAGCATGAGGAGGTGCAACCTGACCCTGTCCTACGATATATTCAAGATATTGGACAGTACTCTTAATGAAAGTGCACTTTTTTAAGTTCACTACAAGATTTGCTTCAGCAAGGTTAGCAAAAATCAGTCTGATTTTTTTGAGATGTTCTTCCCATGTATGGGAAAAAAGAAGGATATCATCAATGTACACAACACAACCAGGTACCCCTTCAGTCACCTGATTCATTAGGCACTGAAAGGTAGCTGGAACGTTTTTCAGGCCATAAGGCATTACTTCGCAGCAGAAGGCTTGATTATTTACCACAAAACATGAAATCTCCCTTGCTCGTGGTGTAAGAGGTACTTGCCAATATCCTTTCATAAGGTAAATTTTATTTATGTAACTAGCTGTGCCAATCTGGTCAATACAATCATCAATCCGTGGCAGTGGATAAGTATTATTCTTTGTTAAGGCATTGACTTGTCTGTAGTCCATACAAAGTCTATGACTCCCATCTGGCTTAGGCACAAGTGTGACCGGACTACTCCACTGGCTTAAGGCTCTAGTAATTATGGCATTGGACAACATGAAATATAATTCAACTTGCAGAATAGTCCTGCGCTGTGGTGAGACACGGTATGGGGATAATTTGATGGGTGCTGCATCCCCGACATCTATGTCATGCACGGCCAATGAGGTGAGCCCTGGAGTATCATGGAACACACTGGGAGACTGTGATAAAACATGGATTAGTTCTTTAGCTTTCTCCGAGGGAAGATGACATAATTTAGTTGGTAATTCCCCCCATGCTACTGAATTATATTTAAAGTTGGATAGACCACAAGACAAGTCAAAATCGAGATACCTTCAGTATCTGGGACAGTCTGCTGCGGGATCTGTGGGTAAGGACTACAAGCATCACCCGCACCAGGATGTCCAAAGGTCCTTATTACTGTCACAGCAGGAGAATCTGGAGGAGAGGAGTCAGGGGACTTATGATAGGGTTTTAACATATTTATGTGAAATACTTGCTTAGGCTTCCTCCTGTTTGGGTAGCCACTAAGTAGTCAGTAACACTCACCCTATTTACTACTTTATATGGTCCTCTAAATTTTGCTGATAAAGGTTGGCCGAAAAGGGGAATGAGAACCAAGACCTCATCACCGGGCTGAAACTCCCTCACACAGGCTCTTTCATCGTACCATACTGTCATGGTGTCTTTAGCCACTCTTAGATTTTGTGCTGCAAACTCGCACAAGGATCTCAGCCCGGTTTTGAACTCCTGACACATACCTGAGAAGATTTTGGTTCCCTTCCTGACCAACTAGGCTGTCCTGCAATAGCTGCAAAGGGCCATGTACCTGGTGACCGAAAACTAGTTCATTGGTTGAGAAGCCCAGAGATTCAGTTGGAACCTCACGGGTGGCAAACAACAGAAAAGGTACCCCCTTATCCCAATCACCTCCAGTTTCCTCACAATATTTTCTTAACATAGATTTTAGAGTTTGATGGTATCGTTCGAGGACCCCTTGACTCTCTGGGTGGTAGGAGCTGGACTTCACATGGTCGATACCCAATTCCTTCAGGGATTGCTGATATATATTGGAAGTGAAATTAGTACCTTGATCACTCTGCACCTCATGGGGGAAACCCATTCTGGTGAAGAATTTGAGCAGTTCTTTGATTACTGTTTGGGGTGGAGTATTTCTTAATGGTATAGCCTCTGGGTATCGAGTTGCCATGTCCATTATAGTTAACAAATATATATGTCCCTGGGATGTCTTTGGCAATGGGCCAACGATATCCACTACTACCCGAGTGAAAGGGTTCTCGAACACTGGTAAGGGCACCAGAGAGTGTGCAGGCACCTTTTGCCTTTTGATTAGGTTTTCCGGCCATCTGGCAGGTGTGACACACTCTACAGAACTCCACTACATCTGCACGCATTCCTGGCCAGAGAAAGTGGGCTCTAATGCGATCTAAGGTTTTCCTCACACCTACGTGCCCTGCTAAGGGTATACTATGGGCCATTTCTAGTATATCTCTACGACAAGGTTTAGGAACCACTACCTGATGTACGTCCCATGCCCCGTCGTCAATAGGCCTATGTGGCGGTCTCCATCTACGCCAAAAAAATCCATTCTTCATATAAAATCATTCACCCTTCTCCTTCTCACTCTCCTTTTCACTCACGGCACTGGCAGCTAACTCCTTACACTCACTATCATATCGTTGCAACTCTACCAGGCCACTAGGACAATTAGGAGGGGTTTCATGATCATTTGGCTCAAGGTTAGCCATAACAGTTTCAGACAGATCTACTTCAGTCTCCACATCAGGCACAGTTAGAGCATCATTCACTACTCTTTCATCCATTTTATCTACCTTCACAATTGGTACAATTATATCTGAGGGAACTGCTACTTGGGCCATAGATCGAGTGACAGCATACACTGGGAAAACCTTTGGCATCTCCTTCTCGAGCTCACCGGTCAGTGGCTCGTCAACAGGGGAAAGTGACAAAATGGGGTCTGGTCGGACCCTCTCACCAGCCACATCATTCCCCAAAAGGAGTGTTACCCCAGGCACAGGGATGTCCTGAGGCCTACACAAAGGTATACAGGCTTCACCCTTCAGCATATCACACTCAATCTCACCATTCACCAAGTTAGCAGAAAATTTACCTCCAGCACCTCTCATTATTACTGATTCGCCAGTTGGGCATTCAGAATAAGGATTCACCATGAGGGTGCTAGTAGAACCAGTATCTCTCAAGATATTTACCTCATGTACACAACCATTTATTTTCACACATCCAGATGAAATAAAGGGACGGTAGCTATCCTGAACTGATGGGGACACTAAGACAGGCTTAAGCCTTGCGGGTTGTACCACACACGCTACTACAACATTTCCTGTATGATTTACGTTAGCTAGGTACTCCTGCGGTCGGGAGTCCTACATCAAAGGCACATTTTGGTGGTTTTGGTTATTTGGGGAGGCAGTTACTGCGGCTACTGTCTCCCGCGGTCTCTCTGCTCTCTCTTTGGCCCAACATTGATAATCTAAGTGGCCTCTCTTGCCACAATAGGTACACACTTTCTGGGATACAGTCCCCTTGTAAGCATTATTATTATTGGTTTGGGCCCCACCTCTGTTACCATTACCAGGAGTCACATTCTTAGTTGGGGAAGCATTTTTAGTTTGGCTTGCATGGAGAGACGTTACAGGCTTCTGCGAGTGACTAGATTTATCAGATTTGTGATTGGAGAACTTATTATTATCATAAGGCTTTTTCCCACAAAATTTGTTGTTTAGTACATACGTATCAGACATCTCTGCAGCTTCGGAAAGAGTTTCTACCTTTTTCCCTCTCAAATGATAGGCTACTGATGAATCTACCTTCCATAGGAAGTTCTCAAACAAGATTAACTCTTTCAGACCCTTAAAATCAGTGAAATTTGTATTTGTTAGCCAGTTATTTTAAAGCTTTGTTCATGGTCCTGGCAAACACCGTATGAGTTTCCTTAAATTTTGTGTGAGTCTTTCTGAAAGTCTGTCTATATGCTTCAGGCAGCAGTTTGTAGGTTTTTAGAATGACTGCTTTGAGACGGTCATAGTCTTGCCGAACCTCAGACTCTACTGAAATTTAAGTTTCCCGACCTTATCCTGTCAACACGGTTTGCAACATAAATGGCCACCGAACTCTTGTCCACCCCATACCTGTAGCAACCTCCTCGAACAACACAAAACAGTCCTGAACATTGTCCTTGGTGAACGGGGGAATTACACTCGTCATGGTTAATCCCAGGGGGGGAGCAAGCACATTGTTTTTGGACTTGGTATGAGCAGTTAATTGGGCCATGCGATATTGATGATCTAGCTCTAGTCGAGTTTGGGCTTGTTGTGCCTATATTTGGGTTTGTTGTGACTGTGCTTGCAGCTGAGCGTCTGCCTGGGCAGCATTTAATCTAGCTAAATCAAGATGTTGCTCAGGGGTAAATCCCTCTGGCAAATTTTCACCAAACCGCATCTGTATCCCATTACCGAGTCCTCCACCAACCGCTCCGTTTGGCTCACCGCCCTCGTCTCCGTTATGCTCACCGCCCTCGTCTCCGTTATGCTTACCGCCCTCGTCTCCGTTATGCTCACCGCCCTCGTCTCCGTTATGCTGACCGCCCTCGTCTCAGTTATGCTCACCGCCCTCGTCTCCGTTATGCTTACCGCCCTCGTGAATCCCAAATAATTCTGACTTTATGATCTGTGCTATTTCAGGTTTTGTCATGTCCGAGACCGTTAGCTCAAAATACGAGGCTAGTACTATTAACTCTGCCTTGGACAAGAGATCGATGTCATCGGCAACGGGTGTTGATTCTATGAAAAGCTTAACATCTTCCATATTAATAATTTCAGGCATGATTATGATATGATATGAACTTAGTGAAACTTATACAAAACGTATCCTGGCAAGGTCGCCAGTTAATCTGTTACGTATCTTGACTTAGAAGTGGTTAACTAAATAATTAAAGACAGAACAGTTAATAAGAAAGTGTAGCAAACAGCTGAAGGCCAATAGAACGTAAAATATTAAAGGTTGTTCTGTTGTTACTTGCTCTCCTTTAGTTGTTGGGACAGTTATCCTTTATACTCTGATACACTTCAATTATATTTAATCAGGAAACGATTTAAAGTTACATTGAATGTTTAATATGAAATAGGCTATTAATTACGAATACAAAAAGTTTGGTTTATAAGCAAGGGTTTTTCAGTAACTAGAATGTATCAATTAATCTTGATTATCAGCAAAGTATTAATTCCTTCAGACATATTATGTTCCAGTAAGTCCACGGAGCGGGAGCCTGGTATCATTGCCACTGAACCACACAACTGTCAAAACCACACTGCTGACCGTTATAATTGTCAGAGAAACCTGGGGTTGCCACCAACTGACAGATTTTCATCTAACTTACCGGATTTATTGAGCTCCATATGACGCTAGGGCGTCATATAACTTATTCTAGAATTATGAAGATAAGTCCATATGACGCGGTAGCGTCATATGAGTCTGAAAGAGTTAAGATCTTTTTATATAATTAATTCAAGTTTGTTAACCCTTTAAAGATTGTTTTACTCTTTCTATTATCTAGGTATTATCTTAGTTTATTATTATTCTCTCTTTTATATTTTATCTTATTTATTATTTTTACTGAAAGACATTGACTAAATAAAAGATGGTAAGGAAATATTACAAAGTCACATATAAAATGGAATTGTATTTATAAACATAAATAAGGTAGTTTACAATTAATCAAAATAATAAGCAATGAAAGATATATATTTCAGGATCGTTTTGCATACGTTCTGATTCCACTAAAGTAAAAATAAAAGCTTAGTAGGCTTAATGTTAAGTAGACATTACAATTGATAGGACTTTTACCATGCCTATTACGAATGACAAATAGCTTTACATAAAGTCAGGTAAGTATTAAACTTCTACAATGCTTAATCATTAATTA